>QXTE01000263.1:1316635-1510925 GCA_003942145.1 Platysternon megacephalum
TTATCTTGTATTGGCCTTTGATTATTTTTAGCTAAACTCCAGTGTGTATCTAATGGGGCACAGCAGACCACTCCTTCCTTTCAATAAACCTATTCTGGAATTAGACTGTTTCAACAGCAAGGAAATATTTTGTCATGGTTATATATGTATCTTTTTGGCGAGAAGACAACAGAGGGAGAAGCTGGAACTGAAGGTTCTTTGAGATGTAGTCCCCAATTCCCTTCAGAGAATCTGAGATTTTCTCCCTCCTTCATGTCCCCTTCGGAGAGTCTGAGGGACTTACTTCCCAAGTCCCCTCAGAGACGCTGAGGGGTTTACTGCCCCATCCCCTCACAGTCTGTCAGACGTTGTTCTGTTTTGCTATACACAAAGAGCAAACATGCACTTTTAGACAAAATGTGTTTTAAATTAGAATAAGGAAAATAACAAGGTGTTGGAGGGGGAAGTGGAATCTCCATGAGAGAGAGCACAGTGTGTTTCTCTCCTGCTGCTAACATGCTGCATTAAGTGTAGAACGACATGCAGTCGCCCCAGCTGGGGGGGAAGGGTGGAAAAATAAAGTCACATCCTTTTCTCTGAGGCTCATTTTCTTTCTAAAACACAAACTCAAAACTCAACTCACACTAATGGGTATTAACTACCTGAACCCTTTCCAGCTTCAGCCAATTGGGAGGGGACACAGCCTTCCCTTGTGTTGGTCCTCCCTGGCTACAATGGTGAGACCGACGACCCTAGGTCTCTCCTGTTGGCTACCCCTGCTTTATAGCTGGCTTCCTGTAGGACACGACATGCTTGCTCCGAGTCATGTGCCCTCTGGCTACAACTTCCAATTTTAAAGGGCCCAAGGGCCATAATAGGTCAATTAGGGGCATGCACATGTACCCCAAGGCCCAGTTACAGGCACTGTATTGCAGAGAGAAATATGAATCATAACAGCCACAGTACACCACAAGGAGCACCACGATTCTGTGGGACCCCAGCACTGCAAGTGACTGCCCGTGGCATGGAGATGCAGATCAGCTGCTCCCACTCATCTCTACACCCCTCCTCCCGCAACAAAGGGGTGATTAAAAATGGTGGTCCCCCTCCCTTCAAAATAAATTCCACGGACATGAGGTGTGAGAGTGCCTTCGATTCCATATGTATATGATCATGGCGGCACTGAGCATGACAAGGGTTTGATTAAGCCCTCTTTAAGCAACTGGAAAGTACAGCAAGTTGTTTAGTCTGAATGGCCTGGTTTTTTTCTCCCTCTCCCTTCCTCCCCCCCCCCCCATTAATTTCCTTCAGAGAAGCCCATCGTCTTCGTGAAGTCCTTGGATGATGTCGTTGGGGAGGAGCGTGGTGTGATCACACTGGAGTGTGAGGTCTCCAAACCAAAGGTCAAACCCATCTGGAAGAAGGACGATGTGGAGCTCACCCCTGGCGACAAGTATGAGCAGATGCAAGCTGGGAAAACACTGTGTCTCATTGTTCACGATCTGAACAAGAATGATGCTGGTTTATACACATGTGATATTGGCACTGACTTTGCCAAGTCACGAGTCAGTATTCAGGGTAGGTGCAGCTGAAAACAATGGTGTTCTTTTAAATGGTGCTATAAATGAGGGTTGCATGCTTCTACTCTTTGAGTCACATATTCTCCTTCATGAGGCACAGTAGTCTCCATTTTAAAATCAATATTTATCAGTAGTTACCAAATGATACATTGATGTCTCTGCAATCACAGTTATTCTCTATTATAAGCACAGGGAAAAACTATGACATCTCAAATAGCATTGAATGGTACCTGTTGGAAGCTCATAACATTTTAGTGGCAGACATTGTAGACCTGCAAATTTATCAAGAACTTTATTTGCTCATTTTCTTCCTAGATAAGGCATATTTTATGGCTAACTTTCATAAGATGGCCAATGATTTCTCCTCCTATTTATCATTTGTTTAGTTTATGAAGCATTTGGTATAGCAGAGGTACAGATTGCTGCACACCTCTCTGCTGGGTTCAGCTGTTTACTGGACTGAGCTATGGAGCAAATCCTTCCGAACCTTCTGTGATTAATAAAAATGATGAGCCAAAATGACTGACAAACTCCTTAATGAAAATATTGATCATACATATGCACGCAAAGGAAGAAATATGGGTTTCTTTAAAGAAAATAACATGGAGTTTAACATGTATCAGATGTNTTTGAGTCACATATTCTCCTTCATGAGGCACAGTAGTCTCCATTTTAAAATCAATATTTATCAGTAGTTACCAAATGATACGTTGATGTCTCTGCAATCACAGTTATTCTCTATTATAAGCACAGGGAAAAACTATGACATCTCAAATAACATTGAATGGTACCTGTTGGAAGCTCATAACATTTTAGTGGCAGACATTGTAGACCTGCAAATTTATCAAGAACTTTATTTGCTCATTTTCTTCCTAGATAAGGCATATTTTATGGCTAACTTTCATAAGATGGCCAATGATTTCTCCTCCTATTTATCATTTGTTTAGTTTATGAAGCATTTGGTATAGCAGAGGTACAGATTGCTGCACACCTCTCTGCTGGGTTCAGCTGTTTACTGGACTGAGCTATGGAGCAAATCCTTCCGAACCTTCTGTGATTAATAAAAATGATGAGCCAAAATGACTGACAAACTCCTTAATGAAAATATTGATCATACATATGCACGCAAAGGAAGAAATATGGGTTTCTTTAAAGAAAATAACATGGAGTTTAACATGTATCAGATGTTAACTTAGGCCTGGTCCACACTAGGGGGGGATGTCGAAGTAAGATACGCGACTTCAGCTACAAGAATAGCGTAGCTGAAGTCGAAGTATCTTACTTCGAAGTACCACGACTTACCTCGCGGCGCGGGATCGACGGCCGCGGCTCCCACGTCGACTCCGCTACCTCCGCTCGCCCTGCTGGAGTTCCGGAGTCGAAGGGAGCGCGTTCGGGGATCAATATATCGCGTCCAGACGAGACGCGATAGATCGATCCCCGATATATCGATGGCTACCCGCCGATCCGGGCGGGTAGTGTGGATGTAGCCTTAGAGTCTATTCTGGGGAAACAAAAACAGAATTATATCATCCATTTAAAAAAAATACCCACAGGCCACTGTTCCTCAGTCCTTGTGACTGTCTGTGGGAAGAAAGTGTCCCAAGTTTTTCCAATTCCCTGTCTGTTCTGAGACAGATCTGGAGCTGTCTTAGGCAGGTCACAACATGGCAAACAATCACTAACATCCCATTTCTCAGAGCCAATGTGAGTGGAGACCTTCATCGCACACACAGGTGTAGAGGCTTCCTGATTGTCCAGCTTTCATGGAATCGTGGCTCCATTTCACGGAGGATGCTCATTTTCCTGGGCATGCTCATTCTAGTGCAAGCTGTCCAGGGGTCTAACAAGTCCCTTTCCCACCCCTACAACTCAGTCCCTTTCCCACCCCTATAAGTCCCTTTCCCACCCTTACAACTCAGTCCCTTTCCCAACCCTACAAGTCCCTTTCCCACCCCTTCAACTCAGTCCCTTTCCCACCCTTACAACTCAGTCCCTTTCCCACCCCTTCAACTCAGTCCCTTTCCCACCGCTTCAACTCAGGCATTTAGTGATACCAATGTTCAGCTCTGGGGGCTACACTTGGCATCAAGGGATAACTTATGAGTAGTTCTTCCACAATATTGAATATGCAAATGAAGAATGTGGTGCTTTTCCATCTCCCATTCTCCTAACCCTTCAGATAGCAAGTGTCCAGTATTGTTCTTCATGTGAATTTTAAGCCGTCTCAGGCCTCTGACTGCTGTACAATATCGCTTTTCTCCAATCCTAAATAATTGTACCACCCGCCTTCTTGCCTTCCAGAGCTGAACATTGGTATCACTAAACGCCCGAAGAGCACTGAAGTTCAAGAAGGGGAGAATTGTACTTTTGAGTGTATTTTGTCCCATGAAAGCATTGGCGATTTCCACTGGCTGCTGAAGGGGAATGAAGTTCACAGTGGTGGACGATTTAAGACCTTTAACAAAGGGCGGAAATACACCCTCGACATTAGAAATGTGGTTGCTGCTGATGCTGGGGAAGTAGTCTTCACTGCTCGCAACTTGAACTCCAAGGCCTCGCTGGTTGTGAAAGGTAACGAGTGCAGAGATATTTCAGAGTTGGAGCAATCTCAAAAAATAGGTTATCTCAGTAAATTGTAAAGGCAAAATCCTTATCTCATTGAAGTAAATGGCAACTTTCCCATTTAATTCAATGGGATGAGGAACTGGTCTTAAAAACAACTTGAAATATTGAAACATTTTATACTGGTTTAAAGCTTTTAAAATAAATGTTTATGGGGGGAAGGGAATATTGAAAGTGGCCTCATCTCTGCCTGCAATTTTCTGAGTACTATTAATTACAGGTCAGAAATTATAGGTGCAAATGATTGCAGGTGCAAATGCAGTTAGATGACTAGCCACTCAATTTGCACCCACAGTAACAGCATCCTTAATTAACCATGAATGCAAAATGGTAGCCACCAAAGTGAATGCCTTTTTTACAAATAAGTACCATTCTGTCATTCTTGTAAGTAATTAATTGTCAGTTCCCAATTGCTGCTCATTGACATCCAATAAATACAATTAATGTCTACTAAACATGAACACTTGCTTTTTCCCCAGATAGTTCTCTCCGAAAGTAAATCTGTAATGTAATGTGAATTATTTATTCTGTTATGTGAATCTATATTAAATGATTTTTTAGATAGAAGGAAGCCTAATTCTCCAAAAAATGATAAAGTTCCAGAACATGGATTTTTAACAGGTATTGTTGCTTCCCTCAGAAAAACCAGCAGAGATTATAAAGCAGCTAGAGGATAAGACAGCAGCAGCAGGACAAGACATCAGCCTGAGCTGTGAAATGTCCAAACCTGACACAAATGTGAAGTGGTACAAGGATGGCAAAGCGATCCGGAAAAGCCAAAAATATGACTTGCGCCAAGAGGGAACATGGGCCATACTCGTCATCCATGATGCCATGACCAAGGACACTGGGGAATACACATGTGAGATGGAGACATCTAAAACTAAAGCATCGGTCACAGTAGAAGGTCAGTGGACAAACACCCAGGAGCCTGAAAGTATGTAGAGTAGGGCAAAAAACTGCAAAACTTTTGAAGACATTTTATTCCACTGGCTTTTTTAACCGACCAGTTTTTTTGTTTTTCCAAACTTCGTACAGATCATTTTATGTCTTTTTTTTTAGATTAGTAATTTCTGAAAAAAAGTCACCATTTTGAAGAACCTTACTTTGTGACTTAACTGACTGATCTGCATGGGCAATGGCGAGGGAAAGCCCCCAAACACACACTGAAAATGATATAAATGAAAAACGGTTTGAAGTTTTTTAATGTTAATTGTACCATAAACGTGAGAGTAATTAGACCACAGTCTGTGCCAAAGAGGAGTCCAGTGGTTAGAGCAGGGGACTGGGATTTAGAAGTGATTGGCTCTATCCCCATCTCTGCTGCTGACTCTGTGGAACATCTTTGTGATTGTTTCCCTACCTTTACAATGGAAATAATAACACTTGCCCACCATTATTAGTTAACATTTATATTGCAGTAGCACCTTGTCAGGGTTCCCCCCCCCAACTCTGAACTCTGGGGTACAGATGTGGGGACCCGCACGAAAGACCCCCTAAATTTATATTCTACCAGCTTAGGTTAAAATTTCCCCAAGGCACAAATTCCTTTCCTTGTCCTTGGACAGTATTGCTGCCACCACCAAGTGATTTACACAAAAATTCAGGATAGGGTCACTTGGAATCCCTATTCTCTCAAAATATCCCCCCAAGCCCCTTCACCCCCTTTCCTGTGGAGGCTTGAGAATAATATACCAACTAATTGCCTTAGCAATGTGAGCACAGACCAGACAGACCCTTTGTCTTCAGGACACTGAAATCAATCAGGTTCTTAAAAGAAGAACTTTATTATAAAGAAAAAGTAAAAGAATCACACCTGCAAAATCAGGATGGAAGGTAACTTTACAGAGTAATAAAAAGATTTAAAACACAGAGGATTCCCCTCTGGGCTCAGCTTCACAGTTACAAAAACAGGAATAAAACTACCTCTGTAGCATAGGAAAATGCACAAGCTAAAACAAAAGATAACCTAGTGCATTTCCTTGCCCTACTTACAATTTCTGTGGTTTTAGATGGATTATTCCAGGTATATTTTCAGGAGATGTTGTACGTGCTTGGCTTCTCCCTCTGTCCAGAGAGGGAACAACAAAAGAGAGCAACAAACAAATCATCCTCCCCTCCCCCCAGATTTGAAAGTATCTTCTTTCCTCATTGGTCCTTCTGGTCAGATGCAACTAGGTTATTTGAACTGCTTAACCGCTTACAGATAAGGCGATTCAGTACAGCTGCCAAGGAGGGATTTTATGCTACCCTTCCCTCTATATTTATGACACACCTAAAGGCCATAATTATTACCCCAGGCACAAAACAGACCGATAATAAATTACGATCCTTCCCCCAAAGAGTTTGCAATCTAAAAACCAAAATGTAACAGGTGGATGAGACACACCTTTCCACCTCTGCACAGCACTATGAGGTGTTGAATAAGTACGAAAATATTCTTATTAATAATGATAAATAATAATACATCAAGCTCTGACAGTGTGCTCAGTGCTGTATTATTTGAAAAATATCAAACCAATTCCAAGGCAATCCAAAATTCTTGTCTTAAGAGCAGGGCCGGCTCCAGCTTTTCTGCCGTCCCAAGCGCCAAAAAAAAAAAAAAAAGACGAGCGGCGGCATTTCGGTGGCAGCTCAACTGCGCCGCTTCTTCTGCGGCACTTCGGCGGCGGGTCCTCCCTCTCTTCCTCTTCAGTGGCAATTCAGCGGCAGCTCAAAGAGGAAGAGAGGGACTGAGGGACCCGCTGCCGAATTTCCACCGAAGATCCGGACATGCCGCCCTGATACCAGCCGGAGTGCCACCGCGATACCAGCCGGAGTGCCGCCCCTTTGAATTGGCTGCTCCAAGCACCTGCTTGCTATGCTGGTGCCTGGAGCCAGCCCTGCTTAAGAGGTAACGTTGTTATAATGTGGCCTGATTTTCAGAGGGGCTTAAAATCTATGAAAATCAGGCCAGGAGTTGTAATTCAAATGGAGGCCCGGATTTATCCCTAAACTCATTGTACATGTCTCTTTTCAGTACTATGGGCTAGTGAACTACATCTGGATATCTTTGCATTTCTCACCAGGGAGAGAGAGAATTTCTGGCCATGGAATTTAGTACATTGTCTTTCAATTCTATAACAGACCATAGGCATACCCATTACAAGTGGCCACAGAGAAAGGAGACTAATGACATTTTGTTTCTTTACAAGCGTCTGATTCTCAACAGCTTTGCTCCTTGTACAGTCATTTACACACCTGTGCATGGTAGATGTAAAAGTGCTACTGTTCTGATCCGATCTCACTTTGGACAGCTGTAAATGATCGCAAAGCAGTGGAGACTTAGGTCCAGGGTGTTTATGATGTACTTGAGGACTATGTTGGACTAACCATTTGTTGTCACTTTCCTCAGAAAAACCCAATCGCTTTGTGAAGGAGCTTTCAGATCTGAAAGCTGATGAAAAAGGAGTCACTGTTTTTATGTGTCAGACCGAGAAAGCCGCACCCACAGTGACCTGGCGGAAAGGGATGGTCGAGCTCAAGACAAGCAAGAAATACGAGATCATCCAGAAAGGGAACATCCTGCAGCTCACTATTAATGCCTTAGAGAAGAGCGACAGTGACACCTACACCTGCGACGTTGGCGAGGCCCAGTCTAGAGCCAAGCTGATGGTGCAAGGTATGAACGGCTTGAATGCATGACCAAGTACCGCACGACTGTCAGATGGCAGGAAGTGTGTGTGTTATAATGCTGAGCTCGACTTACTGGCAGCTGAGCAGGGTGAGTTAAGGAATGCCAATCGGATTACAGCCTAGAGCAGGGGCGGGCAAACTTTTTGGCCTGAGGGCCAGATCGGGTTTCCAAAATTGTATGGAGGACCAGTTAGGGGAGGCTGTGCCTCCCCAGACAGCCAGGTGTGGCCCGGCCCCCGACCCCTATCTGACCCCCTCCGCTTCTCTTCCCCTGATGGCCCCCCCGGGACTCCTGCCCCATCCAACCCCCCCTGTTCCCTGTCCCCTGATGGCCCTCCTGGGACCCCCGCCCCATCCACCCCTCCCTATCTGCTGACCGCCCCCGGACCCCCTCCTCTCATTCCTGATTGCCCCCTGTGACCCCTGCCCCATCCAACCACCCCTTCTCCCTGACCACCTCTGGAACCCCTGCCCCTGACTGCCCCCTGCTGCCCCATTCAACCCCCCCTCCTTCCTGACTTCCCCCCTGGAACCCCTGCCCCCATTCAACCCCCCTGTTCTCTGCCCTCTGACCGCCCCGACCCCTATCNACCGCCCTGTTCCCCGCCCTCTGACTGCCCCGACCCCTATCCATACCCCCACCCCCTGACCACCACCCTGAACTCTCCTGCCCTCTATCCACCCCCTCCCCTTCTCTGCCCCCTTACCACGCAGCCTGGAGCACCGGTGGCTGGCGGCGCTACAGCTGTGCCACCCAGAGCACCAGGACAGGCAGCTGCGCCGCCCGGCTGGAGCCAGCCATGCCACCGCACAGCACAGAGCACCGGGTCAGGCCCCGGCTCTGCAGCGGCGCTGCCCCAGGAGCTCGCAGCCCCGGCACCCAGAGCATTGCGCCGGCGACGGGGTGAGCTGAGGCTGCAGGGGAGGGGGAACAGCAGGGGAGGGGCCGGGGGCTAGCCTTCCGGGCCAGGAGCTCAGGGGCCGGGCAGGAGGGTCCCACGGGCCATAGTTTGCCCACCTCTGGCCTAGAGGCTCATATTTTCAAAAATGGCTAGTGATTTTTGGCCCCTCCATTTTTTTTGGTGCCCAGATTGAGACTCCTTGAAGGAGACTGACTTTCAGAAACTGCCTGAGCATTCACCCTTGAAAATCAGGCCCCTGAATTGGGCACCCAGAATCACTAGTCACTTTTGAAAATTTAGGCCTGAAATGCTGTGGGTGCAATTTAAAAAATGGGCACGAGTATGTGTGTGTGTTTATATGTGATTGATAGGATTGGTGGAGTCAAGGGGTGGTGGCGGGTGTGTGTGGTTAGTTCTGCACAGGGCCTGTATGCAGAGTGGCTGCTGCAGTCTTCAGGAAGTGGTAATAGCTGGAGAATCGTTCTTCTGCCATGGAAGAAGGATTTGCTTCTCTTGAGCCCTGTGGCAAACCCCTGTCCCAAACATGTGCACTTGGGTCAGGCACAAGGTACATACTTTTGGCCCATTGGTACATTTTATTCTGCACTTTCAAGTAGCTGAATTAATTTTGTACCCGTCTGTAATTTAGTGTCAGTTGTGCACTAATGCATATTAATTGGCCAGGTGAAGTGCGGCCTAATGCTTGACTCAATGGCATTTCTTTGTCTGTCTGTAATGTGATAACGTTCATGGGGGAGACGGGGCACACACAGATCTCCTGACCGGTGGAGAGAGTGGGAGGAGAGAATGGGGGCAGCTGGAAATGGGGAACTCACAGAGCCTTAGGCATGAGGAGATGGAATGGGGTACACAGGGTATGGGTTAGGCAGGTTAGGGTTAGAGCTGGTTGGAAATTTTTCCATCAGAATATCCTGATTCGTCAAAATCTAAATATTCCCCAGGAGTGCAATGAGTTTAGCCTACAGAAGCAATGAATTGTGTGACCTTCTAGGTGGCCAAACAAAGTGAGGCCTAAAACTCAACTCCTCTGTTTCTATGTCAGTAATGCAATAACCTTTGAATACCACATCCAATCAAGTCTAACATTTCAGAGAATGTTCTAGGCCAGGGATCGGCAACCTTTGGCACGTGGCCTGCCAGTGTAAGCACCCTGGTGGGCTGGGCCGGTTTGTTTACCTGCCGTGTCCACAGGTTCAGCCAATCGCGGCTCCCACTGGCCGCAGTTCACCGCTCCAGGCCAATGGGGGCTACGGGAAGCGGCGCGGGCAGAGGGAAATTGTTATTGAAATGAAACTGATAAAACGACAAAGAGAAGAAGAGGAGCAGCTTAGATGACTTAACAATACAATTTTAGGTTCTGTGGCAGTGTCTTGTAAAATTGCTACGGATTCAGGGATAGACATGGCAGTCTTGTCCCTCCCATTATCTGCCAGTTCAGCTTACAAAAGAAACAGTGTGCAACCCTCTAGCTTTCCAAAAGCACCAAATTGCCCTAAAATAGGGAGGACCCAGGGTCTTGCATAACACGTCATACGGTGTCTGTTGCACAGTGTGAAAGATTTCTAATGCCAGCTTTAAACAACTTTGTTGATCTATAAAATATTTGATTTAACCAGTAGAAAGGACAATGTTATTAAGCTCAAATATATGACTGAAAATGTGGAACAAGCTTAGTCCATGAAAACTATGGGAGTACCTTGGTTTTTGTGGTTCAGTAACACTTCCTGAATTTGTGTTGTGATTCACAGTGACATCAGGAATATCTTTATGTATAGATAAACTTTTTTTTCTTGCTCTTAGACTGATTTCCAGGACTGCTTCTTGTTTTTCCTTTGACAGATAAATTACTAACATAGTTCCCAAATTAAGTCTCCATTCATCAGTGTGTTTGTCATTTGACTGTTTACAGAGAAGTTGGAATCTGGCTGGTAGCACCGCTAAAGAAGAAAGTTGTATGTGGTCTAGCAAAATATGATAAATCAAGACAGGGGTTTTGGGAACATCCATTCAATGAACCTAGATGTCCAGAACACATGGCATATTAAGGGCCTCATTCTTTTCTCAGGTCCATGTAGTGGATTTCATTTCTGATATTCTGGGGAGATTAAAATATTAGAATTGTAATTTTCCCCAGAGTGTGTACTGGAATCTTTACAAATCAATGGCATATAGCTTAGTGTCCTGAATTTGTCTTCATCTTGTTCTGGTATGTCCTGTAAATATTTATTTTCTTTTAATTCTTTGATCAATAACAATGGAATTGTATTTAAACCTTTGGTACCAAGAATCGTGTTCCTTTCACAAAAGCACTCGTGCTGGAGGTCATGTCATTGGCATTCCCCTTTGCCTTTATCTGAACACAGGGATAGAAGCTAAGGAGTCCAGCAATTGATATGTCTGTGTTCGTTTCAGGCCAGAAAATACTAATAACCGAAGATCTGGAAGATGTTGATGTGGTAGAAGGAGAATCTGCCATGTTCAAATGCAGAATCTCTCCGGTAGAATATAGCAATGTGCAGTGGTTTTTGGATAAAACCCCACTCCATACCAATGAACTTAATGACATCCAGTCTCAGCCTGGAGGATATCACTTGCTAACCTTGAAAAAACTGTCACTGAAGGATTCGGGGGTCATTACCTTTGAAGCTGGTGATAAGAAAACATCTGCCAGTTTGGTTGTTAAAGGTAATTCAAGCATAAAGGCTGCAGGAAAGGATAAAGAGAGTACAGGCCAGCACTGGGTAGTGGTATATGTGTGCAGGTGGAGAGAGAGCAGTAGTAAATGCTATAAATTATTATATATAAATTCTGTGATGTGAGTTCTTTAGTTAGAGAGTCAAGATTGAGAAACAAGGGAAAGAGACAGAGGCAAGTGGAGAGCGTCAATGAGGCCACATGACCTGAATGTAATGAATTCAGGATCCATCCTGTGTACCTCTTGGAGTCATAAAATATTCTTCAGTATGCAGAGCTGAGTAAAATACTTGGTTTCTGCTGCATGAAATTGACCACTTTTTGAAGAATCACATGAACAGTTTTGGAAGGGTGAAACTTTGCACCATTTTATAACATTGACATTGTTCTGCAGAATGAGCAGCTGTTTTCAGAAAGCAAAAAACGCTGCTTTTACTAGCAAAACACTGGCATGTAAGTGGCAAAAACGTGACACGATCTGCTGGCAAAAACCAGTTTCTGATTCACTTCTTTAAAAACCACGAGAAGCCAAAAGTCAACAGTTGATTGGTTCTGACCAATTTGCATTGCCATGCTCTTCATGTCAGATCAGTTTTCTCACTGTGCACATGTACACTTATTGTTTAGGCAGAAGCATCATGTTGCGCATTGTTCATATTGAAGGGGATCTAGGGGAATTTTCCTGAGCTAGTGAAATTCATGCTTCTCCCTAGTTAATGTTAAACCATGCCTGTCAGAGATGACTTATCCCTGATTCATATTCTTCCACAGAGACATTTGCCCCCTGGATTTTGCCATACTGTACCAGGCATTTTCAAAACCATGTCTAGGGGTAGAAAGCCCCACTATGAGGGCTTAATGCCTCCCATCCCCAAATTGTTCTTTTCCGATTATGATGTTGCAGAATATTGAACCAGATCTTTGGTATAAATAATCACACGTAAGGAATGTGCTGCTCCCCTCCCTCTGAAAATCTCAGACAAGTTTTATGTGATTCTAGAGAAGCCCTGCATCATCACAAAGGAGCTTGCTGATGCCGAAATCATTGAGGGAGAGGATGCCTTTCTTCATTGTGAAACCTCCAAATCAGACAGCCCGGTAAAGTGGTGCAAAGATGGGAAGACCCTTAGAAACTCCTCTAAGTATAAGATCAGCCGGTCAGGATTTGAAGCCACGCTTGTCATTCATGGGACAGACGAGAGAGACAGTGGCAGATATGAGTGTGAGGCTGGAACAGCTAAAAGTAGCGCAGTTGTCACTGTCAAGGGTAAGGAAGTTTGGAGTGATGCTGCCTAACATAAAGGTCAAAATAACAATTTAACACCTGGCTGCAACTGAACTGAAAATTAATTCCATCTCTTCACACTGTAATGCAGGATATGTTCTGACTAACTCAGCTGGACAGCCTCCAGACAGGTGACAAAGTGTAAAATAGACAAAACATTTGTTCTGAGATTGAAATGAGCTTCGGAGTGCAAGGATAGACGGGCTGGGGCTGGGTGTAGTTTACTGAGCTGAAAGGAAAATACCCTTCTCAGTTATGCACATTGATTTTCAGTCAGCTTCCTGATGTGTGTTCATCTCCTGTGAATGTCACTGAGTTCTCCAGGTAGGTGGGGAGAGCACCATTTAGAACTGAGTTCTGGAGAGCAGGATTTTGCCCTAAAAATGGAAGGAAGGACTATCTTAACAATGTGATGAAGGAGAGCTTTGTGGTTGTCACTCATCTTGATTTGTTCGTTATGCTTTTCTACCACACTAGGGGACTGATCCAACTCCCATTAAAGACAATAGAAACACTCCCATTGGTTTCAATAGGAACTCGCTCTGACACTTGGGGGGAGAGGATATTTTTATCAAGAAAATAAATGCAATGTTTTATGTTACACAGCAGCTACAATCGATTTGAAATTTCTCCTCTTGAGGGTTAAAGGATTTAAGCAAATGGATTCAAAAGATCCCCAGTGGAACAGTAGATGTAGATGACCCACAGGATAAGGACACATGTTATAACACATTGTACTGCCATGACCCTTCCAGCTATGAACCCAGGAAGTTCACTCAAGAGTTCCAGAATGATGAAGTGGTAGATAAAGGCAGTGCCACATGAAAGGTGTGAGTGTGCCCAAGTAGGGCTGAAAGTGGAATGGAGGAAAGGAGCTGTCGTTCTTCAGCCAAGCAACTAGTGTGTGATGAATCAGAAAGTGTAAGTGCCGAGCTGCACATTCATAACCTTGCGCTAGAAGATAGTAGTGAACACGTTTGTGAAAACAGAGACCATCAAGCAACAGCACTTTCTACTGTAACTGGTCTGAAGCGGGAAACCCCACCAGATGGTTCCTCTTTCCTCTTCCACAGTCAACACTACCAGAAATGTTGGATGCCACCTACTCTTCACCAATTCACTTTGCAGTCTGAAATCACTGTCTCTGACAGAGGCTGTGTAGGAATCTTCCATGGGACTCTTTTATCTATCTGCTCAGCTTTCTCTCTGTGTATGCTTTGCAGTCAGTGTTTGCTAAGTTAGTACATCTTCATGTCTGATAAAAATGTGTCTGGCTTCCTATAAGGAGAAGGGATCCTTGACTGGGAAAACGAATGTATCCGCTATTGTTTGTCATGTTGTTTGTCCTATCCTTGTGTTCTCTTTCTGTATGTATTATTTTACCTTGCTAGTTCTCTTTTTTATATGGCAATGGGCTAGCTCTGAACACCTGTCCGGAGTGTAGTCCAACATCCCTGATTGACATCTGCAAAATGTAGTACTAGAGAAAGCATTCCTTTAACTAACTGCAGTGACAAAAATGGTGTAAAACAGTTCCCCTCGTCTGTGTATTCAGTAGTTCACAGCATGAAGCAGGCATGGAAAGAGCGATATAGGGGAGTTGAAGATGTCCAGTTTCTCTCATGATTGGGCCCTTAGAGAGTCTCCACATGCTATAGAGATCTCATGCTATTAAGTGTTTAAACCATTTAAATAATATTTGTGTTGTTATTAATAATATATTGCACTGACAGCTGGAGATGGATTATTAGAATCTAAGCACTTTTTCATCCTGGCATTCTGTGATTCTATATCTTACGTGAAAGGGCTCGTGTGGGATGAAGCAAAAAGGGGAAAAGTGATTTCCAGGCACTCTTGTTTTCTTGAATGGTCACAGTCTGCAATTCTACATTTTTAGCTCTGCCAGTTCTTTTCAAACGAGAACTCCAGAATGAGGAAGCTAAAGAAGGAAGTCAAGTCAAACTGACCTGTGAGCTTAGCAAATCTGACATCCCAGTGAAATGGACAAAGGGAGATACAGTTCTGCAACCCAGTGACAAGTATGAGTTAAAGCAACACGGCACTGTTGCAGAGCTCATTATTCAAGATGCCAAATCAATAGATGCTGGAGACTATACCTGCAGCACTGGAGAACAAAAGACAACTGCTCGGGTGAAAGTAAATGGTAGGCAGAGCTGGTAGATCTCAATTTATTTTAGTTATGCAGTACTTAAAACATGTGCTATCATTTAACAGCAGTTCTTTATTGTAGAGGGGCCAATTATGGGTCCATAGTTAAGGTTTAACAATAATATATGTACTCAGTAATATCTGTGTTGCTTTAGTGCAATTTCACATTACACTAAAGCAATCTGGGTGAGCTATCCCCTGTTCTCCAGTCCCAGCTTCTGGCATTTGGAAGTTTAGGGACACCTAGAGCGTAGGGTTGCATCCCCAACCATCTTGGCTAATAGCCATTGATGGACCTATCCTCCATGAACTTATCTAGTTCTTTTTTGAACCCAGATATACTTTTGGCCTTCACAACATCCCCTGGCAATGAGTTCCACAGCTTGACTGTGCGTTGTGCAAAGAAGTTCTTCCTTTTGTTTGTTTTATACAATTGAAAGGAATTTGCACTTGTTCCATACCCAAATACACCACACTGCCAGTCAGTCACAAGTCCAGTAACAATAATAATACTTCCTCTTAGTTTTAAACATACTGGCCATCTTTCTTGACTGGGGTTGAAAGGGTAGACCATATCAGAGCATTGTCATATGGGGGTGGTGGAGATGGTCTATACACAATATTGATCACCTCTGGTTGTATATTTTAGCTCTGCCAGTCCTTTTTAAACAAAGCCTGCAGAACACAGAAATGGAAGAGGGGAGCACCGTAGCTTTGCACTGTGAGATCACTAAACCCGATGCCCGAGTGGTGTGGAAGAAGGGAGGAGCCATACTCCAGGAGAGTGCCAAATATGAGCTGAAGCAGAAGGGTTGTGCGGCAGAGCTGCTCATTCACAATGCCGAGCCAGAGGATGCTGGAAGATACACCTGTGATACTGGAGACCAGCAGACGACTGCTCAAGTCAAAATCCATGGTAGAGGTTTTCATCGCTTGTTGTTAATCATGTTTATTAATGGGCACCATTGTGCAAGCTGCTGAATGAACACAGAGGGGCAGATAGTCCCTGCCCCAAAGAGCTGATAGTCTACATAGAGAAGACTGATGATGGGTTGGGGGTAAGGACATAATACGTAAGCAGAGCAATCAGTGGCAAACATTGTGTTAGTTCCATGATTTTTTGGGAGGGATGTGAGAGGTTAGTTGGCAGCATTAAAATACAAAGACAAAGGAAGGGAGAGGGAACATTGAAGGGAAGGGGATGGTTGGGCAAGGAAGGAAGGAAGAGAGTATGAAGAGCAGATGTGGCGTGATGCTGAGGTGAGGAGTCTGTGAGAGAGGGCTGGAGCAATCCGCCAGTCAGCACAAGGCAAATAATGTCCAGTCAAACCTGTAAAAAGTATTCTGATGACATCACCAGGTTCAAAGTCCTCAGCTTAAACAGCTTCTTCAGAGCCTCATAAGAGTCCTAACAGGTTGAGAGTCTGGCTAGCTCCTCCCTGCAATTTCTCTCCCCAAAGCCACATGGCTGGAGGGAGGAGGGCCACTGGCTGGATCTTAGTGGCCGCAGGGCCGGGGGCCTCCCCTGCACAGTTCTGGATCTGGAGGTGGGGTGGGGGTCTGAGGGAGAGGCAGCCCAAGCTGGTCCTGGTTTTCTGTTTGTTCTCTAGGTAACCCTCCTATCAAGAAATATCAGTCAAATTACCTTTTGTTGACAACATAATATCTGTCACTGGCTTTGAAATAATTATTGCAGTAAAACCTCTTTTCTGCTCTGGAGTAAGGCACTTGTCTGAACACGACAATCTAGCTGAAAGGCCCTGTGGGGCAAAATGTCTGATTTTAAAGAACATTTTTTTGCAGGGAGTTAAAAAGCAGGTTCTTTGGCAGAGTAACTGCTTGGCAACAGTTATTTAAAATTGTGTTTAATTCTCTCCCCCCCTCCAATTAATTGTTTGCTAATGAACATGCCAATTTATCAGCTCTGGAGACAGACCCCTCCATTTATCCAGGCTTTTCCTTAAGTGCCAGCTCACTTTCCCCTTTTATGTAGCCTTTTGCCCATGCCGTCTTTGTCATAGAATCATAGAATATCAGGGTTGGAAGGGACCTCAGGAGGTCATCTAGTCCAACCCCCTGCTCAAAGCAGGACCTAATCCCAACTAAATCATCCCAGCCAGGGCTTTGTCAAGCCTGACCTTAAAAACCTCTAACGAAGGAGATTCCACCACCTTCCACCTTCAATATCCTTATAAAGTCATGGCACTGAAAGAGAGTCATGTAACTGTTCCTTGTCTCAGTCTACTACGCCATGTACAGTGCAACCATATTATGTTGATGCACGTCATATAAATGCATGCTTCCTCCTTCAGCCGTGCCTGCATTCATCAAAGAAGAACTGAAGAACCTGGAAGCCACAGAAGGTGGAACAGCCACTCTGCGCTGTGAGCTGAGCAAAGCCACTCCAGTGGAGTGGAAGAAGGGGCCCAAGGGGCTCAGGCCAAGTGGCAAATACAGAATGAGACAAGAAGGCACCATTGCTGAGCTGGTCATCCACGATGTAGATCTGAAGGATGCTGGAGATTACACATGTGTATTTGGAGATCAAAAAACCACAGCAGCCTTAACAGTGAATGGTAAAAAGTCATAAAAAATGACACTCCTGAGAGTTTTCCCCCCTTTTACCTATTTCCTAACAAAATTTACCTGTGTTCTTCTTGTCCTTCTCTTTGTTCTTCTTTGCACATCGTGCTGTGGCTCCTATGTCCATTTGTCCTCTACCCTGACAGAATTCAGTGCATGTGTGTGCAATATAAAGTCTTCTAAAGAATGCTAACCAGTCAAAGAGCATGCACATATATTTTACTGAATTAGTACTGAAGCATGAGACCCCTTGGGCAATCATCAACCTCTCTGTTGAGGGGATTAAGTACAGTCAATCACTTCCATGATAGTACAGTCAATCACTTCCATGATAGTACAGTCAATCACTTCCTCTGTTGTCTGTCACAAAAGTCTTGTTTTACTGGGGACTTTGATTCCCAGAGAACAATCCACCTGAAAGCTATTGTTTCCAGCTAGACAAATGCCAGATCATGCTTGGTGTAAGAGTGTTGTGATGAGGCCCATGGAGTTAAAAAAGAAATTACAGTTCAGTCGTTGCCCGAGGGAAACACTTCATAGTTCCGAGTTGGTGGCATTTGGATGAAATATTTGTTCGTTCTTTGTCCCTCAGCCCTACCCGTACGTTTCAAAAAGGAACTGAAGAACGAGGAAGCCACCGAGAGTGGAACAGCCACGCTGCACTGTGAGCTGACCAAGGCTGTTGACTCAGTCGAGTGGATGAAGGATCAAAAGGTGCTGAAACCAAGTGGCAAATACAGGATGAGGCAGGAAGGCCGCTTTGCCGAGTTGATTATCCAAGACCTAGATTTGGCGGATGCTGGAGATTACACTTGTGTGTGTGGCGACCAGAAGACAACAGCTGCTCTAACAGTGAATGGTAAAATTAAATAGGTTGTTTGATATTTATCTCCGCTATGGAACTCAAGAGGTTGGCATTCTGCATTCACACTGATCCATGGCTGCTCCTCTGATCCCTTGTTCAGTGCAGTTTTGGAAAGAGGACTCATACCCTCAGTTTTGTGGTGACACTGGGTCACCTTGATAAAGAACATTCCCCTGTGTGGTATTGGTTTGCCACAGTCCAGCTATGTTCCCTCATTTCTTTTCCTTTTATATGCACAACTTATCCTCATCCTTATTGCTACAAGCTGTCTCCATTCTAGGAGTGATGCACGTGTATTTAACTGCATATATTGCTTAGTTTCCTTCTTTTAGGGCTTTGAAATGTGTGATTGGAAAAAAATGGGTTATCACAATCTGAGGACCCACAAAAAAACCCTACTCAGTGCATTCTGGTTCTGATACAGTCCCTGTCTATATTGCGTTCTTCAGCCTTGCCTGCACTTTTCCAAGAAGAACTGAATAACAAGGAAGTTTCAGAAGGTGGGACAGTCACTCTGCACTGTAAATTGAGCAAGCCCGCCCCGGTGGAGTGGAAGAAGGGCCAAAAGGCTCTCAGACCAAGTGAAAAATGCAAAATAAGCCAGGAGGGTCCCTTTGCTGAACTGTTGATCCATGATCTGGATTTGACGGATGCTGGAGATTACACTTGTGTGTGTGGAGAACAGCAGACTACAGCTACATTGACAGTGAATGGTAAAACGAAACACGTAGCATATGTCCCAGATAAAACAATATAATTGTATAATTTCCTCCCCTTTCAAATTCCTTTTCCAATATAATGTTTTATCCCCACCTTCATTCCACACACGGTATCCCTGTGTATTTAATTTCTTTATCTTTCTTTGCGTTCTCCCTCTCGTTCCTCCCCTTGAGAGCTGCATGTAATTGCATTCATAGGCATTATATGTAAAAATAACAAAGGTAGTACAGGCAACTAAATGTTTCTTTTCCCCAACTCAAATACATATTCAGTCTAGTCTTTTGGTCTGTATATGTGGTTGTTTGAAAGTTTTTCCTTAGGGATCATGTTACAAAATGGGACTATATTATCTCACTTCAAATTACTTAGAATGTTGGGTCTGTGTTCCTAAGGTGACCAGATGATGATGATCATCTTATGCCATTACATAGAGGATAGTTTAGTGAAAATGATTGATTTTTTTTATGCTATTGTAGATTCTATCACTTATTTTGAACTGTTTCTTGGCCCCTCTAAAATATTTTAGCTCTGCAAAAAGTTGACACCATGGTTTCTAGTTATGTTCCCTTCTAAAGAGTTCTGTTTTAGAGAGAACACAGACACTGTAATAAACCAGATACTAATCTGCATGGATATTATTTATGTCAAGGGAAAACATTTTGGGCCTGATATTGAAAAGTGGCCTCTGATTGTACGCCTGTGATTTTGCTGAAACAAATACTAATGGTTATGTAGCATTTTGATATATAATCACCTGATTTTTATCAACAAATCAGATTGATAGATGTTGAAATGCTATAAAATAAGCCTGCACAATTGAGGGCACAAAATCAAAACCCCAACTGAGACCTTTAAAAAAAATTCAGTCTTTGGGGCTACAGTGACAGAATTGACTTAGATAACTAACAGAGAAGAGCATTCGTAGTTCTGAGTTTCTCCGCTCTGATGCACTTCTGTCCATATCACATTCATTCTGCAGTTCTGCCTACACTTTTCACCAAAGAACTGAAGAATCAAGAAGCTACAGAAGGCGAAAGTGCCATTCTGCGCTGTGAGCTAAACAAGGTTGCTCCTACCGTGGAGTGGAAGAAGGGACACAAGACCCTCAAACTGAGCGACAAGTATAAAATGAGACGGGAAGGTGGTGGTGTTGAGTTGATAATTAAAGACCTAGAAGTGACAGATGCTGGAAATTATACCTGTGTATGTGGAGACCAACAGACTATGGCGTCTGTAACTGTAAATGGTAAAAGAAGAAGCATACTAAAAATAATTGTTTTTCCCTCCATTGCTTTGGATAGACACACTCCTTTCCCGATAAAAGAATAAGAGTACTTGTGGCACCTTAGAGACTAACAAATTTATTGTAGCATAAGCTTTCGAAAGCTTATGCTACAATAATTTTTTTTTTTGGGGGAGGGATAGCTCAGTGGTTTGAGCATTGGCCTACTAAACCCAGGGTTGTGAGTTCAATCCTTGAGGGGACCACTTAGGGATCTGGGGCAAAAATCAGTACTTGGTCCTGCTAGTGAAGGCAGGGGGCTGGACTTGATGACCTTTCAGGGTCCTTCCAATTCTATGAGATAGGTATATCTCCATAATTATTTATTATTTAAATTTGTTAGTCTCTAAGGTGCCACAAGTACTCCTATTCTTTTTGCGGATACAGACTAACACGGCTACTACTCTGAATCCTTTCCCGATGTAACCTATGGACCTTTTTCATTCCTCACGAAGGTCCTGATTCAAAGCTTATTGAAGTCAATGAAAAGCTGCTCATTGACTTCAGTCAGGTTTGGATCAAACTCTTACAGAGACACAAAAACAGTGAGAATAGATAAGAATCAGACAAACCCTAAGAATGGGACCCTGCATAGCCAGAACCGCTGCTGCTTTTCTGTTTCCAGGCCATTGTTTCTTCACCGGAAGTTTCTTTGTTGGAGTTATTGTTCTACTCATGCTCATAATAAGCTGTTAGCTTAGTAAGACCTATAGCCTGACTAATATTTAGGCTTTACAACAAACTGAAAAGTTACATCCTATTCTGTCCTTAAGAAACATTGATTCTTTCCCTGTGCTCCAACTTTGAGACAGAAAAGTGATTACATACAGTCCTGTATGTAAAGGGCATTACTGTAGTGTTCCCATGCTCTCACAAATAGAGTGGGTCAAAACTTTTCATGTGGAAAGTTTTCCCACTGAATAATATAGTTTTGCTGAAACAGACATTTATTTTTATGGGGAATAAGGTCAAATCAGGTTAAAAAAAATTGTTTCCTTCAGGATATTGCTAAACAAAATTTCCTTTTCAAATTAACATTTCAAAATGAGACTTTGTTTTGTTTTGACTTAGAATGGCATTTCATTTTGTGTAGAAATCTCAAGTTGAAACAAGAAAAAATTCATTTTGAAACTTCTCATGGGAAAACCAAAATGTTTCAACTGAAAAGTTTTGAATGAAGATTTTTTTCATTTGAAATTTCACAGGGAAAAAAATGGTTTTCTGACCTGCTCTTCTGATCCTCTTGTCCACTTCCTTCTGTAATGATTTGTGATGATAATGTGTGAGGCTTCTGCTCCTTTCTACAAATACTGAGTGCATTTCTGGGGATAGGGGTTATCTGATTATCTATTTTTTTCTCATACTGATTATTTGAGAGCAGTGAAGCTGGTCTAATGACAGCTGATAGTCCAGTTCTGCTAACTCAGGAGGAATTAACTGAAAAATGAGGGGAACATTTAGTTTTGACTTTTCCGATTTTTAAATCCAACTGTCCTTATTGCTGTCCCTCAGTCCTGCCCGCATTTTTCAAAGAGGGATTGAAGAATAAGGAAGCCTCAGAAGGTGCAACAGCCACTCTGCACTGTGAGCTGAGCAAAGTCCCTGTTCTAGTGGAATGGAAGAAGGGGCAAAAAACGCTCAAACCCAGTGAAAAGTACAGAATGCGACAGGAAGGTGCCATTGCAGAGCTGTTGATCCGTGACCTGGATGTAGAAGATACAGATGATTATACCTGTGTGTGTGGAGACCAGAAGACCTCTGCTGTCTTGACAGTCCATGGTAAACAAAAATTCCACCTTACAAGAGAAATATTCCAGAGAGCTTCACTCCCTTTGGAAATTCCCTTCCTGACCTGTTTTAGAGTTAGTTTTCACCTTTCCTTTTTTTCTTTTCTTTTCATTTCACCTCACCTTGTCTCTTGGTATTAAAACAGTCTTCCTTATTGTGAACTAAAGGAGGGTACAGATGTCTTCCTTTTCTAGATCCGTTTTGTGTCTTTACAGAGTAAAAACTTTATCTGTATTTAGTAAGGCCAACATTTTCTAGGCCCCTAAGAATGTACTTAGGCTCCTAAATAAAAGTGGCCTGAATTTCAGAGGATTTGAATACTCTTGACTCTTATCGAAGTCAATGGATTTCAGTGCCTAACTTGAGGAAACCGTATTTGAAAATTTTGGCTTCCATTTGGTAATGGACTTTTTGGAGAAATCAGACTCTCGGGATTAAATGGTTCCCAATATTTCTTGGGGGTGACAGTGATATGTGCTAATGGTGAAATGACAACATCCAATCGGATGGGTGCCGATGGCAATTTGATTGTTAGTTTCGCTGTCGTGAGCAGTGGTTCTGGAACTAGGGTATTGCTGCACCCCCTGGCTTGAAGTAGTAATAACAAACACCAAATACATGGTTTCCATGATTTCCGTCATCAGCACCCCCACTATAAAAATTGATCCAGCACCCCTGATGGTGAGTGATACAAAACAGTCTTAATTACGCTATCAGCAGTGTTAATTTACTTATAGTGCCGATCAGTGGGTGAATCTTAAGAGGCCCTGTTCAGTTTAGATAAGTCTCAACATTCAGATGCTTTTGAAATCCTAGTTTAACTTTTGAAGCACGTCTAACTCCTGTCCCCTTTCCTTGCATTTTATTCCTTCCTTCTTTCTCCCACCCAAATGCAGTCTTCTCTTTCACGCCAAGCCCACACTTCCTTTTCCCCACAAGCTATCTTCTGCGTAGTTGTTTATAGGCCCATCAAAAACTTTATTACTGCTTGTTTGAATACGTCTCAAGAAAGATCTCTTTGATACTGAACTGACAATTATGTTCTGGAAGTTATGTCTTAATGCCGCACGTATGGTTAGGCTGCTAAGTTAATATCTAAAGAGACAAGGTGGGTGAGGTAATATTTTTTTATTGGGCCAACTTCTGTTGGTGAGAGAGATTCTGTGTAAGATCGAAAGCTTGTCTCTCTCACCAACAGAAGTTGGTCCAATAAAAGGTATTACCTCACCCACCTTCTCTCTCTAATATCCTGGGACTGACACAGCTACAACAACACTGCATAAATCAAGATCTAGTAATTTAAAAGAAAGATGTAAATTAAAGTCTGAGTTTATGGATTTTGATGCACTTTCTGTCCCTATTACATTCCCCAGCCCTGCCTGCACTGTTCAAAAAAGAACTCAAAAATGAGGAAGCCACAGAAAGTGGGACAGCTACTCTCCACTGTGAGTTGACCAAAGCTGCTCCAGTGGAGTGGATGAAGGATCAAAAGGTGCTCAAAGCTAGTGACAAATATAAAATGAGACAGAAGGATGCCATTGCTGAGCTGACAATCCATGACCTGGATGAACAGGATGCTGGAGATTACACTTGTGTGTGTGGAGACCAGAAAACCACTGCATCCTTGACAGTGCATGGTAAAATAAAAAATAATATGGGATTTTCTACAATGTCATCTATGATTGCAACTAGGATCACAAATTGATCTTGATATCATCTGTCATTTTATATTGCTACTGTATTTATAACAACCACTGTGAATTTTCTTCACTTAAATTCCATTATTTGGGTTTGGTATAACATTATGGAGGTTTTTTTGCTCCTTTTTGTTTTGTTAATAGAATTTGGGGGTAAATAATTCAGTCATGGCAAAATTACATGCAACAGTTTGAGTTTTCCCCTTAATTCATTTCTTTAATCATAATGCTGAGATTTCATTTATTTTAATAGGTAACTTGAGAGAAGATGAGTGGGAAACCAAGTGACCCATAATAGCTTGCAATTTTAAATAGTACATTGGATATGTTTTAAATGCTAACCTAATAACACCACAAGTAGACTAGGCGTACCTTCTTGAAAGTTCAGGGCAAGCTTTCTTCTATTATATATGTCAGACGATGCCTCTCAGTCCTAACCTGCTACACCACAGCTGTTCTAACACTGAGCTTGACTGTCTCAGAGAACAGATTGCCAGTTCGGTCGTAATGTGCTGAACTTAGTGCACTGGAAAAATGTCAACCAGGGACTCAAATGAGACCCATGAAATCATTTTAATTTGGTTCTTAGATACTTAACCCAAATTAGTAGAGACTGAAGATTAATACACTAATCTACTGGAGCCACCCAGCTGCAATTATTTCTTGAATTTTAATGCACTCTCTGTTCATCCTATGCTCCTCAGTCCTTCCTCCACGTTTTAAAAAAGAATTGAAGAATTTGGAAGCCAGAGAAGGTGAAGCAGCCGTTCTGCACTGTGAGCTGACCAAGGTCGCTGCCCCAGTGGAATGGAAGAAGGGGCCCAAAGGGCTCAAGCCAAGCGACAAGTTTAGAATGAGACAGGAAGGCACCAGCGCTGAGTTAGTGATCCATGATTTAGATCTGACAGATGCTGGAGATTATACATGCGTGTATGGAGACCAAAAAACCACAGCTGCCTTAACAGTGAATGGTAAATAATATACCCCAAATTAAGTGCATAATTTTCTACTATCTGTTCTGTGAAAAATAATGGTATCATCAACTGGATTACAGCCCTACTTTCAGCCTGCGATAATTTAGTCTGTATAACTAAAAAGTTAAAATCCATGTGCTGTAATTTTCTTAAATATTGCTGATGAATTTAGCAAAATTTTAGCGGAAATAGAAATAGACTGTTTGCATTGTTTGGACCAGATGTTGGTCATGCACTTATTGCAGAAATTTCCACAGAGAGTTGGGAAATACACCTCGATTTCAACTACAAATCCTTCTGATGTTCATGTTCAATAGTAGGTGTTAAAACGGTAACAAATTAATTTTATCACGATAAATGTTATGATGTTGCATTCCAAGATTGGGGAATATCATGATAAAAGCCAACACCATGATAAGAGAAATATTTCCTTGTGAATTCTGAACACTTACTAAATGTCCTTGGGAGGAAATATAATCAGTGCTACTTTCACTGGGAGGTCAGTAATGCGACATCCAGTGGCTAGTTGACCACATTGGTATGTTAGTAAGTTTGCACAAAGCACGAAAACCACAAGCACTTAACAGGAGCACCACGTGAAGGTTGTCGTCTTGCTCTTTAAAACTCTCTCTAAATGGAAAATGAGGCAAACACCTGTATGCGGCTGTGGTCACCAGACACAAGCAATGGAGCACATCATGTCTCCTTCGTTCTTTTGCCAGGGCCCTGAAGGACATTCACCAGCTCACTGCTGCGGCCATGTGCTGGCTATCGAATCTAGATATAAATTTGTAATCATTGCTACCTACCCAAGCCATATGAAAGAAGAAGAATTTCCTTAGGGAGGTACTGACAGTCGTGTTATATTGAACTAGGCATATTGCAAGGACACATCTAAATGAGAAGTGAGATGTCAGCCAATGCCGTTTCATTTGTGACCCTATTATTTTATTTATTATTTGTATTACAATAGCTCCTAGAAACTTCAATCAGATTTAGAATAATTTGTTCGAGGCATGCTACAAATACAGTAAAAAAGAGGTCCCTGCCCTGAAGGGGATCTGAAAGACGAGGATGGTTCTCTAGCTGTTTCATTCTCTAGGGCACCTTATAAAAGAGAGATCTGCCTTAGGATAGGGTCTTTTCCGAACCCCCCAACCCACCATTATGTGGTCCTCGGTATGATTAATTCTGTTTCGGGGAAGGCTTTGCAGACCACTGGTGGTCCACGGGTCACAATTTGATAATCCTGTGGGTTAGTGTGTTCAAGGTCTGTGCCAGGTAGTTGCCGTAATGTGACTGTTCGTGTACTCTGTCCATTCTGAACTCCTCAGCTCTGCCTGCACGTTTCAAGGAAGAAATGACAAACGAGGAAGCCACGGAAGGTGGGAGAGCCACTCTGCGCTGTCAGCTGACCAAGGTTGCTTCGGTGGAGTGGAAAAAGAAGCACAAGGCGCTCAAACCAAGTGACAAATATACAATGAGGCAGGAAGGTGCCATTGCAGAACTAGTCATCCATGATTTAGAAGTCAAGGACTCTGGCGATTATACCTGTGTATGTGGAGACCAGAAGACAACTGGAGCTTTGATAGTGCATGGTAAAAAAAAACAACAGATTTTTTTTTTTAAATGTGTGATTTTTCTACCATCCCCTTTGGAAAACTCAATACTGACAGCCACTAAGCTCCCATTCTCATCTTACTGTAATCGGACTCTTCTATAATAATTTTCCTTCTTTTTTCCTGATCTCCATCTAACTCACTGGAGCTCTACTTCTTGTACTTGCTGTTAACACCCTGTGTGTTTTTCTATTTCCCATCTAATTTGTGCATGTTTACACGTGCTTACATTATACTTCTGCTGGAAGGATTTCACATACTTGCATTGTTTTTGTGTTGCCTGTTTCAGAATGAGCCAGGAGAGAAGGTGGGGCTGGAATTTTTATATTTCTTAAATGAGACGAGAGGTCTTAGGTTGTAATTTGTTAACATTTGGCTGACAATTTGAAGGGCTCAGGATAGTAACATTGCAAGCAGGAGCTGGTTCTGTGCAGTCTTTCTTACAATTCTAACAATACATCCTGCATATTTGTCTATTTATTTGGCCCGCATCACCGCAGTATCTGAGACATTATTCAGGTTTATCTGCACAATCTCCCTATCAGGTAGGGAAGGATTATCATCCTGCCCATGGGGCACTTGTCCAAGGTCACAAAGAAATTCTGGGCTAGAACCAGGAGCTGAATTCAGAGCTCCTGAATTTCTGTTCTTGCCTGACTCTCCTCCTTCCGTCATCATCCTGACCAGTTAGACATTTGCTCTTCCAGTCTTGAACCTCTTATGAGGTGGCCAATTCCATAATGAGTGGAAGAATGTTTAGACATGGACAGAAACTTGTGACCATCAACCTCATTTTAATTTATTAGTCATCCCTGGAGGTTCTGAGAATGTTTCCTCACTCTTTGTTCCTCAGCCCTACCGGTACTTTTCCAAGAAGAATTAAGAAATGAAGAAGCCACTGAAGGTGGTGCAGCCACTCTGCGCTGTGAGCTGACCAAGGCTGCCCCAGTGGAGTGGAAGAAGGGACACAAGGTGCTCAAGCCAAGTGACAAATTCAAAATGAGGCAGAAGGATACCACTGCAGAGCTGGAGATCCACAATCTAGATGACAATGATGCTGGTGATTATACCTGTGTGTGTGGAGATCAGCAGAGCACAGCTGTCTTAGCAGTACACGGTAATAACAAGTATCATAATGAAGTTAATATAATTTTCTAATAACTTTCATACTTTTCAGGTTCATCCAGTGGATTCAAGCATCTGTCCTTGTGTAATTTGTCATTTCTGTATTTTTTCCTTTATTATATTTATTGCATATAGGAATCATCGTCATTCATTTGTTTTTTGTTGAACCTCCCTCCTTGGTACCCCAACTCTGTAATACAATATCTGTGTTAACAGCCTGATCCAGTTACCACTCATTACAGAATAAGTGTGGGATCAGGCCATATGATGAGGTGCTCTGCTCATGGCAGGCGGGTCCCCCTCCTGGCCGTTCTGGGGATTAGCTCTGCGCAGCCCATGCTCCTTCCTGTGGGTGCACTCTGTTTCTCCCTCTGTGGTCCCTCTCTGACTCCAGGAACTGCAGCCTCTGCTTTGTGACTCAGCTGTCCGGCCAGGTCACTGTGTGGTTTTCCCATCTGGGGATGCGTATCAAAGTCCCTGCTCACCAGCAATCTCAGGCAGTCCTCCCATTCTCTGCCCCAGGTGCCACTCCCTCAGTGGCTGGTAGGGGGAACCCGGGCCCAACCTCTACTCCGGGTTCCAGCTCAGGGACCTTCTAAGCAGCAGCCAAGATGCAGGGCCGGCGCTTCCATTAGGCGACCTAGGCGGTCGCCTAGGGCGCTGCTATTTTGGGGGCGCCTGCGCCCCCGCCGCCCGTAAAAATTTGGGGGCGGGACCTTCCGCCGCCTAGGGCGCCAGCAAAGCTGGCGCCGCTACTGCCAAGATGTGATTCCTTCCTGCACCTTGCTGCCTTTCTCTGCTCCTCTTCCTTTCCTCCTGGCCCTCCCCACTCCTCTGGGTTTGCCAGCCTCTCAACTCCTTCCTTCCAGGGAGTAACCAGGAGCTATAACCTCTCCCAGGCACTGACTGCAGACACCTCCCTGCAGCCCCCTCTGTGTCCAAGTTCCTGTCTTTCTATAAGCCCCGCCCATTCCCACACAGTTGAGCTTCCCCTAATTAGGGCTTTCCTCCCAAGCCTACTGCTCCCAGATTGCAGCCTAAGTGGCTGATTGGACCCACTTGGCCCAATTCAGCTCTTACAGTGCCAGTGTGGGGAGTCCACCCCATCACACGCCCTAAGACATTTTCTACTTTTATCCCCTTCTTCCAGCCTGTGACGTTTTCTATGCCCCCTTCTTCCACCTATTCTCTGGTGATTGTGCTCAGAGCTCCATTTTAATGTGCTGTCTTTTACATCCTCCAGCTCTGCCTGCACTCATCAAAGAAGAACTGAAGAATGAGGAAGTTAGAGAAGGTGGAACGGCCACTCTGCGCTGTGCACTGACCAAAGCCACTCAAGTAGAGTGGATGAAAGGGGACAGTTTGCTCAAAGCGAGTGACAAATACAAAATGAGACAGGAGGGCGCTGTTGTTAAACTGGTTATCCATGATGTAGAACTGAAGGATGCTGGAGATTATACCTGTGTGTGTGGAGACCAGAAGACAACTGCTGGCTTGACAGTGCATGGTAAAACAAAAAATCAAAATTCAATTGCCTACTACCCCATCTACTATTCATTGTGCCTGCATCTATGTCTGGAGCTTCTTTTTTTTTAGTAGTTAATTGTTTATATGTATTTATAATTTTTGTGTTACTTTGCTCTTTATTGCTTGTCTTATTCCTTGGAATTCCACTGGGTGCATTAATAGTCCTGAAATATATTGTGAGGAAAGGAAGCTGATTGCAACCCAAAGAGTTCTTAGCTTCCTTTGTTCATGCTGTTTTTCTTACTTCCTCATTAAAATGTAATTTTTTTCCATTTTCCCCCAATCACACCAGCCATCTGGCACTTACAATGTTTAATGCACTGTCCGTCCATTCTGTGATCCTCAGCTCTGCCTGCACTTTTCAAAGAACTACTGAAGAACTTGGAAGTCACAGAAGGCAAAACCGCCACTCTGCACTGTGAGCTGAACACGCCTGCTTCAGTGGAGTGGAAGAAAGGGCACAAGATACTCAAGGCGAGTGAAAAATACAGCATGAGACAGGATAGTGTCACTGCTGAGCTGGAGATCCATGATCTAGGTCTGCAGGATGAAGGAGATTACACATGCATGTGTGGCGAAGAGCAGACCACAGCTACGCTGATAGTAAATGGTAAATAATATATTCCAAATGAGTGCTTAATATTCTACCATTTGTTCCTGTGAAACTCATTATTGTTCCACAGAAGATTCACCTAATTCTCTTGGGCTCTTATTAATTTGTGTATAGCTGAAAAAGGAGAACTTCTTGTTTCCATATGACTTAGATGGTAAATTAAAAAAAAAATTCTGTTAGTGATCATCCAATGTGGAGACTGGCTGGATTGAATGTAGATGTGGAGCAGGGCACATGTTATAGATGCTTCCTCACACACTTTTTATAGTCCACTGTGCCGTGATTGTCAAATGAACTTTATTTTCCAGGGCATAATGATATTGACCACAATCTGAATGGCCAGAGTGAAATCCCCAAACTAACCAGATTTGATCCTAAGTTATGAGAGGTGAAAGGCTTCAGCATTAGTACACGGTACCAGCCACTTCCTTACCACAGACTTTTCAGTTTTAATGCATTGTCTGTTTACCTCATATTCCCCAGCCCTGCCTGTACTTTTCAAGCAAGAACTAAAGAATGAGGAAGTTACAGAAGGTGGATCAGTCACTCTGCGCTGTGAACTAAGCAAAGCTGCTCCTGTGGAGTGGAAAATAGGGCACAATGTGCTCAAAACAAGTGACAAATATAAAATGCGGCAGCAGGGTGCCATTACAGAGTTGGTTATCCATGATGTAGAACTGAAGGATGCTAGAGATTATACCTGTGTGTCTGGGGATCAGAAGACAACAGCTGCTTTAACAGTACATGGTAAAAAAAAACACCCTATCAATATTCAATACTAATATGAATACTAATTTTCTAGTATCACTCCTGAAACTCAAACTGTCAGCCACTGGAATCATGTAATGAGCTTGATATTAATTTGCCATTTCTCTGTTGCTTCTTCCATCCTACCTACTATTCATTTCTTTCTACGAGATAATACTTTGGGTCAGAATTCCTGGGCATTGCCAATCCACCCCTCAAAAAGGAGAAAGTAAAGGAAGTTCCTTTCAGTTTTTCTCAAGCTCTTTCATTTTGTGTATCTTTCTCATTTTCCTCCACCTCCATTTCATCAGCTCACCCCAGCCAATTGGGATTCTTCCATAAGTGTTAACATCAGGTCTATTGTGTCCTCAGCTCTACCCGCACGTTTCAAAGAAGAATTGAGGAACAAGGAAGCGACAGAAGGTGGAAATGCCACTCTGCACTGTGAGCTGACCAAAGCTGCTCAGGTGGAGTGGAAGAAAGGGCACAAGGTGCTCAAAGCAAGTGAGAAATACAAAATGAGACTAGAAGGTGCCATGGCAGAGCTGGTGATCCACAATCTGGAGGTGAAGGATACTGACGATTATACCTGTGTGTGTGGAGACCAGCAGACCACAGCTACCTTAACAATAAATGGTAAAAATAAACTGTCCGCTAATACACTATCAGTGATTATTCTGTTTTATTCTGCTGCCTCCTTAGAAACAAATTTGGAAATGAATCCTTGCTCTGTGTTCACATTTGCTTTATCTGTTGTACTTCTGTCCACCTCATTCATTGCGACTCCTATTGTTTGGAATAACGTTCCTTGGCTCTGAAGAAATGGAGGCTATTTATACAAAAAGATCCTATCCTATCCCGTCGTGCTTTATCCGACCACATCCTAATGCTCCCTGTCCTTCCCTAAAGCATGGATTTTTCCTTTCTTCTGACTCCTTCTTTTCTGGGCAGTGTTCTTTTCCTGTCCTCCTTCCCTAGTTAACACTCACTATGCAGGAGGCAGGTTTGGCTGAAATTGGCGTCATAAGAATTAGTTTTGCACTAGGGCTTTGTTCCTGTAGCCATTGTTTGTGTTTTTGGATGTTTTTATTTTGGGGTATGATTTCTGAGGAGATAAGTGAGAAGCCAACATTCTCTGGTTATGTTTTAGAGGCTTTCCCATGCACCTCGATTTAAAACCAGAAGTGTGTGATTTATGTTTTGCTGTCTAGTTGCTTTCATTATTTTAGCTTGTAAGTGGTCTGAAAACTTATCGGTATGCCAGCCTCGGAGAGATCGTGTCCATAAAGATAGAATAATAATATATCTAGCAGTGTAAATTGTCATAGGCACAACATCTCATTTGTAATGCTGAGATACTAGCCCATGTAGTTAATTGGGAACAATAGTCATGAATATGTTATCAGACATTGTTTAGAGGACATTGTTAACTTTAGAGGGTTGGTGAGACGTATCAAGGCAGATATCTGAAGAAGGTAATGAGGAATGCGTAAACAGAGAAATCATATCCTGGGGAAGGAGGACAAGTTAGGGTTAAAAGTTCTGTGGAGTTTTGATCACTTCTCTGCTCATGGTGAGCCCATTGGCCCTGACTGCATTTTTAAAAGAAGAACTAAAGAATGAAGAGAAAACCAAAGCAAGGAACCATACCTCACAGTCAGCTGACCAAGGCAGCTCTAGTGGAGTGGGAAAAGGGGGCAGAAGGAATTGAAAGCAAGTGAGAAATACAAAATGAGACAGAAGAAGGCTATTAAGAGAGCTAATTATCTTGGATCTAGGTGGAGGATACCAAAGATTATGGTCTTAATGTTTCCCCCCCCCAACATGAAAGATAGGTCCATCAATGGCTATTAGCCAAGATGATCAGGGATGCAACCCCATATTCTGGGTGACCCTAGCCTCTGATTGCCAGAAGCGGGGAGCGGACGACAGGGGGATGGATCACTTGATGATTGCCTGTTCTGTTCATTACCTTTTAAGCACCTGCAGTGGCCACTGCTAGAAGAGAGGATACTGGGCTGACCCAGTATGGCCATTCTTATGTTATGTTAGGAGTAAATCTACTGAGGTCAGTGATGTTTCACAAGTGTAAAACCAGACTAAACAATACAAGAATTCAGACATACATTTCAATTGGGATATAATATCACTTTTCACTTCTCTGCTGTTTCTCCTCCGTTCTTCTCAAGCTCTATCCTCCTTTACTCTGTTCTGATTTCCCCTCCATCCCCTGTTTTTCAGCTACAGCAGCTAATTGCCATCAGTTTGTAACGCACTGTATATATTGCATCCTTCAGCTCTGCCTCCATCTTTCAAAGAAGAAATGTGCAGTGAGGAAGCCACAGAAGGTGGAACAGCCACTCTGCACTGTGAGCTGACCAAGGTCGCTGCCCCAGTGGAGTGGAAGAAGGGGCACAAAGTGCTCAAACCGAATGACAAGTACACAATGAGACAGGAAGGTTGCATTATGGAGCTGGTGGTCCATGGTTTAGACCTGAAGGATGCTGGAGATTACACCTGTGTGTGTGGAGACCAGAAGACCACAGCTGCCTTAACAGTGCATGGTAAAATAAATAGATATGAGACATTACATGTATGCGTTTTGGTTTACTGTCTTATTTATGACAGCAGTATTATTCCATTGCAAGCTCTTCCTTAGCTGGATTTTATTAGCTTGTTGTGTTCTTTTCCCATGCTTTCAATTTGTCTTTTTAAATGCCCTTGCAATTTGCTTGTATTACTCTTCCTATGGTTTATAATGGGGAGAATAATTGTGTATATGCAAATGTTCTCAGCTACCTTTCCTCCTTCCGTTTTACTTTATATCCTTCTTAAGATCCTTGTCCAATGCCCACTGAAGCCAATGGGTGGCTTTCCATTGCATTCTATGGACATTGGACCAGGTCTTCACACTGTAGGATTCAATTTTCTCCCCAACACACCAGCCAGCTGCCAGTGTGAACTTTCATGCACTCTCCATTCATTTTGTATTCTTCAGCCCTGCCTCCACTGTTCAAAGAAGAACTGAAGAGCTTGGAAGCTACAGAAAATGGAGCAGCGACTCTGCGCTGTGAGCTGACCAAGGCTGCTCCAGTGGAGTGGAAGAAAGGGCACAAAGTGCTCAAAGCCAGTGAGAAATACAAAATGAGACAAGAAGGTGCCATTGCCGATCTGGCTATCTGCAATCTGGAGGTGAAGGACACTGGAGATTATACCTGTGTGTGTGGAGACCAGCAGACCACAGCTACCTTAATAGTAAATGGTAAAAATGAACTGTCAGCTAATACACTATCAGTGCTTATTCTGTTTTATTCTGCTGCCTCCTTAGAAACAAATTTGGAAATGAATCCTTGCTCTGTGTTCACATTTGCTTTATCTGTTTTACTACTCTCCACCTCATTCACTGCAACTCCTTTTGTGTGGAATAACGTTCCCTGGCTCTGAAGACATGGAGGCTATTTATACAAACATATCCTATCCTATCCCATCGTGCTTTATCCGACCACATCCTAATGCTCCCTGTCCTTCCCTGAAGCATGGATTTTTCCTTTCTTCTGACTCCTTTTCTAGGCCTTGTTCTTTTCCTGTTCTCCTTCCCAAGTTAACACTTGTTATGCATGAGGCAAGTTTGGCTGAAATTTGCACTAGAGTTTTGTTCCTGTAGCCATTGTTTGTGTCTCCTATGGATGTTTTTATTTTGGGGTATGGTTTCTGAGGAGATAGGTGAGAAGCCAACATTCTCTGGTCATGTTTTAGAGGCTTTCCCATGCACCTCGATTTAAAACCCGAAGTGTGTGATTTATGTTTTGCTGTCTAGTTGCTTTCATTATTTTAGCTTGTAAGTGGTCTGAAAACTCATCGGTGTGCCAGCCTCCGAGAGATCGTGTCCATATAGGTAGAATAAGATTACATCTAGCAGCGTAAATTGTCAATTCCATTGACATAGGCAGGACATCTCATTTGTAATGTTCTTGTGAGAGGTGAGGTACTGATGATATCTGGAGCCTGGAACCTCAAAGCCACGTTACTAATCATAGACAGTAAGTAAAAACATGGTCAAACAGTACCAGGAGTTCTTTTCTTTTAAGGATTGGTGTGTCAGTCATATCAAAGCAGATGTTAGAACAAGATAAATGAGAAATGTCTGAATGGAAATTTCATGAGAAAAGAAATTAGGGTTCAAACTCTGGAATTTTGATGCCCACTTTGTCCGGGTTGCGTCCCCTCAGCCTTGCCAGCACTTTTTAAAGAAGAACTGAAGAATGAGGAAGCTAAAGAAGGTGGAAATGCCACTCTGCACTGTGAGCTGACCAAGGCTGTTCCAGTGGAGTGGAAGAAAGGGCACAAGGTACTCAAAGCAAGTGAGAAATACAAAATGAGACTGGAAGGTGCCGTTGCAGAGCTGGTTGTCCATGATCTAAATGAGAAGGATACAGGAGATTATACTTGTGTGTGTGGAGAACATCAGACCACGGCTGCTTTAACAGTACATGGTAATGATATTTTGTCATGAACTATGTCTAATTTTTCTTATCACCTGCGTCCTTGGTAGGAAAACGTGGCTCTGTGTCCACATTTCCTTTATCTGTCCTGTCTGCTTCATTCACTGCAGCTCCATTTTTTTAGAATAACATTCCTTAGCTTTGATAAACTGGAGGCTACCTGTATAGAAAAATCTCATTCTGCATCCTCATGTACTATCTAACACATCCAATTTCTGCCTTTTCCTTTCCTAAATCACAACTCTGTCAATTCTTTTGTCTTCCTTTCTGGCATTTTCTTTTCCTGTCTGTCTACTATTTGTATAGGGAAATAAATACTACTCAGGTCACAAGAATAATTTAGTCAAAACTTCCTCTGTAAGAACTAGTTTTGCACTAGGGTTCTGTTCCTGCAGCCATTGTCCATTCAGATGGCTTTGCTTTGGAGTCTGATTTTTTGAGATGATAATGATGATTTCTTGATTTGATCTTGTTCTGTTTTCACACTGATATAAAAATCAGGGGTCACTCGGTTGAAGTCAGTACCTCAGTTTCGAACTAGTTTAAGTGGGAAATACATCACGTCCAAGGAGATTAGACTTAGGCCCATAATTTGGACATGGGATTCAAATTTGGGATTTTGGTCTGACCCAACCTTTACATTTTAATGTTGTTTTCTTTTCCAATTTGAGACTGTGCCAGTACGACTTGAAAGCTGAGATACTAGCCTATGTAGTTAATCGGGAACAATAGTCATGAAAATGTTATCAGACATTGTTTAGAGGAGATTGTTATCTTTAGAGGATGGGTGAGATGTATCAAGACAGCTATCCGAAGAAGATAAATGAGGAATGCATAAGCAGAAAAATCATATCCTGGGGAAGGAGGACAAGTTAGGGTTCAAAGTTCTGTGGAGTTTGGATTACTTCTCTGCTCATGGTGAGCCCATTGGCCCTGACTGCATTTTTAAAAGAAGAACTAAAGAATGAAGAGAAAACCAAAGCAAGGAACCATGCCTCACAGTCAACTGACCAAGGCAGCTCTAGTGGAGTGGAAGAAAGGGGCAGAAGGAATTGAAAGCAAGTGAGAAATACAAAATGAGACTGAAGGGGGCCATTACAGAGCTAATTATCTTGGATCTAGGTGGAGGATACCAAAGATTATGGTCTCAATGTCCTGTCCCCCCACCCCACGTGAAAGATAGGTCCATCAATGGCTATTAGCCAAGATGGTCAGGGATGCAACCCCATATTCTGGGTGTCCCTAGCCTCTGATTGCCAGAAGCTGGGAGTGGACGACAGGGGATGGATCCACTCGATGGTCTCCTTTTCTGTTCATTCCCTCTTAAGCACCTGCATTGGCCACTGTTGGAAGACAGTATGGCCGTTCTTATGTTATGTAAGTCAGGAGTAAATCTATTGAGGCCAGTCACGTTTCACAAGTGTAAAACCAGACTAAACAATACAAGAATTCAGACATACATTTCAATTGGGATATAATATCACTTTTCACTTCTCTGCTGTTTCTCCTCCATTCTTCTCAAGCTCTATCCTCCTTCACTTTTTTCTGATTTCCCCTCCATCTCCTGTTTTTCAACTACAGCAGCTAATTGCCATCAGTTTGTAACGCACTGTATATATTGCATCCTTCAGCTCTGNTTCCTCCATTCTTCTCAAGCTCTATCCTCCTTCACTCTTTTCTGATTTCTCCTCCATCCCCTGTTTTTCAACTACAGCAGCTAATTGCCATCAGTTTGTAACACACTGTATATATTGCATCCTTCAGCTCTGCCTCCATCTTTCAAAGAAGAAATGTGCAGTGAGGAAGCCACAGAAGGTGTAACAGCCACTCTGCACTGTGAGCTGACCAAGGTCGCTGCCCCAGTGGAGTGGAAGAAGGGGCACAAAGTGCTCAAACCGAATGACAAGTACACAATGAGACAGGAAGGTTGCATTGTGGAGCTGGTGGTCCATGGTTTAGACCTGAAGGATGCTGGAGATTACACCTGTGTGTGTGGAGACCAGAAGACCACAGCTGCCTTAACAGTGAATGGTAAAAAGGAAAAGAAAATAATTTCTGAAGTATTTTTAATACCAGTTTTGCTTATTGAAATAATGTCATGGGATGCAAAGCTTGCTATTAAGGCTCGTACTCATACAATAATACTCCAGCACACAACAAATATAAGGCTGGGGTACTCTATTTAAAATAGCTCTCAATAATACTGCGTTAGAGTCCTTGTGCATTTTATACTTGGAAGATGTCTTAAGGGAAGGGATTAAAAGTTTCCTAAAATGAAAGAAGGATGTGACTCATCATCCTTTTTAAATCTGAAAGTTACATGTTTTTATCTCTGTACATTATCTGGGCATCCTATATAAGTGCCTCTTGCAATTTCCCTGCGTCCCCTTCTGCTATTATAGGAATAATGCTTCTTACTATTGGTATATGAGAGGTGTGGTTTTATGCATATTTTTGGCTGAATCCTGCATCCTTCGCTAGCTACCTTGAGATTCAGTAAGAAGACCAGTGTGAGCAAAGCCTTTGACCAATATTTGTTCCTTTCTGATGTGCTGTATTCTGTACTTCAGCCCTGGGATGGATGTTTGTGACTCAGGTTCTACTCCATTTACTTTGAGTTGGCCCTTGGTGTACTATAGTAATTTTTATTATGGACACACTTTTGTCATGGATCACGTTTGCAATTTAGGAGATATTAAACAGATCTAGAGCAATTCATTGTACGAGTGCATTGCGCAAACCAAAAAATGCAGCCCTGGTGAACTGAATTGTTCACTGAGCTTCACAAACTCTTTGGCAAAACTGGGCCAAGTTTCAGAGAAGCTTGCATCAGTTTTGGGTCAGGAATACAATTAAATCAGCAAGGGGAGCAGAAGAGCATAGCCCAAATGTCATAACGGATGGTCATTCAGTAAAGAGAATTGTAACACAGAATCCTATGCAGGCCCAAAAATGGGCCATGTAACTCAGATCAGATGTTCAGATCAACTCTTCAGCCCCCAGAACTTTTCCAAGACCAGGGGGCGGACACAGCATATTGGTTACTTTTGTAGCAATAAAAGCCTCCTGCCACCTGTAGGTCCTGGTTCATGTTAAGAATGAGCAAAATACATATCAAGAGCTGCTTCCTGAAATAGATACCTTCTGGTTCTGAAAATATGCACATGACCTGTTTGGGATCTACTACTGTAGATTCCTGAGGCTTTGACACACTAAAATAGTTCATTGTAGAGGGTTACAGAGTTCAAACTCTTTCTACATTATCTCTCCCCCGAGAAAGCCCAGTTGCTTTATGATGTACGTTATGTTTTTATTTCATAGCCCTACCAGCACTTTTTAAACATGAGCTTCGGGATGAGGAGGCAGAAGAAGGTGGCACAGTCACACTGCGGTGTGAGCTTACCAAACCTAGTGCTCCAGTAGAGTGGAGGAAAGGCGCTACAACTCTGTACCTTGGACTGAAATATGAGCTGAAGCGACAAGGGCCCATTGCTGAGCTGATCATTCATGACTTAAAACTGGAAGATACAGGAAAATATACCTGTGACTCTGGGGATCAACAGACAACAGCTGCCGTGACCATACACGGTAGGCAGAACATTGCAACACTGGCCACATAAATGTGCTATGAAATAAAGGCCTTCTAATTTTGTCTTAGTTGCTTTGCTGCTGGTCCTCTATTCCAGTGTGTGTTCTGTTGTGCTCTTGGTGTATTCCACTGAAATCTGAATGGAATGTTCCCCACATCTGGCACATGTGCCAGTCTTGAGGGCATGGGGGTTGCCTGGCATACCTGAAATGTTTAAGCAGCAGCAGCAGCAAAGCAGTTAAACAATATGGTGATGTAAAGGTACTGATGCCCCCAAGCCGTCTGAGTGGAGTGAAGTTGATAGCAAATGAGAATTTGGTGAGCTCTTCTATAACGGCATTATAGCTACTGCTGTTTGTGTGGGTGACCCCATATTTAAAATGTTTCTCACACTGAATGCGTCACATGTAACCCAAGCTCTGAAGTCTGTGGAGTTTCACTAGTAATTAATTTGGTCCAACTTCAGATGTCATCTGAATCCGTAGGGCAGGGAATGACCACTACTAGTGAAATGGGTAAAAGTGCTATGTTTATGGGTTTGTGAAAAGTGAACGGTTTCTTTTTGTTTGTTTTTTTTTACTTTTGCTTCAAATTACTTTGTGCAAATGAAAGGCAGTTTGTGGCAGAATTGGCAGACTTTCTATCATGAGCAGCTGTTTTTTTATGGTGACAGGAAAATTTATTCGCAAAAATTGTTGGTCTTTTCAGCTCAAAAATTTTTTGCCCAGAAGGGAAAAGCTGTGTCTGGTGAAAGAAACTTTGCTGTCAATCAAATGTTGACTATAGTTACTGTATAACTTAAGTGCCGATGAGAGAAAACACAAACATGAGTTATTTGTTGCTGAATTCCCTTTTCTTTTCTTTTTCGAGCTGTTCTTTTCTTTTTTCTTTTTTTCATTAATAATAAGTGGTACTGCAGGCGGGTAGAGCTGTAGGAAACAGATATTTATTACATGTTCTGAGTGGTCAGTGCTACACGCTGACGGTAGAGTTTGAATGCAATTAGTGTTGCTGGACTTGCCTGCCTAACCCCCTGGTGTCATACTAAACTCAGGGGCAGCTCTATGTTTTTTGCTGCCCCAAGCACGGCAGTCAGGCGGCTTTCGGCTGCGCGCCTGCGGGAGGTCTGCTGGTGCCGCGCCTTCAATATCCCCGCCGCCGAAACCGCGGCACCAGAGGCCCTCCCTCAGGCATGCCGCCAAAGGCAGCCTGACTGCCGCCCTCACAGCGACCGGCAGGACGCCCCCCCCCGCGGCTTGCCGCCCCAGGCACGTGCTTGGTGCGCTGGTGCCTGGAGCCTCCCCTGACTAAACTAGGTCCTTTCTGAAAGCTGAAACTCTTTCTCGAATTCCATTCATATTCCATTCATTTCCCATTGTACTATAACCGCTGTGACATTTTGAAACTTAACGTTGCCTTTTATGCATTGGCTGAGGATTTATCTATTACTAGTATTATTTATTTATATTACTGTAGCCCTGGTCACAGACCAGGACCCCGCTGTGCTTTGTGCTGTACAAACACAGAACAAATAGATAGTCTCTGTCCCAAAGCGTTTACAGTCTAAAGGAGAAGATTCTCTAAGCAAAACACAACAGGCTGTTGTAAATCTTAAAAGCTGATAGGAGGGAAAGAGACCACATAGGAGGACAAATTCACTTTCAGATACTGTGTTCTTCAAATGCAGCCTCTTCTGTTCTTGTAGAGATGCTTCCATAGAAAAGTCTGATTAGATTAGATCAGTGGCTCTCAGACTTGTTCATTTTGTGGACTACTTTGTGAGACAGATCTACTCATGAACAAACTCTGCTCCTAACGCCACAATCTTCCCCCCACCCCACCCCTGTTTCTTGGTTCAAAAATGGTTCATGCAATGGGCCGTCAAGAAGTGGTCCACAGACCAGTGTTGGAGAAACCCTGGTTTAGCTTGTTCTTGATGGACCCTGGCAGATATCTTCTTTTGGGGACTAACATGCACTTAAAATATTTACCTCTCAATTTTTGCAGCCCTGCCCATTGTGTTTAAGCAGCCCCTTCAGAATCAGGAGGCTGAAGAAGGAGGTACAGCCACATTACATTGTGAGCTGTCAAAACCAAACGTTCCAGTAGAATGGAGGAGAGGAGGCCTGGGGCTGCAGCCTAGCAATAAGTATGAAATGAAACAGAGGAAATGCATCGTAGAGCTCTTAGTACATAATCTCCAAGTAGAAGATACAGGAGAATACAGCTGTGATATTGGGGAACAGGAAACAAAGGCTTCTTTATATGTGAAAGGTAGGTGACGAGAGTCCCTCGCTGACTTCACTCCTGAAACAATCGATTTGCTTCAGCACACAAAAGGAACATGATTGAATTCTATAATTTTTGGGTATAACGATTTTCTTCCTTCCATCTTATTAATATTTTTTTTAAATAAAGTTGCCCCGCACCATTGTCCTGAAGGCAACAGTGATATGGAAGAGGAGATGGTACTTTATTTTAAGAGATCGTATTTGTTTGTAGGAGCTGGGACGGGGTCAGGCCAGACAGCTACAGGAGAGTGCTCCTATTGGGTTCTGGGAAGGCGGGCGGGCGCAAGCCCGCACACAGCTAATGGACCCTCCTGCAGTACAGGAGAGTGCCGGAAGGCAGATATGTTACGCCTAGGATAAGCAGGTCCCTTTTCCCTTGGTAGCTGAACAGGGGTTACTCTAGGTTAATTAGGACATCTGGGGCCAATGAAGGGCCTGCCAGAACCTGTTAAAAGCCTCCCCTCCAGCCAGATAGGGGCGCGCGATAGGAGCTGAGGGAGGAGGGCAAGCTACTGGAGAGCTGGGCAGTGCAGACACTAACAAGCATTAGGAGAGAAGCCACGCAGGTACAGAGACGAAGGGTGGGAGAATCTCTGCCTAACAGAGCGGATGGCCCTTCTGGGCCCCGGAGGTCTGAGGGAAGAGACCCTGCCAGAGGGGAGAGACTGAACTGGATGTCTGGTCTGTTGCCACCACGACCGGAGGGGCTACCAGAGACTGAGAGGTTCCACTCCCTCCCCGATATCTGGGAGGCCGGCAGGGACCCTGCTCCGACAGGGTGTGGACAGTAAAACCAGGGGCATGGGGAAAATTCTGAGGGAAAAGAGGAATACCCCAGCCTGCCACTAAACGGAAGCGCAGGACCCACCGAAGCAGAGAGGAAGCTTTTGTCACAGAGCATCAGAGTGTTGGCTTGTAACATGAGTAACTTTCCCATACATTTGGGAAGAGTTTGAGAGGGAAGCTCTGCAATGATTCAACATAATGTCACTGGATATTTGTCTTGATGCACCACTGATGTCCTCTCCAATATTAAACAAAAACAAAGTTCTCCATCTAGTAACTGGAATGAGGCCAACATGGGACTTTCCCAGGGTCTGGCCCTAGGAAGATTCACTTTTGAATACCGACATATCTCTGGGATCGGTTCAAAGTTAATTTTGCTCAGAAAACTCAGCCAAGGGAAGGCGTAAAGTCGAAGAGTACTTGAAGGAAACTTCAGAATTGCAGACAGTCTCTTCTGAATATAATGGAATCAGTTACCATTGTCATGTACAAGTTGGCAGTATACATTCTATGATAGTGACTTTGGGGGTATTTTTAAGAAAACAGGCGCTACCTTTCCCACAATGTCAGTGTCTGGTTATGTTAACAGGTACTTGATTTGGGGTTAAATAAAAGCTCCTGTTTTTTTCCCCTTTCTTTTTAGCCCTCCCAGTTCTTTTCAAAAAGGAGCTCAAGGACAAGGAAGTGGAAGAAGGAGCTACAGTAAAACTCCAGTGTGAGCTGACAAAGGCCACGGCTTCTGTGCAATGGAGGAAAGGCACCATGGACCTGTTTCCATGTGCCAAATACGAAATGAAATTAGAGGGTCTCACAGCTGAACTCGTGATCCTTAACACAGAACCAGAAGACACATCTGATTACACCTGTGATACTGGAGATCAACAGAGCACAGCCAACCTCAGAGTGAATGGTTAGCATTGCCCCAAATGGGGCGCAGTTTAAAAACATGGATCAGTGACATGTTAGAGAAGTTACTCTGAATTTTTTTGTGAATACATCAAATTAGAAATAAGTTGAATGAGAGAAAAGCAGATACAAAACCACGAATCGGAATGCACAAAAGTGGATTATGGAGGGACATTTTTAGAATGCCTGTTAAGGTGCATAATTCACTGCATATAAGTAGGCTGACCAGATGTCCCGTTTTTAAAGGGACAGTCCTGGTTTTGGGGACTTTTTCTTATATAGGCACCTCTTACCACCCGCCCCCTTTCCCGTTTTTTCACAGTTGCTATCTGGTAACCCTACATATAAGTAATCTCCTTGTGTCCCTCAAGTATTAACAGTTGTAAGAAAATTCACACTATATGAGGACTCCATGATTTTAACAAATATTAATTCTTCAGATCTGGTAGTTTGGGTTATTTTCTAGTCTGGTGCAGCAATAGAATCATTATGCATAAACAAGTTATAGAAGCACTTTGATTACCTACTGATTTTCATCTTTAATAAATTGCAGTGAAAATCATGAACACTATGAGCATTTAAACAAAACAAAAATAAAGTGGGTGGCTAGTCACATAATTAACTAGCCTCCCAACAGTTCAGTGACTATTGTCCAAGTAGTTGGATGGAGTTTGTTCTAGTACAATAGTGCTACATCTTCTGCAAGGGATTATTGTTGAGAGTCTAAGGATTTTGGAAAGATAGTGGTGCAACAGAACGTGTGTTTAAGGCCTGATTCTCCTCTTTCTCAAGTTGGTGTAAATTAGGAGTAACTCCATTAAAGTCAATGGAGTTACACTGGTGTTAGTAAGAAGAGTATACTCTGTATTTAGAATGAATGCTAATAGTGCATCCTGACTCCTAATGCTATTTTCTACATCACAAGAAGGCTCATAATAGAGCTCCTTCTGATAAAGAAACCCTGAACTTTGTGTGGGATAAAAGCTTTAGGGAGATTGCACTGAGCTTGGCCTTTCTTTACGTACTGGGAACACAAGTGGTTTATTTACCTCTGACATTATTAAATGCATATTTGTTCTGCAGCGTGAGGCCCCAGGCAGCCAGGTTCCTTGTGTTGGATTGTATCTGGGTTCATCTTTCTACATACAAGCACATAGCTAATGGATTGTCTATCGACTATTCTTGACTCCACAGCTATTAAACCTCTGTTCAAGCAACAGCTAAAGAATGAGGAAGTGGAAGAGGGAGGAATGGTCAAGCTACGCTGTGAGGTCACAATAACTAACGCTATAGTAGAGTGGAGGAAAGATGGCAGGTTGCTTCAGTCAAGTTCCAAGTATGGAATCAGACAAGATGGTACCATTCATGAGTTATGTATTCAACACCTGGAGCCTAAAGACACCGGCGAGTATTCCTGCATTGCTGGGGATGAGACGACCTCTGCAATGCTGACTGTGAAAGGTAAGAGCCCTTTACTGCGGGGTTGCTTTTCAGTACAAGATGGTGAGATTTCACAAATCAGAATAGTTACTGCATATAATACAGTTTTTCATCTTTAAAAGATGACTGAAAGAATTGTCACAAGGTAATACCAGATCTTCAGGTCTCATCCAAGACCATGGAACGAACTCCCACAGTATCTAAAAACTGCCTCCCACCTCACTACTTTCCATGCCAAGTTCAAGTCAAGCTTCTTTGACATTGCTTTCAATAATATAAACACATAGTCTGGAGAAGAGAAGACTGAGAGGGGACATGATAACAGTTTTCATGTACATAAAAGGTTGTTAGAAGGAGGAGGGAGAAAAATTGTTCTTCTTAACCTCGGAGGATAGGACAAGAAGCAATGGGCTTAAATTGCAGCAAGGGCGGTTTAGGCTGGACATTAGGAAAAACTTCCTAACTGTCAGGGTAGTTAAGCACTGGAATAAATTGCCTAGGGAGGTTGTGGAATCTCCATCATTGGGGATTTTTAAGAGCAGGTTGGACAAACACCTGTCAGGGATGGTCTAGATAATACTTAGTCCTGCCTTGAGTGCAGGGGACTGGACTAGATGACCTCTTGAGGTCCCTTCCAGTTCTATGATTCTATGATAGGACATGGTGCGCTATTTTAAAAGACACACACACACAATTTTATCCTTGGAGAGATGAAGAGAGAGAGAACTACATGTGAAAGATGTTAGCCATGTCACTTAATGCACCTAGAAAGTGCTCAGATACCAATGTGATGGACATGTTATAAGAACCCACATAAACCAGAACAGTTTTCTAGAATTGCGATGAGCCGCTCTTGTGTTTTTGGTCCATGTGCGGCCATTTATTCTTTCACTAATGGACATTGCAACATTTGTAGAGCCTGAAGTGACCATAGTCAGTGGCCTGAAGAACGTGGTGGTGTTCGAAGAGGAAGACGCTATGTTTCAGTGCCAGGTTTCTCATGACAACGCAAGGGATGTGGAGTGGAAGCTACAGGACGTCGCTCTGCAGAGCAATGAAATGAATGAGATCTCTGTTGAAAAAGGCAAGATTCACACACTTAGACTGAGGAAAGTCACCCAGCAGGATACTGGCACCATCACTTTCAGAGTGGGGCCCGATGTGTCCACAGCACAGCTCACAGTAAAAGGTAACAAGATCCATGGCCTGGATGAGAATCTGGTGTGGGTGGAGTGCAGCTTCTCAAGGTGTCATCCATATACCGTAATGGAACTACTGTTATCAAATGGGATTACCAAGGATGATTAGGATCAGGATTTTGATGGAACCTTCTTCTCTCTATTTCTTAGTGCCATTCTCTCTCTGAATGCCCCTTCATAGCTGCAAAGAACTTTGCACTTGCAAAATCAAACCGTATTCCCTTCCTGTACTTATTAACCATGACATTGAGCCAGCCAAAATACTGATTAATGCTTCATTACAATATGATATTTTAAGAGATGTTGTCAAGTAGCTTAGGTCCAAAATGCAGGCTTTTGCTTCAAAAATAGTCTTACGAAACCTTCATAAAAGTTAAACACTTTTTAGTATTTAAACATTCCATTGCATCATTTGCACGCCAGTTATTATGGGGACATAGCATTGTAAGGGGCTCAGAGCTGAGTGGTTGACAATGTACTGTCAAAGGCATAATCTTGGAAACTAGACTAGAGTAATTACAAGCTCCTGCAATTCCATCCTCCATATATTTATAATTTCAGTACCGCTTCCAGTCTTTAAAGAGACTCTAAAGAACACCGAATTGGAGGAGGATGCTACAGCCGCCCTGGAGTGCGAGATGTCTCAGCCCAATGTATCAGTGGAGTGGAGGAAGGGCTCCCAGGTGATTTCTCCAAGCTCCAAATATGAAATCAGGCAAGAGGGGACAATCCATACATTAAAGATTTATAATTTAAAGCCAGAAGATTCGGGCAAATACACTTGTGATAACAGAAATCAGCAAACTACAGCCGCTTTAACTGTCAAAGGTAGGTTTTTGAATGTTTTTTAAATGATATATTTGTTCAAGTTAACAAGCACAGTCCTACTTCTATCAGATGCACTGGGCCAGATCTTCAGCTGATCCTTTGAATTCAGGGGAGCTATTCTGATTTACACCTGCTGAGGTTCTAGTCCCCTGGTTTTAGTAGTTACATTAAATGCTTTTTATGTATAGTCCAAGATACTGATTTATTTCCATTGGATGTTGCATATGACAGTGGTAATGGCCCCATAATGAATGTTCTCTGTGAACATTACTAAACAGCTATGGACATTTGTTACTGTGTATGTACATCCGCTTTCATATCTTATTTGGTTACTATCATAACTTTTAAAGTGAGGGACTAGCAGGTACTGGCTACAGAGCTAGTTTTACTCTGAGTAAATGTTTGCAAACTACTCCAGTACTCTGTCAATGAACTTCATTCCTGAGTTGAGAGGCCCCCTTGTAGTCCAGCTCTGGGCCTCAACCCTGTTCACAAATTCATAGATTTTAAGGCCAGAAGGGACCATCTAGTCTGACTTCTTGTATAACACCGGCCATAGAATTTCACCGTCACGCTCTGTTGAGCCCAGTGATTATTCTGTCCCCTCAGTCCTGACATTCAGAGTTCTCTATCGCAGGGGTAGGCAGCCTATGGCAGCACGGGTGCCGAAGGCGGCACACGAGCTGATTTTCAGTGGCACTCACACTGCCCGGGTCCTGGCCGCCGGTCCGGGGGGGCTCTGCATTTTAATTTAAATTTTAAATGAAGCTTCTTAAACATTTTAAAAACCTTATTTACTTTACACACAACAATAGTTGAGTTATATATTATAGACTTATAGAAAGAGACCTTCTAAAAATGTTAAAATGTATTACCGGCACGCGAAACCTTAAATCAGAGTGAATAAATGAAGACTCGGCACCCCACTTCTGAAAGGTTGCCAACCCCTGATCTATTGCATTGGCCTTAGTCAATATACACCAAAAAAAGGATCATGCAAGGTAAGATAATGCTGCTGATGCTGCTGTCTCTTACACCAGTGTAAATCAAGAACTCCACTGAAGTCAATAGAATTACACAGATGTAAAAAATGATATGATCACGGTTATAGATTTAGCTAGACACTGGAAGTCAATGGGAGATGCCGGAGATCAGCACTAGTGAAAGTCAGACCTGACGTGTCTAAAGTGGACACCCAAACGTTGAGACGCCCCAGATTAGGGAATTCTTTTGGAGTAACTGACCTAAATGGCTTGTCTGTGCTCACATAGTAAAACACAGATAGACTAAGATTAGAAACCAGATAATCTGATTCTCATCCACCTGTCTACACCACTAAACTGCAGTGCCACAAAGGCCAATCATCTAAACTCCTAATGTTTCCCCTTCTTAAAATAGAAATAATATTTCAGTGGGAAATTTTCCATATCCAGATTGCAATATTATTATTATTATTTTGGGCCAAGAGTGAGTAACACATACCATTTTGACTCAAATGTATGATATGGAATCCTAGAAATGTAGGGTTGGAAGAGACCTCAAGCGGTCATCCAGACCAGCCCCCTGCACTAAGACAGGACCAAGTATACCTAGACCGTCCCTGACAAGTGTTGGTCTAACCTGTTCTTAACTATATCCAGTGATGGAGATTCCACAACCTCCTTTGGAAGCATATTCCAGTACTTAACTATCTGTATAGTTAGGGTAGGTCTACACAGCTATTAAACGCCTGCGGCTGGCCCTGGTCAGCTGACTCGGGCTTGTGGGACTCGGGCTGTAAAATTGCTGTGTAGACATTCAAGCTAGGGCTGGAGCCCAAGCTCTAGGACCCCAGCAATGGGGGAGGGTCCCAGAGTCCAGGCTCCAGTGTATAGCTAAAGCTATTAACAGCGATCATATCGTTTTTACATCTGTCTGATTCTATTGACTTCAGTGGAGTTCTTGATTTACATTGGTGTAAGACAGAGCAGCAGCACCTCCATTATCTTAGTGTCACCCACAAATTTTATAACCATACTCTCCACACCATTATCCATGTCATTAATGAAAATATTGAATAGTACCAGACCCAGGACTGATTCCTTGAGGAGCCCACTAGATACGTCCTCCCAGTTTGACAGCAAACCATTGATAACTACTCTTTGAGTAGGGTCTTTCAACCAGTTGTGCATCCACTTTATAGTACTTCCATCTGGACCACATTTCCCTAGTTTGCTTATGAGAATGCTATCTGAGACTATATCAAAAGCCTTACTAAAATCAAGATATATCATGTCTACAGCTTCCCCCCATTCACTTGGCCAGTAACCCTCTCAAAGAAGGAAATTAGGTTGGTTTGGCAGGATTTGTTCTTGACAAATCCATGTTGGCTGTGACTTATTATTCTATTATCTTCTAGGTGCTTACAAATTGATTGTTTAATAATTTGCTCCAGTATCTTTCCAGGTATCAAAGTTAGGCTGGCTTGTCTCTAGTTGACTGTGTATTCTTTGTTCCCTTTTTTTTAAAGATAGGTACTATGTTTGCCTTTTCCAGTCCTCTGGACCTCATCTATCCTCTATGAGTTCGGCCAGAGGTTCCCAAATTGTGGGGCGTGCAGAGGAATGTTTGGGGGAGGCATGGTTGGGGCCTGGACCAGCCCCCATGGGGGATGGGGAGGGAGCACCACCCAGCTCCTCTTCTGGCCGTGGCTGCCGGCCCCATGCCCGGGACTCCAGCTACTGGCCGAGGCTCCGGTCCCAGCTCTTTAACCTGTTCTTTCCCTATTCTGACTTTTGTGTTCCTTCCCCATTATTGTTAATGTTATTTGTGTTAAGTATCTGGTCACAATTAACTTTTTCAATGGAGACTGAAGCAAAAAAGGCATTAAACACCTCAGCCTTTTTGGTGTCATCCATTATTAGCTCTCTTTCCCCACTAAGTAATGGACCTACAACTTTTCTTCTTGTCTGCCTTGCCTCTAATGTATTTATAGAATCTCTTCTTATTGCCTTTATGTCCCTTGCTAGGTGTAATTCATTTTGTGCCTTAGTCTTCCTGATTTTGTCCTTACGTACTTGTGCTATACTTTTGTATTCATCCTTTGCAATTTGTCCAGGCTTCCACTTTTTGTAGGATTCCTTTATGATTTCAGGTTTCAGAGGAGTAACCGTGTTAGTCTGTATCAGCAAAAAGAACGAGGAGTCCTTGTGGCACCTTAAAGACTAACACATTTCTTTGGGCATAAGCTTTCGTGGGCTTCATCCGATGAAGTGGGTTTTAGCCCACGAAAGCTTATGCCCAAATACATTTGTTAGTCTCTAAGGTGCCACAAGGACTCCTCGTTCTTTTTTTTATGATTTCAAGTCATTATAGAACTCCTGATAGAGCCATATTGGCTTCTTGTTATTCTTCCTATTTTTCCTTCTTATCGGGATAGTTTGCTATTGTGCCTGTATTATTTTACCTTAAATATTAGATATGCTACGACAAAGAATCAGTCACAAAGTTCAAGAAATTTTCCCTGTGAAAAGTGTTCACCCGTTTTGCCCGACTATAATGTTGACTCCACATTCCAAGTGTTGCTTGTGATACCAAGCAAATCCAAATGCAGTTGTACTGTGAGTGGATGTACTGAATGGCATGATACTTGACCCTATTTTTTTCTCTATGGAACCCAGCCATTCCAGCACTTTTTGAACAAAAACTGCAGAACCAAGAAGCCGAGGAGGGCTCTACTGTCACCCTACACGCTGAGCTCTCCAAACCCAATGCCCCAGTGAAATGGAGAAAGGGTTCAGTCCTGCTCCAAGCGAGTGCCAAGTATGAGATGAGACAGAAGGGATCTACCGTGGAACTCCTAATTCATGACTTGCAGCTGAAAGACTTTGGAGACTACACTTGTGATTCTGGCGATGAGCAGACTACAGCATCCTTGTTGGTAAAAGGTGACAGAAACATTATTTCTCCTTTCAGAGGGGTAGTTGTGCTAGTCTGTATCAGCAAAAACAACGAGAAGTCCTTGTGGCACCTTAGAGACTAACACATTTATTTGGGCACAAGCTTTCGTGGGCTAAAACCCACTTCATCGGATGCATGGAGTGGAAAATACAGTAGACAGGTATAAATACACAGCACATGAAAAGATGGGAGTTGCACTGACCTCCCACTTGGTACGGCAGCTCCCATCTTTTCATGCGCTGTGTATTTATACCTGCCTACTGAATTTTCCACTCCATGCATCTGATGAAGTGGGTTTTAGCCCATGAAAGCTTATGCCCAAATAAATGTGTTAGTCTCTAAGGTGCCACAAGGACTTCTTGTTGTTTTTGCTATTATTTCTCCTTGTAGCTATTTCTAGTTTAGTTTAAATGTAGCAGTCATATTACTGGGATGGAAGACCAATGAATTATGAATCATGTTAACCAAGGAATGCTGCTACCTGTCCAGTGATCATGTGGTCACCAAAAGCTTTGGTGGTGTGATAAGATTGACAGTGATTGAGATAGAGCAGCCAGACAGTCCTACGGATCTAGCTAGACACCAATCCAGGTGGCGCTCGATCTGCAAGGAGGCTACATCCCTTTGGGATTTTCCTGAATGATGGATAAGGATAAATGTATCAGTACTCCACATGATACTAGGCTCAGGGACACTGGGCCAGTGAGCCCAGTCCCTCTGAGCCGAAAGCTGTTAAGTGTCATGTGTTTCTCATGACACTTTCACTTGCAGGCCCCACTCCACACCACATGCTAGCCTGCCTGCCTGCAGTCCACCTGGTTTCCCATGCATCCAGTTGTGCCGCAGGCAGAGAGACGGCATTCTGGGGCTGTTGTGTCACTTGATCTTCAAACGGCTTGTCTGTTTACACAGCCCCACCAACTGTTCCCTGGTCCTCTGCTGGCTCCATAGAGCAGCAGCCAGGAGGAGGCAGCAGCACAAAAAGTGAGAGCAGTCCACTCTCCTGTCCCCACAAGCAATCCCCAAACACAGCTGCCCCAAAACCTCACCCCAGCCACTACCCAGCTGCCTCTCAGAGGCAGCCATCCCTCCTCAGATACACCCCAGGCACTTCCAGAACCCACGCTCCCCACTTACAGGTATCCATCATCCATCCTTATTAGCTCTCCATACACACTCAGAACCATATTTCCCGCCCATGCAAATCTCCACTTTCACTGTGGAGCCACTAGGGCATAATAACAGGCTGAAAGCTGAGCCCCTAAACTTTGTGCTGTTCGAAACCAAAACCCGAAAGCCCATCTCTAAATCATACAGATGTACCCCTATCTGTGCTCTAAATCAATACAAATAATTCTAGTTCTCCTTTCTTTGTGGAGTCTGGTTTTCAAAGCTGGGCAGATTAAAGGAAGATGCCCATTTCCTCGTTTGTGCATTAACATAAGAACATAAGAAAGGCCGTACCGGGTCAGACCAAAGGTCCATCTAGCCCAGCATCTGTCTACCGACAGTGGCCAATGCCAGGTGCCCCAGAGGGAGTGAACCTAACAGGCAATGATCAAGTGATCTCTCTCCTGCCATCCATCTCCATCCTCTGACGAACAGAGGCTAGGGACACCATTCTTACCCATCCTGGCTAATAGCCATTTATGGACTTAGCCACCATGAATTTATCCAGTCCCCTTTTAAACATTGTTATAGTCCTAGCCTTCACAACCTCCTCAGGTAAGGAGTTCCACAAGTTGACTGTGCGCTGCGTGAAGAAGAACTTCCTTTTATTTGTTTTAAACCTGCTGCCTATTAATTTCATTTGGTGACCCCTAGTTCTTGTATTATGGGAATAAGTAAATAACTTTTCCTTATCCACTTTCTCAACATCACTCATGATTTTATATACCTCTATCATGTCCCCCCTTAGTCTTCTCTTTTCCAAGCNGTGCCCCAGAGGGAGTGAACCTAACAGGCAATGATCAAGTGATCTCTCTCCTGCCATCCATCTCCATCCTCTGACGAACAGAGGCTAGGGACACCATTCTTACCCATCCTGGCTAATAGCCATTTATGGACTTAGCCACCATGAATTTATCCAGTCCCCTTTTAAACATTGTTATAGTCCTAGCCTTCACAACCTCCTCAGGTAAGGAGTTCCACAAGTTGACTGTGCGCTGCGTGAAGAAGAACTTCCTTTTATTTGTTTTAAACCTGCTGCCTATTAATTTCATTTGGTGACCCCTAGTTCTTGTATTATGGGAATAAGTAAATAACTTTTCCTTATCCACTTTCTCAACATTCCAATAAAAAAGAACCAAAATCCCTCGTTGAGGCATCTGAGTTCCACCTTGAGCACCCAAATGGAGAATTAGGTGTCAAACTTCAGTGCTCAGGTTTTTAAAATAGGCTCCTGCTACTGGGCATTGTGAGATGCTGCTAAGGTCATCCTTGATTTCAGCTGGAGTCGTTGGGGTTTAGCACCTCTGAAAATCAAGCACTCTACATTTGTTCCCCATGTGGGTTTTTTAAAACGTATTTTGCAACGTGAGCTAAAGGAGTGTCTTACAGGGTGCCATGATTCCATGTAAACTCCACTTAGACCTACCAGTCTATGAAGGGTTTCAAGAGACTGCTGCTAATGGTGATGTGAAATGAATTAGCACGTTGTGCCTGTGGATGTGTAATTCTGGTGAGGAAAAGGGTCAAAATGTTCACAACTATATATGAAAAATAGAAGACCAGCTGTAAAAGCAGGGGAAAATTCATATCAGAAAGTCAGGAAGACAGTCACTAATGAAGTGTAAATGTTTTTCCTTGTTTATCTTGGTTTAGCTTTGCCAGTGCTTTTTATACAACCACTCCAGAGCCAGCAAGCAGAAGAGGGTGGCACCATCACCCTGAGCTGTGAGCTCTCTAAACCCAATGCCCCTGTGCAATGGAAGAAAGCGGGGAAAGTTCTGCAACCAAGTGACAAGTACGAGATGAATCAAGCTGGCCCTATGACTGAGCTGACAATCCATAACTTGAATGAAGCTGATGCTGGGGAATACACCTGTGATACAGGAGACCAAAAAACCACAGCAGCTGTATATGTGAAAGGTAGGACTTGAACTCTCTCTTGATCAATACCATTGGAAGTATCTGAACTGTGTTTAAAATCATGATCCTGGCACCATGACAAAATAGAGTTCTACAGCAGCGTAGTGGGAAATCCCACTATACATGGTCCTGTGCCCAGTAAAGAGGAATTTGGCCAGTGATTTCAGTGGGTTCAGGGCCTTTAGGGATTCTAGGGCTTCACGTTAATATTACTTAGCTACAATGTGTAATCTTCCTGTTAGAAATATTTGTATATTGTATGTATAATATTGTTTTAAGTACCCAGAATCCTTTGGGCATGAGTTGCCTTACAAATAATAATATAATAATAATGTCTAAAAATGGGGTAAGATGCTTGAAAATGGATTTAAAACAGTTGTGACTTTTTTTTTGTCAAAGAACCAGCAGCAAGCATAGTGGAGGCGCTAAAGGATGTCACCTTAAATGAAGGAGAAGATGCGGTGTTCAAGTGCAAGGTGTCTCGGGAGAAAGCTCGGGACGTGCACTGGTGCCTGGGTGGCGTACCGCTCCAGCCCAATGAAATGAATGAGATAACTGTTCAAGGGAAGCTTCACACTTTGACCCTGAGGAGGGTGACCCTAGAAGACTCTGGTTCTGTCAGTATCAGAGTGGGGCAACATACCTCAGAGGCACAGTTAACAGTCCAAGGTAAGTAAACAACCCCTTTGAGATAACTATTGCTTCAGTTTTATAAGAGGTTTGGTTTTTTTTAATTCTGTGTACAGTCACCATCAGAACCAAGCACTTTTCTATAAACCTCCCACTTACGATGGTGTTGGATACTACTTGCTCTTTCTTTTACAAGCTGTACAAAGCCTTTCATGCGATGGTACAAAATAAAAAATAATCTTAAGGGTCGGTCAGCACCATGTGCCACCGTGTTTGTTTTTCTTTTATCTCGTTTCACAGTGCAAATATAGGAGGCAGTTCTGATTTCAGGTATGCCAGTTTTACACTGATGTAAGTGCAGAATCAGATCCATTCTTCTTTGTGTTTTTTTCCTCCAAATCTTCTGTTTCATAGAGTTTGATTGTGATGTCACAACACGTTCGTGTAAAATCATGCTAGGTCATCAGAATCAGAGCCATTGTATGGTCTCCTCCTGTTCACTCCTCTCTCTCTGCTACACCCAAATCCATGCTTCATGAGACAAGACACTAGAAAATGTACCGTAGGGAACAATCTTTAATTGGAAGGGCGAAGGATTTTTATCATACTTCATGGGTTCACAATCTTTTTCATAACACGGACCACATCCAAACCAACATATTGTCTTGTGGAAACCTCCTCTCCAGTTCACAATAGTATAACATTACTGCGGCAACTAGAGCAAGTGCTTACATGGAAAATCAATATTAGGAAAGTTATTTCATTTAAATTTTTAGCTTCTTTTCTTGCAATCCAGCAGGTGGCAACAAGTAGAAGAGTTAGAATCATAGATGTGTAGATTTTAAGGCCAGAAGGGACCATTAGATCATCTGGTCTGACCTCCTGTATATCACAGGCCAGAGAATTCCACCCAGTTACTCCTATATTGAGCCTAATAACGTGTGTGGAACTAAAGCATACCTTCCAAAAAGGTAAGTCTTGATTTGAAGACTTCAAGAGATGGAGAATCTACCACTTCTCTTGGCAGTTTATTTCAATGGTTAATCACCCTCACTGTTAAATTTGTTGCCTTATTCCTGTCGGAGAAAAACACAGTTCTCACTCTTTTGCTTGGGTGAATTTGAATTTGTCTGGTTTTAACTTCCAGCTATTCATTCATGTTAAGCCTTTCTTGCATACATTAAAGAGCATTTTAGCACCAGGTATTTTCTCACGGTGAAGGTATTTATACACTCTGATCAAGTCAACTCTCGATTTTCTTTTTGATAAGCTAAACAGATTGAGTTCTTGAAGTCTTTCATTGAAAGGTGGTTTTTTTTCCAGTCCTTGAATCATTTTGGGGGTTCTTCTCTGCACCCTCTCCAATTTTTCAACATCATTTTTAAAACATGGACACTGGAACTGGACACAGTCTTCCAGTATCGGTTGCACCAATCCCTAAATCCTTTTCAGAGTCACTGCTTTCCAGGATACAGATCCCTGTTCTGTAGGTATGACCTTACATTGAGCTATTTTAAAATGTGATCCTGTGTGTGGAAACATGAAATCTGAGAATTAAATCTTGAGCTGCTGTGCATTTCTTATGATAACCTGTATTAAAGAGTTTCCTATCTACATGCCTGATTATACGTGTGCAAAATGCTTTTATTCCCCTTTCTACAGTTGCTCCGGCCATATTTGTAAAGTTGCTCGAGAACCAGGAACTGCAAGAGAGTGACACTGCAAAACTACAGTGTGAGCTATCCAAGCCTAACATCCCAGTGGAATGGAAGAAAGCTTCGTCTGTGATCAAGTTCAGTACGAAGTTTGAAATCAAGAAGGAAGGGAATGTACATACTCTGATCATCCATGATTTAAAACCTGAGGACTCAGGGGAGTATAGCTGTAATACAGTTGACAGGAAGACCACTGCCAGACTAGATGTTAAAGGTGAGATGGTGTCTCCAGAGTGCCATGCTCTGAAGCCATTCATAAAATGCTAATGTCTGCTGGTGTTTGTGCTCTGGGTTCGCTCCTCTTGCATTCAAGGATTTCATTTTTTTGGGGGTGAAAAACAATCTTGTCTTTAGTATCAGAGGGGTAGCCGTGTTAGTCTGGATCTGTAAAAAGCGACAGAGTGTCCTGTGGCACCTTATAGACTAACAGAAGCATGCGTCTGACGAAGTGGGTGTTCACCCACGCAAGCTTATGCTCCAATACGTCTGTTAGTCTATAAGGTGCCACAGGACACTTTGTCAATCTTATCTTTAGTAATTGAGATATGCGGTTTCTGAACAATGGGAATTTTTCCATAGGAAAATTTGCTGAAATTTTTGGTTTTCTGTTGGGAAAATCTAAACTAAATATTTCATTTCAGGTTGGGTCACCATTAAAGTGCATCTGCCTAACGTGCTGTGGTGCCTCATGGGAGTTGTAGTTTGGGTGCATCGTGTTCCCATTCTCTCCTATGGGCTGGGCTCCCTAGCTGGACTACATCTCCCATGATCTCCCCTCTAATTTAGCCATGTAGTGCATGATGAGTCACAAGACCCCAGTGAATCATGGGACCTGTAGTCAAGCCAGAGACCCAGCCAATAAGGAAGAATGAGGGGACCACATAGCATGGCACCTTAGACAGGTGCAGTTGGATGCTGACATGACTTGAAACAAAACATGTTGATTTGGGAATGTCAAAACATTTCATTTTGGTTGAAAATGTCAAAATGAACATTTTTTTTATTTCCAAATCAGTTTTTTTCAGAATGTTCTGTTGCACACAAGTCCCTGTTTTGATTTTGCACTCCAATTCTGGATGAAAACAAATGTTGAAATATCAGAATTTGCCACTGGGTAGAAATTCTGATCTTTGCTCATCTCTAGTAATTATTCATCTGCAGTGGTAGAGATTATTGAATGTATGTGCAATCAGCAATGTCACCTTAAAATGGACTACATTTAGAATCGCAGCATTACTCATTAAAAATTAGCCTCTTGTAAGTACTGTAAATGAAATGATGGTTTGTTGAACAATTTTAGTCTCCTTTTTTTTAAAAGTGGTTAAAACTATCTTGTGTTTCAGATAAATAGAGCTCCAGTCCAAAATGCCTCTGGTTCTTAATTTGGTTATCACCCCAAATGTGACTGACAAAACTTTGCAAACCAAATTTAGCTAGTAGAGATTTGACCAATAGAGATGGGTCAAAACTGGAGCGACTTATTCAGACCTCACTACCCAAACTTTGGAGGTTCAGATAAATTGAATCTGGATTTGAATCAGACATTCTTCTGATTTTTACAGAACTGAAGCCTGACCAATATTATGTAAAAGCAACCCCCCCTTTCCCATTGGAATCCCTTCATCATTTTGAATGACTTATTAAGACACAGGTATTAAATTATCCCCCAGTACAAACTACTTTGCAAAACTTTATTACCAACTTACAACAAATCGTTGCTCTACCAGAGAACTATCAACAATTCCGACATGACTATAGGCCAGGTTCTATCCTTGCTTGCATTCCTACACCCTGACTGGGAGTAAATGCTGGCAGAATTTGGCCTCTTATCTTCAGGAATTCCATTATTGTTCAAGCTGTTATCAGTTCATTTTTTCACAAAACAACCTCCTCTCGTTTTGCTTAATTCACGCTGTCAGCCCTACCTGTGCTTTTCAAACGTTGGCTCCAAAATGAGGAAGTCGAGGAAGGGTGTACTGCCGTGCTGCGCTGCGAGCTGACAAAACCAAGTGCTCCAATTGAATGGAGGAAAGGAGATGTGGTGCTGCAGTCAAGTGACAAGTATGAGCTCAGGCAAGAGGGGACTTCTGTTGAGCTGTTTATTTATTACGTGGAACTTCAGGATGCTGGGGAGTACACATGTGATTCAGGAGATCAACAAACCACTGCGGCACTGCTAGTAAAAGGTAGGAAAAGGCTTGATTTGTGATAAATAGTGGTAAAGGCCCTGGCTGTCCACCAAAATTGGTAAAATGGAAGTTTTACTGATGAATTATCTTTAACGTTTATCAGCCAGCGAATCTCCTTTTAATATAACAATGATACAGTGTATCACTACACAGTTATTTGTACCTGGTGGACCAAACTTTTTTCAAAACCACTTCTATTCTAGCACTTGCATTTTCGATCTCACAGCCAGATGCTGGAACAAAATTGCAGATGCTATTGACTATAGGCATAAACTATAGCTTTTATGAAATTGAGATTTGCTGACCGTTACTACGTGACATGATCTGAGATAAGAGTATTTCCCTATACTTAGAATGGGGGAATATTGCTGCATATGACATACTGCTGTATGTTAATAGTTAGCAAATATTGATTTAGAACGGGCAACCAGTATGCCCAATTGTACCTGTTTAACCCACACTTATGCGGTGTCACGCTCTGTTTCCCTCTAGTGGCTAAGCCGTTAGAGGTTTATGAGTTTGCTACTGGCTTTAAGCTGACAGCTCCAGAAGCGCTGGGTTCAATATCTGTTACTGATGACCCACCCAGGGGTGTTGCATTACACATGCAATTCAGATAGTTAGATGTCCAAATACGTACTATCATTTGCACCTGCATCTTTGTGCTTATAGCTGATTGTAGCCACAAAACGGTGGGTGTGAAAATAAAGGCCAAATAGAGGCCCCTTAAAAAGCCATAATTCACAGCAGCCCTGCACCACGCTGCAATGATCTACTGTTATTGTTTTGTCAGTGCCCAGTCCCTATGGGGCTTTGGCCATAGTGCAACTTAAAGCGCTGTAGTGGGACAGCATTTCCGGTTTTCCATCTCTCTGAACCACAACTAGCCACTACCCAGAGAGAGGTTGCCAGAAGGGGAGCTGTGATGAATGGAATGGTGCAGTAAGCCTCAGTAATTGACACTTGAGCATTCTCACTACAGTAGTTGCTTCTCCACTGCAGTACTACCCGTGATTTTTAAAGAAGAACTGCATAACGTAGAGGCAGAAGAACGGGGAACAGCTGTCCTGCAGTGTGAGCTCTCCAAACCTGAGGCCCCGGTGGAGTGGAGGAAAGGAGCGCTGGTACTTCAGCCCAGTGACAAGTATGAGATGCGTCAGAATGGCACCAATGTGGAGTTAATTATTCATGACTTGGAGGTTGAGGACTGCGGACCCTACACCTGTAGCACTGGGTATGAGATGACCACAGGCTCTGTGTATGTGCAAGGTAAGAATAAATCATTTCAAATTACCTGACATATCTGGTTGAATTCAAACAGGTGGTTCTTCAGTCAACAGGCAGGATTTAGTCCTGGTGTAAGTAGGTGCAACTCCCTCAATTTCTGCCTTGATTTCAGCGATGTTGCACACTTTTATACCAAGCGTGAATATGGACCAATATTTATAATATAATGGAGTTCAAAGACAATGACCATACTGTCTGTAAAATGGTATAACAACACCTGCTCAGATAACTATTCGCTTAGAGTGACTGCTATGAAGATATTGAATACCATGTTGTTAATTATTATTATAGTTATTTTATAGCATTGTAAGTATACACAATACTTAAATCACAGGGCAGATCCCTGACATAAAGAGTTTACAATATCAGTGCAGATGACACCATACAGGACACCAAATCATGAATGGATCACAAAATTCTTAGACTGTCCTCACATTGAAATCGTATGTCCGAACAAACCCACTATGTTTGTCGGCAAGTGCATTGTTTATCTGAACGAGCGTGACACGTTTATTTATGCAGGACAGTGTGAATGTAGTTCACAGAATCTATGAACTGTACTTTAGCTCAGTTCTACGGAAGGAACGTGTATATGTTTGTCCTTTGTTTTCCCTTGGTGTACCCGTTTTCTTGCTCTGTTATACAGAAGAGGAAGCAGAGATAGTTTGTGGTTTAAAGAACACGGATGTCTTTGCGGGTGAGTCGGCCACCTTCACCTGCGAGCTCTCACGCCCAGGGGTGCAGAATGTACAGTGGTGGCTCGATGGATCTATTCTTCAGAACAGCTCTGTGAATGAAATCGCTGTGCGAGATGGAAAAATCCACACTTTGACCCTAAAGAACCTGGGGTCCGATGATTCGGGGATTGTGACTTTCAGAGCTGGGTCCCTCATATCTTCAGCTAAATTATTAATCAAAGGTATTTTTTTTAGAAAGATGCAGATGTCCATCCCCCAAATTACTCTCTATACTAGCGCTCCTGCCTTCTGGTTACCCGTACGAAATTCCTCCAAAATACTGTTGTGTTATTAGTATTCTGCCAGTGGCATAATATTTTCATAACTAGTGGACTCTAGGATAGGGCCCAGGCTTGCAACATTTACTCATGCAAGTTGTCCATATTCATGCACGTAGACCTGTTGGTTTCAACAGACCTACTTCTGTGAATAAGGATGACTCAAGTGAGTAAGGGTTGTAGGATCAGGCCTGTGGCTTTAACCGGGCAGCACAGTCAGGATTTGTTCAAACTCTGGAAACAGATGGTGAGGATTTAGTCTTACCATTGTGGTAGCTGGGTGTTGTGTCCTCCCCAGGACTATACAAGAATGATATTTATCATAAATGCCACCCACTTGCATTAATGGGTGGGAGAACTTGATGGGGTCAGCGATGAAAGGGAGACAGCCCCAGCAGCAAGGGAGGGAGACACTCGCCAATAGACAATAGATAGCTCCCCATCCCTCTGTGAGGCTCTGGCACCCATTGGCCAGCCAGGAGAGAGGAGTGCTGATTGGCCAGCATTCCCCAGCACCCATTATTTAACCTGGTGTGGGGGCCATGTGGAGCATCTTTCGGCTCCGTTCCAGCAACCCACTCTACCCGCTCAAACTTGGAATGGGAACCTGGATGACAGATGCTGTGGGTCTAACTGATTGCCTGTTTAGGGGGTCAGGAAGGAATTTTTCTCCCATAGGCCAACTGGTGTATGACCAGGGAGTTTTTTGCCTGCCTTGCAGCATGTTCAAGCCACAGTGGATGAAGTAGGAACCTTTAGTACCCAGCTGAGGTACTGGAGTGGTGGTGTTTATTCGTCGCAATTTGCGATTGGTTTCCAGTGTGGTTAAAAGGATAAAATGAACAGTCCCCAGAGGTAAAAGACCTGGGATTTTGGTGATGGGCCGTGGGCTCATGTGATAGGGAGACACCTTGCTGCCCTTGCAAGCTGAGATCCCCACCCTGCTTAACCCTGGCGAGGAGGGGAGGGTGCTAAGACTCAGTGAGCTGAGTCCTGCGGGGCAGGCTGAGGAGAGCATACTGCACATTATGGGTTATATGGTAGAAAGCCCTGTAACCCCTGCACTGGAACCAATTAAACGCCTGGTATAGGAGAGTGTGGGGGATGGATGGACAACACCCCTCCCCTGCCTTAAATTTTAATAAAAGTTGCAGCCTGCGGCTTAATTCCATGCATGTGTCTGTCCTCATTTTGCCACTGTCCACATCAATACCATATAACCATCGCCCTGCTACTGCTCCACAAGACACGCAGATGCAAATATTGAGCCTGATTCATCACTATGTGGCTGGAGTGTTGACACAGCATAACTCCATCAAAATCGATGCCAGCGAGCTCTTGTGCATGGGAATGCAGAACAAGTCGTGGTGCTTGGATGGATCGCAGTGGAATAACACAGGCATAAAACTGCAGTAACACAATGGTGACTTGGGCCCATTCATTTGTTACCAATGTACTGCTGGTTAGTACTGTACTGAGAATGTTTTGTTGCTGTTGAATTGATGCTGTTTTAGATTTGGTAAAGGTTGCCATGAACTGCAAATAAAGCTGAGCTCCAGACTTTACAATAAGGAAATCCCCTGCACATATACATCCTTTAGAGAGCTCGGGAAAAGCTGTGACTTTGCTTTTGTACTGAGACAAAAATAAATTGTTTCTTTCTTGTATTATTGGGAGGGAGTCACATACCAGGAGGCGTAGAAGGTTAGCTACTCTTTCCATTAAAATCCTCCTCCTTGTTGGGTAACTCTGTCCTTTAACTAAAACAGGAGTAGTCAGAGTTATGTAATCGCAATCTGAAACTACCATCAATTTTCTGTTACACCATCAACTCCTCAGCCCTAAGCAGAAAGAATGGCCTCAGGACCTCCCATCGCATTTCTCATGAGGGGAGATGTGCCATTAAAAGCCATAATAGAGCCCTTAGGGAACAGAACTGAGCCTAGCAGGAGGAATTCAGGAGACATCTCTGGGCTACCTTTGCAGGCCAAAGCGTGCATATAATTTCCACTAACATCAGTGAAATGCACACATTGTTGGGAGGAGCATTTTCTCACAGGTCCAGTTTAGCTGATTCTTGCTAGGCTGCAATGAGTTCTGCTTCTTAAGATAAGGGCTACTTCTGGTCGAGACCTTCAGTGACTACTAGTTCTTTAACCTAATTGATTATATAGCTTCACACCTACAAAGTCCTTTGTAGCATAGCTGTGCTTCCAGGGGGACGGGCTTTGCTGAGAGGCTGCTATTTCAGTCGCCATTCCGATTTTTGGTCAAATATATATAATAAATATCGCCTGCAAATACGCTGATGGAGGGGGAATACAAAGTAGCATCTAGGAGGATGCCCCATGCCTGCTTTTGAAGCTTGCAAAATCTTTGGTTTTGTTTTGTTTTCTTTATTGTATTGTATTACACCTATAACCATAGCAGCTATCTTCAACAGTGGTATTTTAAAAGAAAGTAAAGACCGTGAAAATTCAAAAGCAGCGGCATGGGTATCGCCTTTCTCAGCGGGAGCCATCAGCTACCAGGACCATTCGCAGGATTTCTTGGTTCCTCAATTCAAGATTTCAATGAGCCGTGGGTACTAATGGTAGCACCGAGTTATCTACAGTAGAACCTCAGAGTTACAAACACCTTGGGAATGGAGGTTGTCCGTAACACTGAAATGTTCGTAACTCTGAACAAATCGTTATGGTTGTTCTTTCAAGTTTACAACTGAACATTGACTTCATACAGCTTTGAAACTTTACTATGCAGAAGAAGAATGCTGCTTTTGACCAGCTTGATTTAAATGAAACAAGCACAGAAACTATTCCCTTCCCTTGTCAAATCTTTTTTTTTAAACTTTCTCTTTAATTATTTAGTAGTTTACGTTTAACACAGTACTATACTGTATTTGCCTTTTTTTTTTTTGGTCTCTGCTGCTGCCTGATTGCGTACTTCCAGTTCCAAATGAGGTGTGTTGTTGACCGGTCAGTTCGTAACTCTGGTGTTCATAACTCTGAGGTTCTTCTGTAGTTACATGATTGACTTTACAAATCAACTAGTTAGATGGCAATGTGCAATCATTTGTGCCTGTAATTGTCTGTTTTAAACACAGACAGACACAAGATTAGTCAAAAACTGGGCACTTATCTTCTATGGAGTGCCCTCCCTGTGATATTTTGGAAGGTCCAGAATTGGGTTGCCCACCTGTAGTGCCATGTTTGCCTTACTGCCTGTGGGTTTCTGACAGGCTTTATGACCAGTGGTAAGCCGGAATGCCTAATGTAATCATACATTTCATTTCAAGTAGCTTTCACGGTTTGTTCACATAGAGAAAGGCTCCTATGAACTTTCAGACGGGCCTAAGTATCACTGGTGCAGTTTTCCTTTGGGCATCTAAAGTATCATAGTAAAGGCACCATCATATCGCATCCTGTTGGAAGCTATAGGTTCGTCATTGGAAAATTCCTGGCCAGATTTAATCAGATGAACATATAGCCACACTGGGGTTCATTTTTAGCACAGACTTACCTCATTTTTAGCACAAACTTACCAGTTTAATTGGAGTCACCCAGCTAAACCCCGGCCAATCTTGCTGAATATGTTCTCTCTGACGTTTCTGTTTTTGTTTAAGTCACTCAACCATCTTCTCAAGGCAGCTCACCCATCCCACTTCACTATCTCCACCCCTGACAGATTCTGAGAAGCCCTGACATACTTGAGAGAGAGCCACATCCAGTGCTCCTTGGTGGAACGAGGGCTACTGTGATATGTGTCATTGTGGGGAGGAAATGATGGCGATGGAGAGAATCCTAGCGGATGCTCTCCAAAGAAAAATAGCCTTCAAGAATCTTAGTATAAGTGTTAGTTATTTAGGCTAAACCAGCGGTTCTCAAACTATGGGGCAAATGTGTCAAGGGAGGTGTGAGCTGTGTGATTTTATTTAAGAGCTCTGTCAGCCCCAGGTGGCTGGGGCTCATGCAGAAGGGCCGTGCACACCCGGGAGGCAGGAATAAAGGGGACAGCTGAAACCCCGGGGCTGATAGCTGGAGCCACACCACCTGGGCTCGGGCTCTCCATCCCCTCCACTCAATCCCTCACCTGGGGTGGCAGCAGCAGCGCAGAAGTAAGGGTGGCAATGGGACACTAAGTCTGCTGTGAAAAGTGATATTGACAAATATCACTTTTCACGCTGCCACCCTTATGCGCAGTGCTGCCTTCAGAGCTGGGCGCCCGGCCAGCAGCTGCTGCTCTCCGCTCTGCCTTCAGAGCTGGGTGGCAGTATATATATTTGTGCGGTGGGGGGAGGGAGCACGTACATGACTACAGACCCAAAGAAGGGGCGCCCGATCAAATAAGTTTGAGAACCACTGGTCTAAACTATCTGACGGCACAGCTGTCCTAATATACCCTGTTTGCTTCCACGCTGCTTGATGCTGACACAAGCAAACGCTAAACCTGCTAACCTGTAGCGCATCTGAGCAGCCTTATGCTTGTAATTTCATTTCCTTTGCTTCCCATTCCACGCGGGCTTCTGTGCTTGACAAAATCTAAGCTGCCCTTTCCATAAGGATCCACTAATGCATGTCCCTCCTGACGTGTTGGTTGACAGATCCAACTATTGAGGTGGTCAGTCCCATGCAGGACATTACCGTTGATGAAGATGGCACAGCAGAGCTCATATGCCAGTACTCTAGGCCAGTGCAAGCCACATGGAAGAAAAATGATCAGGAAGTTTCCGCAGATGGGCAAAGAGTCATTATCGAGCAGGACTGGAATGTAGCCAAGCTAAAAATTAAACCTGCCCTTCCAGAAGACAGTGGCATCTATTCTTGTGAAGCTGGAAGCACCAAAGTTGTGGCTATGCTTGATGTTCAAGGTGAGGTCCTCCAGCACAAAAGGAAGACTACCATGGGGACCAAATAATGGCCAAGTGGCAAATCACAGCCGCATCTGACAATAAGTGGCAAATCGTTACCTATTCATTTGGTGTTCATTTCAATATCAATAATAATGAGAAACATGTTCGGTGTTAACATGAGTTGAATGTGAAAATGTACAAAATTCCGTTGGAAACTAGTTCAATTTAATGCCCACTTTTGGTTCCAAACGCGTATAGGTAATCATGCTTGCTCTCCAGTGAACTGGTAGTAGCACTAATCAAATGGGATATATTCTGCTGAATTATTGTCATGCTGCAGATGTGGCGTTCTTGGACTTGAAAAATAATAGTACTTATATAGCGCTTTTCACATACAAAGTGCTTTAAAAAATTAACTAAAGGATAAAATGGCATTGTATTTTTTATTTTCAGTTAATCTAATCTACAGCTCACCTTTCTTGAGTTTTATATCTATTTAAAATAATGATAACTTGTAAAGCCTCTTGTAATTTGAAATTAGATATTGTAAGTGTCCCGGAGAGACAAAAAGTGGAAAAACAATAGAAATATTATTTTATATGTAGTTAAGTGTCTGTGATAGAAAAGATGAAGAGAGCAGCTTGATTCTTAGGTTTACAGAAAACAGTGTTTCAAGGTTTGTTGTATCCTGTTCTTATATTTTTCCCCACCAAAGACTAACTCTTATTTCCAATGAAGTTAATGAGAGTTTTGCCATTGATTTTAGTAGGATCAGAATGTGGCCCCATATGTAACCTTTATTGGTTTAATTAATAGAGCTTTCTTTATATATGTCTTGGACTCAGTTGCTCGGAGTCTGCGTTCAAGAGTCACTATTTTCTGTCTCTCTCTTAGGTACTTGTATTACCCCCATTACTGTGCTATGCAAGTGCCCCACAGTCTTTATTGTAGTTATTTATTTTCAATTTAGGACAGAGTGGAAATGAATATATTTTAAAAAATAATTGTCCAAACATCACAGGGATGATTTTCAAAAAGGCCTAAGAGATTTAGTAGCACAAGGCCCATTGGCCTTAAATGGGAGTTGTGACGCTGTAACCCGTAGGCATTTTTGAAAGTCTTCCTCCGTGGGTTTTTGAGACCAATCTAGCATTTGGTGTCCCATGTAAGGTGAAAGACACCTGATCTCAGTCTTAGAATTGATGGTGCATAAGATACTTCAAAGAAAACTACCATACATTTGCCAGTATTAACTGATTGAGGGGGTTGACCTGCAGCTGCTCCATGTAAGGAACTCTCCTTGATTTCAGTGGGAGACCTACATGGAGCAACTACAGAACGAGGCCCACAGCCTGCCATTTAAAATGGGACCGCCTTTAAAGCACCGAAATAGCCAAGTGATCAAAGCAAACAACAGTAGAGCAGAGCGGATATAATGTTTTAATAACTAGTTTTCTGCTATTTGCATATGGAATTCTTGTTTTCAATTACTGGGTACGCTATTATGATTAGAAATAATATTGTTTCTTATTTGGTTTCTGAACTGTGGGATTGTGCTCAGTTAAAAAGCCACATTATTATTTATTATAATGCTCTGCACTTTGGTAGCTCCTTCCATCTTAGGGTCTAAAAGCAGTTACCAAGTATTAATGAATTTAGTCTTAAAATGCCCCAGGGGGGCAGGGATCTGTAAGTATCAACATTCTACATATGAGGAAAGTGGAGCACAGAGAAATTAAATGACGCGGATACATTCACACAGGAATGCACTCATGCCTCTGACTCCTGTCCTTTGCTCTAGGCACAAGACCATTGTTCTCTTTAAACATTCAAGTTGGAAAATTCTGGAACCTCAGAAAAATTGATTTGGCTTTGCTAGAGAATAAATAGTTCAATATCAATTTTCAAGGTGACAAGCAATTGCACGTGGGTTAGAAGTTACAATGATTGATGTGGTTACTAAACAGGATTGATTGGCCCATTATTCTGGTGCTGTATTAGAACATTGATCCTGAGGACCATGGTATATAACTCATGGGAGCGTTGTGGGTTTCAGTTTCTAAACTGTGCTCAGCCAACTCAGTGTACATAAATTTGTACAGTAGTGTGTGCCTAGTGTGCAGTTGTTGTGTGCAAATGGATTAGAAAATCAGGTCCTGGACATATGTCAGAAGAATTTGGTAATAATTAGAAAGTTACTACTAAAAAAGTGTTACCAATGCAATAAATTGTAATTTTGCAAATGGCTTTTAATAGTACAATTTGCAAAATCCCTTGTTGACTTAGATTACAAATAACATTGCATTGACTGACAGTAATCTGCTGCTGGGATAATGACGTGTTTTGTATAAAAGGTGGTAAGATTTTAAGATGAGCTGCCGATCAGTTTCAAATCTCTCCAGCTATGATGTTAATTATACATATGGAGGAGGTTGGCAAGAAAAGATTCCTGTTGTACACAAAAGAAAACTGGTTATACCCTATATTCTTGGACTGTGGATGGCTTTTTGTATTCGTTTCCATTGAACAATTATTCAGTTCATACGAACAATATGATTCCATCCTTCATTTATAAAGATATAGGTCAGGTTATTGGATAAATGTTGAATGAAGCCAGAAGGAAACACAGGGTTAGAGTTATTTTACTACTTGTTAAACCACATCGCTGTTGTGGATGTATTTTAAACATAATGTTGTGTTCGGATGCCATTGAAATTTAAAAGGAGAAACCACAAGCTAACTTTCCACATATGATGCTCTCATATCAGCTTCCAGGTGATGGGAATTATATAGTGTTCTAAGGCTCACTAATACTCAGAAGTGTGCAAGCAAAATAGCTAATGTTGTTGATCATTTTCCTTTTCCACTAGCCAAGAACAGTATTGTCAAGGGTTTGGAGAATGTGGAAGCCATGGAAGGTGGTGAAGCTCTGTTTGAGTGCTACCTTTCCAAACCAGAGTGCTACAACTACAACTGGCTGATTGATGATGAGCCTGCCAAAACCACAGAAAACATTGAGATGGTTTACTTTGAAAATGGACGCAGGCATCTTCTCCTGTTGAAGAACCTCACTCCCCAGGACAACTGCAGGGTGACTTTCCTGGGTAGTGACGCAGTAACATCTGCGTTCCTGACTGTGAAAGGTAACAATGACAAACCTGGGCTTGGAGTGCTAGCTTTCCGGGTTGAAAGGCTGGACAACCCAGACAAATATTTTTTGAGTGCCACAGCTGGATAGTTCATGAGTAGTGTAGGTCATGAGCTCCCTGCATTACTTCTGCTTCACACAGAGAAATCTTTTATTTTATACTTTACAACTTATGTTTCGTGTGACAAGCACTTATGTGTAGGAAGTGACGTATACCACGTCTCATATAATACTTATAAATTGTGCAAATTAGCTAGAAACAAGCAACATTCATACAGGGAGTGAGTATTCTAATGGATCAGATATAGATATTTCAAGGGTTCACAGGTTACAATTTACATCATGATCATCATAATTATTATTGTTAATTACATTAGTTCCTAGAGGCCCCAATCAGTTAGGCAAAGCACAGACATAGAATAAAAAGCAGTCACTGCCCCAAAGAGCTTTGAATCTATTAGCATACCAAGACAACAAAGGGTGTATTAAACGAATGAGGATGACAACAAGGTAAACAGTGAAACAGTCCTGATTAGGTTAAGTAGTAGGGTTGCCAACCCTCCAGGTTTGGCCTGGAGTCTCCCGGAATCGGCATCGATCTCCAGGTGACTATTGAAAGCAATCCAGGAGATTTTAATAGGATATTTTAAGAAAATGACATTATGTCATGTTGGGGGAAAAAAATCTCCCGGAATAGCTTCAAGCAGAGTTGGCAACCCTATTAAGTAGAAATAGCAGCAGACCAAACAGCCTAGCCACTGCTGACTGATTTGCAAGCATCATGGCAAAGGTGAGTATACTTTGCGCAACTTCTGTTGGCTGTGGAACACGACCATTTACATTTCTTTCTGCTACTCAGCAGAGATGAATCCTTCTCAAACATGCTTTATCAGTTTCTCTGTGGTCTGACTATCCATCATTTGTGTTCCCATATTTTAGGACTTGCTTGTACATTCACTCATTATACATCTTGATTGATGTGGCCCAACCAGAATAACCTCTATTCTTGTATGCTTTCCAGTGTGCTATTTTCCTGAACGGCACCTTAACTCATCTTACCATATTATACTCATGAGTTTTGCAAAGCATTCTTGCTATGAGGGAATGCTTCCGTTTTTCAATCTGACACAGAATCTCACAGCCATGCAACATAATGAAATCATAGTTGCAGGATGTTGGGGTTTTTAGCTTCAGTTTTCTGCTTGCCCAATCTTGTTGAATCAGTTACATGCATCTACTGCTAATTATTAAACCAAATTCAGCCCTGGTGTAAACAGACGCAACTCCATTGAAACCAATGTCATTGCCCATGATTGCACTAGGAATAAATGTGGCTCCTTTATGTATTTACTTCATGTACTACCTCTCCATATATGCTAATTGGGGTGCCCAGGTATGTGAACTCCTTTGTGCTGTCAAACAATCCATCCTCTCTTGAATTCGATTGTACAGCTAGTCTGATCTTCATCTTCCCTGCATTGATCTGTAACCTCTGTGAATGCTGCTTGTCCCTCTCGTGTCTTGGAAACCAGTGCAGGGCTATGTAGAAACTCAATCAGCTGTTTGCCTTCCCTGATAATTCCTAATTTGTTCTCCCCTTTAATCCTTACCTACCTACTTCAATTCAATGCCAGAGAGAAGATAATGTGTGTCAGATACATTCTTGTCTCTCTGTAGATTTTATGTCAGAAAACAGCCTTAATTTTGGTGAGCTGGCTTTAAAAGGAGCCACTATCAAATGCCTATTATGATAATTGCACAAAATCACTTTCACATGGGCTGTCTGAGGAAACTGATGAGGATAAGATGGCAAGACAAGGTTCCAGATACTGAGGTTCTCATACGGGCAGGCATTCCAAGCATCCATATTCCGTTGATGAAATCACAGGTGAGATGGGCAGGCCATGTCACCAGAATGTCAGATTAGTGACTGCCAAAGAAAATCTTTTACGGCAAGCTAAAGGAGGGAAAGTGCTCTCGGGGAGTCCAGAAAAAACATTTCAAAGACTCCCACAAGTTATCCTTGGAGTGTTTCAACAATGACCCTGAGTTTTGGGAAGATCTCCTTCATGGTAGTTCTATTTGGCGAAACCTCATCCATACTGGAGCTACAGTCTGTGAGTGGAGGAGAGCAGAAGTACCAGCAGCGTAAATTTCGTAACAGCAGCATGTCCGCTGTTAATCAAGCAACCCATAGTGGCATCTCTTGTTCAATGTGCCACAGACAGTTCAAAGCTCAGAATGGCCTGATCAGCTACTCACGTGTTCACAGAAACTAAACCAACCAGTGATGTCATGGTCATCGTCAAACTCGAAGGATGAACAACAATGGTAATTGCAAAAGGCTCTGAGATTTTCAGTAGAGATTGGCCCAGATCCTAAACGTCCGAGAATTTCAGAAGAATTTGAACCCACATCTGACGTTTATGGCTGACCTGTTTCCTATAATAAGCTAAAGCAAAAGCCACCCTTGCACTCTGAGGATCTGGTCCATCTCTACTTTACTGAGTTTGAACTTTTAATATAATTTAATTTAATTTTGTTTTCTTTCCTTCTAACAATCTAAACTATGGTTATTTCATCATACTCTTTTTTAAATTTCTTTTATGTTACATTTAAAAAAATTCTTTATCAGGTGCAGTATGGCTTAGTATGTTACAATCACAGCTGATAAGATAACTGAGTTACAGTGTAAAGATGCACTGCAGTTTAACTCATGACACTTTGAAAGCTGGGTCTCCTCTCTTGGTGAAGTTTGCTGTGGCTACTTAGGGCTGGTCCACACTAGGGGCGGGGATCGAAATAAGATACGTGACTTCAGCGACGAGAATAGCGTAGCTGAAGTCGAAGTATCCTAGTTCGATTTACCCGCGCTTACCTCGCGTCCTCGCAGCGCGGGATCGACGTCCGCGGCTCCCCCGTCGACTCCGCAAACTCCGCTCGCCCTGCTGGAGTTGCGGAGTCGATGTGAGCGCGTTCGGGGATCGATGTATCGCGTCCAGACGAGACGCGATACATCGATCCCCACTACATCGATTTCTACCCGCCGATCCGGGCGGGTAGTGTGGACCTAGCCTTAGTCAGTATAAATCTCATCTATTGACAGTCTTTTAGCATCAATACTTCTGTGGCACCATTAGAAAATTCTTCCAGGAGGGCATGAATACAGGCTGAAGAATTATTTGGGACTGCCTTGTCTACTGCTAGTCAACATTGTAAGGTGTTTGGAAAAAGTGGTTAAAGTTATGTCAAACTTACATGTAATGAGAACTTTATTCATACATAATACATATTAAATAAAACCTGGCTTATGTATTTGAGTGATTGCATCGCCTCATGGCATTGACAAACATGCTGCTTCTTGGTTAAATGTAACCACATAGGTTGCAAACATGTTGGATATGTCTCTCCATCTTCGTCTTTCAGTTGCCAGTTGTAAGTATACTATGTCTTTCAGCCTTCCTTATAGTTCAGCTACTGGAAGCTCAATGCAATTTTCGATTCATCAGAGTTTTCAACTGGCCTTTCATCTTGTTTCTTTCTCTTATCCATTTATGTGCTTTCATATTTTGCCATGTAAGCCATGCATTCCTCCTCCCATGCTTCACATTCCAGCTTGCTCTCCAAACCTTCTTGTTGTAGTGTTTGTTAGTTATCAGCTCATGAGTTGGTGGTACACCGGTGTCAAAAATCTAATTTTTAAACAGAGGTGGAACTTTTTCTTCTATCTTTCAAAGGTTTTCCACAGTTTTGTTTCCCTCCAGTCTATCTTCTTGGTGAGGAATAGCATCCCTCAGCTGGACTGGGTAGCTATACTCCCCCACAGCTCCTAATTCTTTTCTGTCTATGGTGATCTTAGCTTCTTTTCTATTGTGATTGAACAGTATGTTTTCTGTAAACTTACCAGTGCACTTTCCATGCATTTCCGTCATTTCCCCCATCTGCTTCTCCTGCCGACAGAAATTAATCAAGCTCCTTATACAGGATGTAGAGTTAAAATAATGTTTTGGGAACTCGGGGCTCAGATAGATCTTTAATCTTCATGACATGCACAAAATATCCGTTTTTTGTTGGCGGGAAACAGATTCACAGTCACAGCTTGCACAGTTGTACAAAGTACCTGTCTCAGTCTCAGTTGTCCAACCAAATAATTTCAACTAAGAACATAAGAACATAAGAAAGGCCGTACCGGGTCAGACCAAAGGTCCATCTAGCCCAGTATCTGTCTACCGACAGTGGCCAATGCCAGGTGCCCCAGAGGGAGTGAACCTAACAGGCAATGATCAAGTGATCTCTCTCCTGCCATCCATCTCCATCCTCTGACGAACAGAGGCTAGGGACACCATTCTTACCCATCCTGGCTAATAGCCATTTATGGACTTAGCCACCATGAATTTATCCAGTCCCCTTTTAAACATTGTTATAGTCCTAGCCTTCACAACCTCCTCAGGTAAGGAGTTCCACAAGTTGACTGTGCGCTGCGTGAAGAAGAACTTCCTTTTATTTGTTTTAAACCTGCTGCCTATTAATTTCATTTGGTGACCCCTAGTTCTTGTATTATGGGAATAAGTAAATAACTTTTCCTTATCCACTTTCTCAACATCACTCATGATTTTATATACCTCTATCATGTCCCCCCTTAGTCTTCTCTTTTCCAAGCNGGGTTAGTGTTTTTGTTGTTTGGTGTGTGGTTGCTGGTGAGTATTTGCTTCAGGTTTGGGGGCTGTCTGTAAGCAAGGACTGGCCTGTCTCCCAGGATCTGTGAGAGTGATGGATCGTCCTTCAGGATAGGTTGTAGATCCTTGATGATGCGCTGGAGAGGTTTTAGTTGGGGGCTGTAGGTGATGGCTAGTGGCGTTCTGTTACTTTCTTTGTTAGGCCTGTCCTGTAGTAGGTGACTTCTGGGTACTCTTCTGGCTCTGTCAATCTGTTTCTTCACTTCAGCGGGTGTGTCTGTTCGGATAGAACACCCCTAGAACCCCGAGCAGGGGTGTTCTATCTGCTACCCAAGATCCATAAACCTGGAAATCCTGGATGCCCCATCATCTCAGGCATTGGCACCCTAACAGCAGGATTGCCCACGAAAGCTTATGCTACAATAAATTTGTTAGTCTCTAAGGTGCCACAAGTACTCCTGTTCCTTTTTGCGGATACAGACTAACACGGCTATTACTCTGAAACCTTCCTTTTATTTGTTTTAAACCTGCTGCCTATTAATTTAAAGAGGAGCATATTCATTTATCTACTCAACATTTCTTTATAATTCTTAGGAGTATAAGTGCACCTGGCTGGCTACACTCTCACATATATGGGCATTGTGTGTCTCACAATGCCATGTGCCCAATGGCATGTTCCTTAAAAAAACCTGAAGATCTGATCCAGAGTAAATCCTAATTCATGTTAGTCGCCCTTAGTTCTACGGTACCAGCTTGCAGGACCTAAACCCAGAGTATGTGAATAATTTTGCACAAAAAGTGAAATCCAACATATCTTCAGGATGTCCAGTCATGTCACTTCACCCCAGGTCCTTCACTGATTTTCATTGGGGGAAAATAGTACAGTAGAGTAAAAAGTAGGAAAGAGAGCAGCTGAATTCAAAGGACAAAGTCAGTCTTCTTTTGCTCTTGACAGCACTCTCAAATCACTCAATAGGGAGAACATGGAAATAGTGTAGGTTACAGGTGGAAAAGAAATTCAAGACCAACATGTGAAACCATTTGGAACCCCCTAATATCATTCTATTGATATTCTTCTCTGTTTGAAAAGAGTAAAGGGAGGACATTGTTTCAGTTGTTTTTATTTGCTGGACAGAGACAAAAGAAGACTGTGACGTGTTCTCCTTGAGTGGGAAACAGCGAGGGAATGAATCCCAAATCAAACTAGGGGAAAAAGAGAGGGTGAGGATGAACCAGTGAAGTAAGTGTGGGCATGAAGGGAGATTACTAAAGCTTAGAAGCTTTTTTAGTTTGTGCTTTACAGGTGGTTGTGCCCACAACACCAGCAAGCTTGTGGAGTGTTATGAATTCACCATCATTTCATGAATTTGCTGCTATTTTCACGGAATGTCAGGAAATAGTCATCTTGTTCAGAGAAAACTGCCATTTGCTTGTGCAAAACTCCCCAAGATCCAAGTGAGAAAAGTGCTTTTGAAGTTCTTGGCTAACACTGGGGAAAGGACCCTGATAACCAATAAAGGCCCCTCTCCTGAAGCCTGTTGGCACAGATGGCACCGGGACAGAGCCCCAGTGACTTTAAAGTGGTTCTGCACAAGTAAAGGGATCCACCTACACATGAGCATGCAGAATCAGGGCTAAAGCGGGACAAAACCAGGAGGCTACAGCACACAGATCTGAAGGAGCCTTCCTGGTAGTTTTGGCAGTCTAGCTTCTAAGATTTCTGCCACCTCGAACCAGATTGCATAACCTAGACCTCAGAAAACCCATCAGGCTCTTCTGCCAGCCCATGTAGTCTAGCTGTCGAAAGATTCATCAAGAACATTAAGTATAAATCTTGACACTTAATCTTTGCTTCAGTATCTTGGGGTTTGATTACATATTTTTAACTGCAGGATGGCGCCTGGAAATTTTGCAGCCTTTGGTTGACACTGAAGTCACTGCCGGAGACCAAGCTACCCTTAGCTGTGTTTTAAGTGAAGCAGTGCCAGTCAGCGAAGTCGCCTGGTATATTAATGACATGGATATCCAACCAGACGAGAACTGGGAAATACAGGCAGATGGAGACAGCTACAAACTAATCCTGAAGAAAGCCCAACCACATCATGCTGGAGAGGTGACTTTTGCTGCAAGGGATGCAATTGCATCAGCCACATTATCTGTAATAGGTAGGTTCATCCAGTGTACGTTTCTGCCAATTCTAGCCATTGGCACTTGCACCAAAGAGGGCAGGAGAAGAGGCAATGGGTTTAAAACTACAGCATAGCAGATTTGGATTAAATCTCAGGAAAAACTTCCTAACTGTAAGAACAGTAGGACAATGGAACAGATGCCTAGAGCGGTTGTGGAAGCTCCTTCACTGGAGGTTTTCAAAAGGAGGCTGGAGAGCCATCTGTCTTGGGTGGTTTTTAGACAACAAATCCTGCAGCTTGGCAGGGGGTTAGACTAGATGACCCTTCCGGTCCCTTCTAACCCTATGATTCTATGCTTCTCAGCCTACAGGATTGAGCTCTGTCACTCTGATTTTCTTACATCTGTGCTGTTTTCTGTTTCTCCTTCCCACAGGCACACACGTCAGCTTTCTCAGGTTTGATAAATTGCTGCTGTGCTATTCTGCTCTGACTGTCTCATGAAATGAAAATTAAACCAACTAGTGATAAGATCTTCTTTTCAGTGTTTCCTTAGCTGAAATCCACCATTTTGTAACCTACCATTTTCCGTAAAGTACTAACTAGAACGGTACATACTTGTGGAGAAACCAATTTTCTGAGCAAGTTCTCTCTATCTTTATTTAAAACAATACTCTGCAAACTTACCAGCCTTAGGGAAAATTGAATTACAGTCAGTGAGGAAAAATTACCAAGAAAATAAAAGTACTTCAAAATGTGCTATTTTATTCTAGATTTTCGTAGTTAATCTGATTGATGTATAGCAATACTTTACTTCACAGTGCACAGATATCTTGCTGCTCATATTTAATAACAAATGAACTGTTGACCTTTTAGGTTCTGTTTGTCATTATGGGACAAGTTTTCAATAATGGCTTCCAAATTTTAGGAGCCCCACAATTGTGTGTAAGGAAACAGCATGTGGGCATGCAAAACGGGTGATTAGACTTGGAGAGTTATAGATGTAAACCCAAACAAGAAGCTGATAAATTGTGCATCCAAGACTTGCACAGTCAAATTGGAGGTTTTGGGTGCCCAAAATTAGAGGCCAGGTTACAGCCTAATTTGGCCCTTAATTTCATAGTAAGAAATATTGCAGTACCACAGGTAATTTTCTTGGAAAATACCCATGTAGTTTCAGACTAAAGAGAGCTATTTCTGTCTTCTAAACCAGAGTGTATATTACATGATAAATCCTTATGGATATGCTGAGGGTAATGATCAGTCCCCAAGTAATCTGCAGGGACACAGTTCCAATGTTTTCATGTGTTTATGCTTTATTTGCTGGTTTACATGGAGAGCCACACAGTAGTTGCACAAGTATGCCAGCAGATTTACAAGAGTTATTGTGCAATCCTGTGATGACTCCATTTCCATTAGAGATGGACTGTAACTAAAGTTTGGGGCCGACCATCTCCGAACTCTGGGCACATTCTGACCTGATCTTTGGAGCTCTAGGCTCATCTCTACTTTGTCTTTGATTGGACAAGATGGCATTAAAAATCACAAGACTTGGGAAGGTTCCATGGTAAATGTTAGGAGATCTAATGTGGTTGCAGTGAGTTTATTGCTTGTCACTAGAGCTGGGCGAATAATTGATTTTTTTTTGGTTTTGCCTGGAAACCGCAAAATCAAGGAAAATATTCAGTTTCGTTCTGAAGACTTTCGAAAATGGTAGGCAAATTGGAAAAGTCGGTTTCAGGCCAGCAAATATGTGTGGGTCCCCTTTATAACCTTTAACCAAGTGGTTAGGGCACTTGTGAGGGACCGAGGTTTGAATCCCTGCTCTGAATCACAGGGAGAGAAGATTTGAAGCCACGTCTCCTACCTCTTAGGTGAATGCCTTGATCAGCAGGGTATAGTCATTCTCACATTCTCTCTCTGGCCCAATGACTATGTAAGTGTTTATACAAAGTGGAACAGTTTCAACAGGAGAGATTGAGAGCACCCATACCCCAGAATAGCCTATAGCCAGGCTGCTCACCTGGGAGGAGGAGACCTGCTCCAGAGTGGGGATTCAAGCTTGGATCTCCCTCATCTTAGGCATGTGATCTAACCGCTAGGCTAAGGACAGATTCAGACACAGAGTTTGCTGGTCAGGAAAACCTTTTTCCCAAACGGTATTAATTAGGTCATGTTCGCCAGTATTTTTGGATCAGCCAAAAATGCATTTTTGGGTGAATAAATTATTCATCTGAAAAATTCCACCCTGCTCTATATGTCCCCCCGACCATAGATTACGGTGCAGCACAGATCTGCAGAGAGTTGTCAATTGTGCGAAGATGTGTCTGATTTTCATAGGCACAATGCAGCTCCGATTCATGGTGAGAAAGATACTGATTGTGTCACTTAGATTTCTCCTTATTGCTTATAATGAGGGCTTATTTGTAATCTCACTAAAAAGCGAAAGCACTTATTTTATACATCATTGGAACTCTGTTGTGCCCTCAGCCCTCCCTGATCCCCCTGAAGATCCAGAGATTTTAAGTAAGAGCAGTCACTCGGTAACTCTGTCCTGGTTCACACCGCTGAGCAATGGTGGCTGTGGCATCTTAGGCTACAATGTTGAGAGGAAAACACCTGGTAGTGGCTGGCAGCAATGCAACAAGGAACTTATTCAAAACATGGAGTTTGTTGTGGACAATCTCTCACCAGGCGAACCCTACAGATTCCGCATTTCGACTGTAAACAAAGTTGGTGCTGGTGAACCAGTGCATTTACCTCAAACTGTGCAGCTAGGTGAGAATTAGAGAAGTCCCATAATGCACTGAGAGCTGTTATAGGCCTGTATTTCGCATGGCATGTCTGCTTAGGGTGACCAGCTGTCCCGATTTTATAGGGACAGTCCCGATTTTTGGGCCTTTTTCTTGCATAGGCTCCTATTACCCCCCACCCCCGTCCTGATTTTTCACATTCGCTGTCTGGTCACCCTATGTCTGCTTCACACATTCAAGGGACCTCACATGAGAGCGAAGTGTCCACACTATAGCATAGTTCGGTGATACTGAGTCTTGGAGAGAAGGTTGGTAAATTGTTTTGGGCAGAAGCAAAGTGAAACCTGCTGTGTTGTTTATCTACTTGACATCTTTCTCTCCATACCGCAGCACTCAGTCTCATGGCTTGCAATGCATCTCCGAGTTTTGTCTGATCAACATAAGATTCTTTTCTCATGGAGACCAGATGGAATGAGTGAGGCAGGGCATGCTGGAATGGCTATGTTACTGTGGCTGATGGCAACCGAGAGTTTTATTGCGCATGCAAGGGAGAAGCAGTGTTTCCTCCTTAAAATGCCTCTTTATCTCTCTCTCTTTCTCTGCTATTTGTATATCTCTTGTAACTTAACACCTTGGCAATGTACCTGTGGGTACCAATTCACAGTTGCTTCAGTGACTATTTGTGAAACCCCAGTGGTCATGAAGAGAGAGGGAGCCATCATTTCAGTTACCTCAAGTTGTTTTCTTGTAAAGCCTCTCTCTACATTCTATTGCAATGCTGCCTGTGTGCTTTGTATAGTTTCTTCTTATCTATTTTGAAAACCCCTGGTAAGTTAAATTCCTAAGAGGGGGGAAAAACATTTTAAAAACCTATTTGCCCATGTTTCTTTCTTCGGTCAAGTCTGGCTGAACTCGGGTGCATTTTAAATACTGATGCCATGCAGCTGTCATGTTATTAGAAGGTCCTCTATCAAAGTGATGAACATAACAAGACATTTTCTCGCTATTTAAGAGCTGCTGGCTCAGTCATTAGTAACAAGAGTGAAGGTTTCATCATGTTTTTCAAAACCTGAGATGGAGGCAACTTTCAACATCTTTTTTCGATGTTGGATCTTTTCTTCAAAAGTTGAAGGGAGCGCCACTTCAGCTGACTCTACGCTTCTAATTTACGCTTCGAGCGTATAGGAATTGTAAGGCTACTATGGGCCAGGTCTTGGTGGGGTGTATGAGACTGTGTGAGAGACTTGGCAAAAGTGGGCGATGACTAAGGCTAAGATTTTGTCCCGGATATTTTTAGTAAAAGTCACAGACCAGACAGGTCGCGGGCAATAAAGAAAAATTCACGGAAGCCCGTGACCTGCCCTTGACTTTTACTAAAAATATCTGTGACAAACTGGGGAGCTCATCTGCAGGGTCCCCACACCGCCCGCAGTGGCCCAGAACTCCCAGGGGCGGCCCCCATAGCTCCTGGCCACCGTAGGCGGGGGGTGGGGGACCCTGCAGCTCCCAGTCGCCGCAGGCTGAAGTCACGGAGGTCTCTGGAAGTCACTGATTCCATGACTTCCGCGACCTCCATGACAAAATTGTAGCCTTAGTGATGACCTATAAGCACAGAAACATAAGGGGGGAAAGCACAATGGCTTCTGCATGTAGCTGTAAACTAATGCAATCTAATCTTCTTGGAGAGCTTTAGAAGTTGTAAACTCTAAATTACAGCAATTTTTCCATGTATCTTCCAATGATTTGCTGCAACAGTTGAACAAAAATTTTAAAACGCCAAAATTCAAAGCTTGGATGCTTCACAGACTCTAATTTCCCCCCCTTTTGGGGTCCATAAAGCAGACAGGGGTGCATTCATTGATTTTAATGCCCTAATTTTTATAATTGCAGAGCCTCCATTTACAGTCACTCGTCCCTTAGTAGGCAAGTCGGTCTTGGAAGGGGAGGTGGCTGTCCTGGAGAGTGAATTTTCAAGAGAGACCCAAGAGGCAATCTGGGTCAAAGGAAAAGAACAGCTACAGTCTGGAGGAAGATATGAAATAAAGTCTGATGGCAAGAAGCAGATGCTCATTATTCGTGCATTTAAACCCGAAGATCAAGGATTGTACACCTGCATGATCTCTCCTGATACCAGATCCTCTGCTCTTCTGTCTCTTGAAGGTACAAAAAGTGTGTATCTGAGAGTTTTTATTAGTTCTAATTAAGGATACCCAATAGCCTCTCCATTGTTAAGATTGGAATTCAGTTTCCATTATAAGCTCAATATTTCTCTTCCTGCTAAATCCACAAGCAAAGATGTATCAGCCTCAAAATTTGGACGACACGTCTGTTGCCGAGGTAGAATTTGTCTATGGGTTTTGAAGTGATCAGACAAGAATTTCCTTATCAATGATACATTTAAAAATGGACACATTCACCAGCGTCCAAAACTTTTTTGCCACTTTATAACTAAGAATAAAACCAAAACACACTCAAAACCAGAAGTGAGACATTTTAGTTCACTGGAGTAATATAGCCACATCCTAGTGCGCAAGACTGTTGATTAAACTCTAATTGTAAGTCATTAAGATTTTAAATTGTGATGTCCAGGTGTCTTATTGGCTCCCACAGCCGTAAAAAGGGTCACCAGATGTCTGCTGGAGACCTACTGGTAAGCTTTCATTTAAAGAAGGAAAATAAGTCTCTAGCTCTTTTCGAGCTTAATCGGATAAGCTGTAGGTAAATTAAAACACGATAAGAAAAATGGTGTTCACCACATTAGAAGATTCCTCAAATGCTTTTTTGCCATATCCTCACTTGAGACCAAGGGTGGTGGGAAAGAATTAAAATTGAGCTTATTGGATTCCTCCAAGAGGGAGGGAAATCAAAGTCAAAGCAGGGTAAGTGTATTTATTCCCTACGCAAGAGGCAACCATATGATTTCATTCTGAATTACTTTCCTGTTAGGAAAAATGGTGAGAAAGAGCAAAAGAAAAGTCTCAGTGAGAGAGCACAGGACATGGATCTCCTCTAGGACAGGCTGCTGCAACTCTGAGGCAGAGAGGCAGCGTTCTTAAAAATTAAATTACAATTTAGACTTTTCCATTCAGTGCCAGGGCACCTCTTAAAAAATGCTACACTTTCCTAATGGCATTAGTAAAGTTGAAAATACATAATGTAGATAAAAATAGTGTTTACAAAAACTTTTGTACTGGGAAATATTTTTTCTGCGCCCCCAGACAAATGCATAAAGTGGAGACAGGTGAAGAATGTCTGACTTCCTCTCAAATTCTCCAATGAGAATCGGTGTGTTGTTACAATACATGTTTTCACTGATCTTCTGCAGGTTGATCCGGGATGTAACATAAAACAAACATAAGGAAGTACTTTTTCCTCACAACACACACAGTCAACCTGTGGAGCTCATTGCCAGGGGATGTTGTGAAGGCCAAAAATATAATGGGGTTCAAAAAAGAACTAGATAAGTTCATGGAGGATAGGTCCATCGATGGCTATTAGCCTGGTTGATCAGGCACACAACCCCATGCTCTGGGTGTCCCTAAACCTCTGACTGCCGGAAGCTGGGACTGGACAACAGGGGATGGATCACTTGATGATGACCTGTTCTGTTCATTCCCTCTGGGGCACCTGTCATTGGCCACTGTGGGAAGACAGGATACTGGGCTAGATGGACCATTGGTCTGACCCAGTATGGCCGTTCTTATGTTCTTATTACCTCCTATGGCTTTCACTGCAGGTCCTGTGGGGCATTGTTTCCATGGGGTATGTTCAGCAGAAAGCTAGACAGCTTTCAGTTTCAGAAAGTGACTGCATATAAGAAGCTGAGTTAGACATTGGGGGCTTGTACAGACAAACAAAGGCAGGATTTGGCCCATCACTTTTCTGCATGGGGGAGGGGGAGAATTTGTTCAAGGCTTGGCCATGTTTTCTTTCTAACATATGTGATTTTTGCTTTATGGCTAAAATGCAGTGGTTAATTTTAATTTCAGTGATATTTTACTGCCTGGATTTGGAGTAACATTTTCATGTGATTTCTCTTGCCTTATTCACATGCTTCTTCTTACTGTCTTCCTAACTGAATCCCAATTAGTGGCACTGCCAAAAGAGGTAGCCCAGGAAGCACGTGATGTGATTCAACTTGAAGAGATGGTGGATGGACAGCTCCAGCCCAGCTTGCCGCCCGAAGCTGCTCAGGAGGGGGACCTTCACCTCCTCTGGGAGGCTATTGCCAAGAAGCGAAGAATGAGCAGGGAGCCAACCCTGGATTCCATCAGTGAAGTGCCAGAAGAGGATGATAAACTTCATAAGCTGAAGAAGGAAGAAGTGGAGTCTCATTATTACTCAGAAGAATACTCCACCTGTGATGAGCTGACTAAAACTGGAGAAGCAGACTTCTCTTTCACAAGCTCAGATGATGAGTCTAGGGCTGGGACGCCTTCACTAGTTAACTACCTTAAAAAGGCCGGAAAATCTACTGTTAGCATTGGTAGCAAGGTTCAGACGGTCTCCACCACTAAATTCTGGAAACACTGGGAGCAATCGGGCATCGAGACTCTTCCTGCCAAGCCTGCTGAACCAGAAATCATGGAAGATTTAGATGATCCTTCCATGACCAAAGCAGCTGTGAAAATTCAGGCTGCTTTCAAAGGGTATAAAGTGAGGAAGGAGATCAAACAGCAGGAATGTCCCGTGTTTGGCGATACCTTCAAAGATTTTTGTGGTGAACCAGGAGGCACTCTCCACCTTGAGTGTGTGGCTCTCAGCAAAACCGATATGAAGGTCCGTTGGCTGAAAGACAATGAGGAACTTTCAGATGGGCGCCACTATCACATAGACAATTACAGTGATGGAACTTGCTCCTTGATTATCACTGGCCTGGACATGAAAGACACGGGAAAATATACCTGTGAGGCATCTAATAAGTTTGGCATGGTTTCCCAGAGTGCTAAGGTGGTGGTTGGTACCCAGACGTCGGATGCTCTTCGTAAACACAAGCAAGTGAAACGCCTCACTGACAGCGAAACGGAGAGCTCTTCTGGCAGCGAACTGGATGACGCGTTCCGTAAAGCAGGAAGGAGGCTTCACAAGCTCTTCAAGTCCAAGATCTCAACGGAAATGTCTGATGTGGAGGAGGAGCTCTTTGTCAGCGCAGATGAAGGGGATGTGGAGGTGGTAGATCACCAGACGTATCGCGAGGATGATCAATACATCTACATCAAGTTTGAAATCTTGGCGGAAGCAAAAACAGCAGCAGGCCGGTTCAGAGAGATGTTTGCTGCGCTGGGTATCCCAGTCGAGATTGACATCCTGGACCAAGGCCTTAAAAAAATAGAGCTTCGCATAGGGAAAGCAGCACCACCTGCTCCAGGGCAGATTCAGCCCTTGGTGAAAAGACCTCCACCACCTTTACTGACTTCCGATACAGGTTAGCAAGGCATGCTAGTTTCTTATTTAATCATCATATTTAGAGCTCACTCAGACATTATTTTTCCTCACAACAATTTTCTTTACAATTTGGAGGGGTTGAAAACCTGAAAACAGAGATTTTTATTTTTTACTAAAATTTCCATTTAGTCAAAAATCCTTTTGGCCTTGTAAAAATGTTTTGAGGGAAAATTTTTTTACTCACCCTAATAACAAAACACACAATAGCATCCGTACAATGCTTTGAAAGCATCAGTTAACTAAGCAGTTCTGAGAACATTCTCAGCCCTGTTTTACAGAGGGAGGGACTTGAGCCAAGCTTTAGCTTAACGTAGTGATGCTGCAGTGTCTGGAACAGCTATTGGAGAATTAAATGAGTCCTTTTTATAAGGCAAATTCTACTGAGTAGAGTTGGGGAGGGGGGTGGAAAGCGGTTTTCCCATTCCTTGAAGATTTCAAGATATCAAAACATTTTTCAGTCCTGAATTGGGGCAAAAAGCCAAAATCTTTGAAAATTTTCATGAATTGGAAATCAGAAAAAAATCCTTTAGCGTCAATCTAAATGTTTTCTTTCAATGATTTTGGAATGTTTTGTTTTGATAATTTCAAAACATTTTGTTTTGATTTTGACCATTTTTCAGTTTTTTTTTTTACTATAATTAACTGGAATTTTGAAACAAAACTCCATTTAGGATTGGAAAACTAGAATTTGTCTTTTAGCAAATGTTGAAACTAAACCATTCAAAAGAGTTCAAACATTTTCCAAGTCATAAAACATGTCAGAACTGACCCTTTCGCACAAAACGTTTTGGTTTTGAGGAAGTAGCATTTGCTGATGAAAAAACATGTCGCTGGAAAATACCCAACCTAAGCTACTCCGCTGTTAATATTATAAAATAATAATAATATAATATAATATATGGAGATAGACCTATCTCATAGAACTGGAAGGGACCTTGAAAGGTCATTGAGTCCAGTCCCTGGCCTTTACTAGCAGGACCAATTTTTTTTTTTTTTTTTTGCCCCAGATCCCTAAATGGTGCCCTCAAGGATTGAACTCACAACCCTGGGTTTAGCAGGCCAGTGCTCAAACCACTGAGCTATCCCTCCCCCCCCCATGGAGGAAGGGCACCTTTCTATTGTTTTAAAACGTGCCAATCAGCATCACTGCAAGTCCCTTCCTCTGACACACTGCACAGCAGTGTTCTTGAAACGCATCTTTACCAATTAACACAGCTGGTTGTTTCCTTTTCTCTCTTTCCAACTGTACCGTATTCAGCTCCCATGTTCATAACCGAGCTTCAAAACCAAGAGGTGCAGGACGGCTACCCAGTCAGCTTTGACTGTGTTGTTGTTGGCAAACCCTTACCCACGGTGCGCTGGTTCAAGGATGGGAAAGTTATCGAAGAAGATGACCATTATATGATCAACGAGGATCAGGAAGGGTGCCACCAACTGATCATCACCGCCGTGGTCCCTACTGACATGGGTGTCTACCGCTGCCTTGCTGAAAACAACATGGGAGTTTCTTCAAGCAAGGCGGAGCTGCGGGTGGACCGTGAGTCTTGAGGAATGATTGAAAAGACTGAATGTTATGAAACAAAATGTTTCATAATATTAATGGGGCGTGTGAGTGGTATTTGAATAAGATGCATATTTGCACATTTGTTATAATATTATGCATAATATTAATAGGGGAGCGTGAATGGTGTTGAATAAAGATACATGTTTATTCTGGCTGATCTGAATAAGTGAATCTCATTGGCAGGAAAATGACACGTGAGAGGTAATATCAGTTTGCTTAGGTTTTTTTTACTCCTTTCGTATGGGATAATTGGGGTTTTGTTAATTAAAATGTAGATGAAGTAGCTGTAAGCTTAATGATTTTGTGGAGTGTTTTTTCTCCTATTATCATGACCCGTGTTTGAGGGTGATGCAACTTTTGGCAACGTTGTCACCAGTGTAACTGGATTAGTTAGTTGCCGAGCACTGCACATTCATTCCCAAAGGTCGGAGAAATCTCACATGAGAAATTTCAGAACCTGCAAGGACTTTTAGCTGTAACTGTTATGAACTGCAGTGGTTACAAAGTGTGGATCATGAAGAATGTCCATTTTTCTTTTATCAGTGACCAGTACTGATTACGATACAGCAGCAGATGCAACAGAGACATCTTCGTATTACAGTGCCAAAGGATATCTCTCAAGGTAAAAGATGAACAATAGAGCTGTGGTGACTGGAAAACATGGCACAATGCTCATTTTAATTCATGAGTGTTTGGATTTAGATGGGTTCAGTGGGAATCAGACAACCACGATCATTACGGTGGTAAAGCAAAGGCTATGTAATCTGTGAATATAATTACATGTCAGTGGTACCTGCTTATGGTGGGCTTGGTTACAGTGAAACATCCCTGTTGTGTCTGCTTTGTGCTGCTCCCTCAGTGCAAAACAGCCCTCAGCCTGACTGCTTCAGCCCTTGGGAATTCCTTCCTGGTGTAATGCAGTCCTCAGTCTGGGATTGGGAGTGGCCAGGAAAAGAGGGTGAAGCTGAAACTGCTGCACTGGCTTCAGGACTGACCATTAGGGGTCATTGGCAGCGGGGTGCTCATGGCTTCTCTAAATTATGCCAGGGACCGGGATAGCTCTGGTTGTTCCTGAGATCCAATCCAGAATCACCTTTAGATCTTAGAGTCCTCTTTGTCCCTAACCCCTCAGCAGTGCCTGGTGCATCTTGGCCACAATTGAGATTTTAGCTGATTGTTTTCGATGGGATTTAACGCATGTCTGATTTTACTTTTCAGCCACATGTAGAATGGCTGGAATCCTGGGGTTCTGTTCCCTGTTTTGGCACTGATCTGCTGTGTGACCTCGGGCAGTTTCCTTAACTTCTGTGCCATAGGTTCCTCATCTATGAAGTGGGGATTACGCTGCTTTCCCACCTTTGTAAAACACTTTGAGATGTACAGATAAAAAGCTTGTATTGTGAATGGGGCTGGTAACACTGCCTATTATTCAGGTTGCCCAACAATTCCCATGATAAGACCCTGTTTTCAGCTGCTTATGACTTTACCAAACTTTTATCGTTTGTGCTAAAAATTTTCATCCCAAGTGTCTGCCTAGCCTGATTCTTTTTTTTTCTTTTTTTTCTAAATTGTAGCCAAATTGGTTCAGTCATTTCTGAGAATGGGGCTTGGGGAGTGGGGGTTGTTTTGCTGATGTTAAAAAAAAAAATTCTGACTACCTTTCTTTTTAAAAGCTCTAGTGCTCCCATGATTTGAAGCAGGAACTTGAAATTTGGCAGAGGGTGGGGTGTTTCCCTTTTGTCAGGGATGTGTCTTTTGCAGTCCTCATGACAATTTACCCAAATTTGACCAATTCATAAGCCTTTGAAAAATCCCAGTTCACGCAGGCTCAGTAGAGACTCCTTAGAACTTACCAGCTAAAGTCAATAAAGATTCCATCCATACTTGGGCCTGGGCTGCTGTGGGCCATGTTGGGTCTGGGCGCCTACATTGAAAACAGCAAGACTGTCTCTCCCGTGATCTAAATGGCCCCACTGCTGGGCCCAGGTGGTGTGGAGGAGGAAGCTCCCTGATTTGAATGCAGTGAGGACAAGAGCTGTACTTGTGGTGGGGAGATTGGTACAAGGGGTGTAGAAGGAAGGAGGGGACTTGGGAGTTGGGGAAGGGAGGAGACTGGGACTGGGAATCAGGGGGAGACTGGGAGTGGCTGGGGAAGGAGACTGGGATAAGGAGCCAAAGGGCTGACCCTGAGATTAGATGAAGAGCCCAGAGAGGAAGATTAGGACTGGGAACCAGTGGGGTGGAGAAAAGGGGGAGGCATCTGGAGGCAGAGAGAAACAGATTGGATGAGGAGTCAGGAGGGAGGTAACGTAGACTGACGGAACAGGAGACTGGGACTGGGATGAAAAGCTTGAGGAGAATGTGACTGGGAGGGCGAGCGCCAGCGGTGGGAAAGAGAAAAGACTGGGATAGGGGCAGGTTGGAGGAGATCGGGCAGAAGGGATCATGGCTGTAGGGAGTCGAAGAAGAGTCTGTGCCTACTAGAGAGCACTCCTCTCTAGAGTCTAAAATGGTATATGCCAATTCCTCCTTTCTTTCTGACTCTAATCTATACCTAGCCGAGAACAAGAAGGAGTAGAATCCACCACAGAAGAGGAGCAGCTGCCTCAGATCCTAGATGAGCTTCATGATATTCACGTGGCCCCTGGAGCACCTTTGGCTAAATTTCACCTGAAGGTCAAAGGTAAGGGAACCTATGACATTTACAACAGTCCCATCTTGATATCTGTGAACGTGTGGACAAGGTTTTCTCATATGCTTTTGCATGCAGTTGTGCTCGTAATTTGTGCACTCAAATAGCACATTTGAAATAGCAATCACAAGTGTGTGTATGCGCAAATGACCAGCACCTAACTGGGCAATAGTTCATGCAAAGTAAGTATTCAGTTGTGTGCCCATATCCGCAATGATTAATTGCATGCACACATTTCTGGAAATCTAGTCCTGTAACTCAATTTTTGTAGGTTTTAGGTCATGAAGATCAGCTAGTCTCTGAATGCATTAATTGCTGTGTTGCCAGGAATGAAAAGTACAGTGTGGGTATGCTACTTTTAAAAATAATGCTTACCAATATGAACCATTGCCTTTCATTAGTATTTCAGAGTAGATGTACTATGCAATGATTAGTTCAAGCGATAGTAACTAAGGCCCAAATTGTCTGCTACTTGGGATAAGCATATATAGGGGACAGGAAGCTTTGCTAAGTCATGGTGCTTTCTTTTTGATCTTTCCATCAGTGTGCGGGGGAAAGGGGGGTTGTTATCCAAAAAGGTGGTTTGTCCCCCAGAACCAGCAGATTTCCCCAAAAGCCACACAAAGGCCCAGAGTCTCCGCCCCGGCTCTGGGATCTCTTGTTGTCCCATCTCCTGTCCCTCTTCTGTAGAAGACCTACACTGTAGATGTGTACCCAACCCACCTCTGTGACCTAGAACCTCCCTCCACTGGCCCACCCATTCCACCTGTGTGTATCTCTGACCTCACAATGAAACGTCTACAAGTTCTTGGTGGATAAAGGAGAAAAACTAGCGGGACGTCACTGCCCCTGTCTGTGCTTTCCTGGAGCACTTTTACTGGGTTGTTCTGCTCCTGCCCATGGAAAGAGTGGGGACAGTTTTGGCTTAAATGGCCATGAGGCCAATCTCGAAGTCCCCATGCAGGCAAAGTATGACTTCAGTCTGAATTTTGCCTGAGTAAGGATTTCAGGATTTGGCTTTGTATTTGTAGAAAATCAGATCCAAATATCAACGTTCTAACTCTGGAAGGCAACTCAGATATCAGCGTGATGGGGGCAGAATTAGAACCTGAAAAGTACGTAATAGAATTTTAATTCATAAATAGCATTTCACAAATATCAGAATCGAGATACTCTCTGTATGTAGGTTAGTTTCCAAACAGACACGGTAGAACCTTGAACAAGAATGGTAAGAATGGACCTTTCTTTGATTACACTGAAGTGTATGATTGGTTTGAGAGGCTCCAAAATAGTGAGTCACCCCTTCTTACATTGCTCCTTGTAGGGTACCCAGAACCTCGTCTTTACTGGTTCAAAGACGGGCAACCATTACAGGCCTCAGACCGAATCCTGAAGATTGAGAAGAAGCAATTTCATGCACTCGAAATCCTCAATGTCGTTAAGGAGGATGCTGGTCAATACTCAGTATTTATTAGCAACTCTGCAGGTTCTGCATATTCATCAGCCAGTTTGGTTGTCAAAGGTAAGTTATTGGTGCTTTTTGCTCTATCTGCCAGCGGCTATCTCTGTTTTAAATGTTCATTTTTCCCGATAAAGCCTATAGAAAGCAAGATATTCTGGAAAATAAAATGGGTCATAAACCAAGGGTAGAGGGATGGTTTTGTGTTTAGAGCACTGGACTGAGAGTCAGGCCACCTGTGTGCTATTCCTGGCTCATCCATGGATTTCCACTGTGTCCTTAGGAAAGTCATATCACCTCTCTGTTGACCTGATTCTGATCTTACTTGCACATGCAGTTTAACTCCATTGTCCTCAATGCCTTCACTGGGGAATTGTGCTTAAAAACTAAGGGTGTGATATGGTCCATATCTGAGGCCATAACTGCAGAATACTGCAGTACTTTTAATAAAGGTTGAGTTTTGTCTCAATTGTAGAAGCAGATAGGTATAGAGCCACTGTGGTGTTTTTATTATTATAATTATTATTATTATTATTATTATTATTATTAATTAAATATCAGTACTCACGGAGTTAGTAATCTATGGCCAAATATTTTTGTGATGTAATTTATCAAAAAGATCTTTGTCCAAAAATATGATATATTAATTGAAGATTAAAACAGATTTCAGTCTTATGCTGAGTTACTGTACATGTCATTTATATTATAAAATGGCTTTTAGATGTATTCTACTAAAGAGATGATTAACAATTTTTAATAAAAATATAATTTGTGTGTAGTCCATATTGTATTGAGTAAGTCTCTGATATAAGCTGACCACATGCCTGACTGCATAAGTCACAGAAAGGAGACATTTGTCCTCTCAATAGATGTAGTTTCATGATGGGATGATTTGTCTTTCTGTGTTACAGGTCCTGGTGAGAAGGAAGAACTGCCAGAAACAGGTGAGAGGAGCAGCACAATCGGTGATAATAGAACCACTAGTAACTTCTCAATAGTCTTAGCCTCACTTGCACCATTTCACCATGAACTTTTTAATTTTCAGATGCTCAAGAACAGCTGGTGCCACCGAGGTTCCTGGAGAGATTTACCAGTAAAAGAGTGAGGAAAGGTGCAAGTATCACCTTCTCTGTGAAGGTTGAAGGTAAACAGAGCTTAAGCACAACTTTCTTTCTGTGTTACTTAATTTGCATAGCTGCCCAGTGTATCCTATCCTCTCACTGGGCCAAATCTTGAAGTCCTTACCTAGTGTAGGAGTGGGAAGATTTGGGTTCTGTTCCCATCTTTGTAACAGATTTTTGGATGCTTCTAGCCAAGACGTGTAACTCTTCTTTGCCTCAATTTTCCTATGTATAAAATGGGGATAATAGCACATTCTTATCTCACAGAGGTGTTATGAGGGCTAATCTTTCATTTTTGTAAAGTGCTTTGAAGTTCTTAGATGGAAGATGCTCTAGAAGTGCAAGTATTCATTTATGATTTATTACTGTTATTGGAAACGGATCAGCAAACACGTTGAAAGTAGTATTCACTCACAACGTAGTACACAGGGTTTGTAAGAAGGGAGGAACACCAGTGGGACAATTAAAGAGGTTATTGCTTTTTTCATTAGGACATCCAGCACCCACAATTACCTGGCTGAAAGAAGAATCTCATGAAGATGTTCTGTGGATCAAACCAGAGACTCCTGGCTACAAACTCGCCAGTTCCAACATGCATCACAGTCTAATCCTGCTGGATGTTGGAAAGGAATATAGTGGAACATACACTTGCATTGCTACTAACAAGGCTGGACAATCTATCTGCACTGCCTCCCTAGAAGTTCTGGATGGTAAATTTTTGCAACATTACAAACACTTTCCCTATAGTATTAAACATAATATAGTGTACTTGAATGGTATCTCATCATTATAATGTGTCTATAATTGCTGAATGACGAGCAAGTGTGAAAATACAATGAATTTCAACAAACTACAACTCAAGTACATACATTTCACAGGGATTCTGGTATATCTCTCTTACTTTTCTTTGATAGAAAATGAATATATGCCCCTAATATAAGAATAACGTCTACAGTGTAGGGCTTTGGGCCATGTGTCAGATTAAAAGCGTGGTGAGGTTTCGCATAAACAAAACAAGAGACTAAAGAACAATCAAGAGAATAAAAAGGAAGAAAACAGGGCCCCAAACATCAGCTTCTTAGGAACACTGGATTCTTCACTCTGCTAAGGCTGTTTTCCATCACATCTCTGCCTTAAAGCACCTGAGGCAGGCGAGTGGAGAATTCCTGCTGTGCAGAGAAATTCTCCATCATCTCTTGTTTCAGCCTCCTCTCCCCCACTCCCTGGTGTGAGAGGAGGGGCAGGAAGGGACCTGTTAAGGGCATACTGGGGGTGGGGCATGGCCAAGGCAGGGCGGGGCCTGGAAGAGCTCTGCTCCACCAAACCTTATTCTGCCTTGATGTACATTAGAGCTGCAGTCCCCATCTGCACTGTACCAGGGTAGGGTGAGGAATCTGCCCCTCAGTGTTTAGCAAATACCTTCTTTTGGCAAAGACCCTCTGATTGTAAACTCTGATCTTGCAGTGAAAGAGGAGGCGGAAGTTCTGACCCGCGAGCGCATGATGGTGACAGATGTTATAATGACCACGCTGGGGTAAGCAATGGCAGCGTATGTTAAGCCAGAAGAGCGTATAGAAGATTCCTCTAGATTTCACTGAGATGGATTTACAGAATGTATTGCCCTTCAGTCCCACTGTTCAGATCGTATGGGAGACTGACTGAGCTCTCCAAAGATCTGAAAGTGTGTAGATCATGGGGCTGGCTTGTTTGGGAAGGTCCCCCAGGATTCAACTAAAGGGTTTGGCCCCAGCCTGAAGCTTTAACAAGAGGGAATCTTCTGTTTGATTACGTAACAAAGATTTTCTCATAAGATAGTACTGCAGAGCCAAAGTATGCTGAATATGTGCAGTGGGACACTGTCAGTAGCTGTGTTTTAAAGGGTAGCACTTTGCTTGCATAATGCATGAATGTTTTTTCATGATATGACCTGATAAGGAGTTAGTTTGTGCAGTCAATAGAGTCAGGAGATCTAGATTCTGTTCCTAGTCCTGACATGGAATATCTGCCTAGGCTTGGAAAACTCTCTTATGTCAAAGTTTAGGAATTAAAACAGGCATCCAAATGTAAGTGTTCTGATTTTCAGCGTCAATAATAGTTGTAGCACTTCTGAAAAACAGGTCACTTTCACTTAGAAGCCTAATAGACTTGGGCACCTAATTTGGGGTACTAAAGTTTGATAATGTTGGCTGTACCCACTCTGTGCCTCAACTTTGCCATGTGTAAAATGGGGCTAACACTTTAGTTAAGTACCTTAGAGGCATGTGGTAATTTCTGAAGGTTTATTAGATGCTTTGAGATCCTCCAATAAAAGGTAAGTGAGCGTATTAATAGTAACAAGTTTCTTCTTGATTGGCAGGTATGAAGACAAGGACAGAAAAGGACATGGGTAAAGTTGTATGAACACTCTTGTTCTCGTACAGTATGCCTCCTTCACCTCCAAATCAGGCAAAATTCACGTACTCAAATTCTGAATTTCACTTGCATAGAATTAAATATAGTAACAGCTTCAGGGAAAAATGGATGACAGGGATGACCACTAAACTGCTTGTTTACAAATTTAACTGAAACATAATTCTCCAACTCTGCCATCTTCATTTTACATACTAGATAGGAGAAAAAGATTTTGAAAAATAAACACTGGTAACTAGTCATTACATTTTAAAAGGTTTACAACTGGAATTTTTCTTTAAAAGTCGTGTCTGGTACATTGGCAATAAAATTTGGTGGTTCTCAACTTAAAAATCATTCAATTAAAGGGACAATGTCAATATCTCTTGCTTGTCAAGACTATGTCCCTGAAATGTGGAAAAATTGGAAAGAGTCCAGCGGAGGGCAACAAAAATGATTAGGGGCTGGAGCACATGACTTATGAGGAGAGGCTGAGGGAACTGGGATTGTTTAGTCTGCAGAAGAGAAGAATGAGGGGGGATTTGATAGCTGCTTTCAACTACCTGAAAGGGGGTTCCAAAGAGGATGGATCTAGACTGTTCACAGTGGTACCAGATGACAGAACAAGGAGTAATGGTCTCAAGTTGCAGTGGGGGAGGTTTAGATTGGATATTAGGAAAAACTTTTTCACTAGGAGGGTGGTGAAGCACTGGAATGGGTTACCTAGGGAGGTGGTGGAATCTCCTTCCTTAGAGGTTTTTACGGTCAGGCTTGACAAAGCCCTGGCTGGGATGATTTAGTTGGGATTAGGTCCTGCTTTGAGCAGGGGGTTGGACTAGATGACCTCCTGAGGTCCCTTCCAACCCTGATATTCTATGATTCTATGAAATGCTCTGTAACTATATTTATTTGCTAGTTTTGCTTCTCCTAGAGTAAGAAGGCTCCAGCATTGCTTCCTTAAGAAAATGCAGAGCACTTTTATGAAGATGTGTAATGAATCTTGGATGTGTCCAGGATCTACACACCACACAACTTGGCATGATTTGACACAAATGGAAATCTCTGTCTCAGAAAGGACTGACGCCGGAAAGCAGGAGTGTTGAATATCAGGACAGAAGTGCATTGGCAGAGCTGTGCTGCGGGAAAACCTTGCACAGTGTCTTTCCATGCGATGCTTGACTCAGCCTAGTGCTGTTGGTTTTTCACTCTCATGAACACCAACTTCATTCACAATTTAAAATGTAGGGGTTTTTTTTTTTCTGGGCTGAGTGAATTTTGTGCTGGTGAAAGGTGTCAGACTAGCAGCTCTGCACAGTGTGAAAACTTCTTTTTACCCGCCAAATAATTACAGCACTGGTAGTGGTAGTTTACTCCCAGACTGTCCCACCAATATACCTCAATCCTGATCTGCAGGGACCTCCTCTGTGCCCAGGTCCACGGACAGTCTGCATATCCCTCAGTCCTTGGTTTCTCTATTATAATTACAAACCAGGGCAATAGTTGGCAATGGGCACATACATTCACTGAGAGCTGGAGCTGAGACTAGAACTCTCATTTGACATAAGTCACTGTTCAATCCTCTCATGGTAACACTTTCAGTCACTAATAACCTGGGCTAAATTTCAACCAGTGTTCTAGAGATGAACGGTTCCCCTGGGCAATGCAGTCCTCTAAAACTCCATGTTAAAATAAGCTGTCTGTCTTGGATGGTTAGACACAACAAATCCTGTATCTGGGCAAGGGCTTAGACTAGATGACCCTTGTGGTCCCTTCTAACCTTATGGTTCTATTATTCTAAACCTCATGCAAGAGGAATAACAATACTTATGCCACCCCATTGGCTTCAGTGTGGCATGATTGTGGTTTCCGTGTTCAGAGTTTATCATCAGTTCTAAAGTTCACATCTAGGTCCTAACCCAGATATGCTCAAAGAGCATGTGAAGAGTGAGAGGGCATCTGGTTCTGATTCATCCCTGATGTAAATAGCTCCCATGATCACACTTGTCATTTTGGCTTTTGACTCCCCCTTTCTCTTTTTCAGAGTTGGTATCTCTATCCACCCTCCTGAACCAAGGATAGGTAAGGGAAGCTGCTTTAGCTGGAGACTCATGACCTCCACATCTATAGTTAAGGTTGCCAATGTGTTTCCTTTATAACCTTCTGTTTTCAATTCCTTAGAACTTTTTGAAATTCTGACCTATCTAGGTTGAAATTTTTCAGGCCTGGTCTCAGGCCAAGGATGAATGATTTTGGGCGGGGAAAATATATATATATAAATAATACTTTTCTCATTAAAAAATACTTCTGTCACCTTTTTCGGGACAACTGTTTGGCTTGGAAGGACTTTAGACTGTGCTCCAGGCATTCCTGGCCAGTCTAACTGTGTACTCATAAATGTACCCAAGGTTTGCACATTGAGGGTACAATTTAACTCTGTGCAGAAGACCAGCATAAGGAATATTCAGCTATTGAATCCCACATAATTCTTCAAAATGGAGCCTAAATAGAACTTAAGTGGTTTTTAGGCCTCATGCCGACTGTACAGGGGTGAATTTCAGCCTGAGGCAGGCAAGACTCCATAGGAATACACTGGACACCATAGCATCACTGACATCAGTTTCAGAAGGACAAGTCAGCAGGAGTGCCGCCAGGTTTGGGCGGCGGAAGGTCCCGCCCCCAAATTACCACCCCCGACAGAGGCGGCGGAAGGTCCCGCCCCCAAATTACCACCCCCGACAGAGGCGGCGGAAGGTCCCGCCCCCAAATTACCGCTGACGACCGGGGCGGCCGGTGCCCCCCAAATCTTAGTGCCCTAGGCGACCGCCTAGGTCGCCTAATGGGTTGCGCCGGCCCTGCAAGTCAGTCATGTCTGGTTCATTGGAGTGGACTTTCAGATGACATACTACAGACTTGATAGCATGTTCTCCCTTTTCTAGGAGAGCTTGTAGAAGGTGAGGCTGATAAAGAAGGTGTGTCCAGAAGTCACATTTCATTAGCTGATGTTGGAACAGAAGAATTTCTCCAGAAACTCACCTCCCATATCACAGAAATGGTGTCTGCAAAAATAAGTCAGGGTAAGCGCTTGGCGAGTGTGAATACAAAGCAGAGCAGTCAATCTTCAGGTTTGGGTTGAGTTTTAAATCTCATCTATGAAACAATTATTTTGCACATAATAATAACAATAATAATATAACACTAATAAGAGATTCATCAGATAGAGATCAATCCCCTGACTTTTCTTTATGCTGTTTCTGGAACTTCTTTCCAGGAAAGTTAGTATCTAGAGTTGAAAAGGGACTTTTCCATACAGGCACAAACTTTCAGTTTTGTTTTAGTGAAGATACAAATTGAATACATTTTCACATATTTTTCAAATGTTTTACCATGTTTGTGAATTACTATACTAAAGAGGATTAATCCAGTGGATTAAGCACGTGTCTGAGGGGCAAGAACTCCTGAGCACTAATCTCTGCTGTGCCATTACTTGCCATGTAGCCTTGAGCACATTATTTATCCTCTCTTAATCATAGCTCCTTCACCTGTAAAACGGGGTTAATGATATTTGCATATCTACTTCACCAGAGTGTTGTGAGGGTTAATTAGGTAGCGCTGTGAACAATATGAACCCCATATAAGTACTAACTACTGATTATTATTACCAAAGCTATGTAGGCCAAAATTTCATTGACACTAAGACTGCTCCACACCACTCTGGCAGTATAAATAGGCCTCAAAATGGCAGTAGGTTATATTTACGTGCACTTTCAGGCCCCATATATATGACTAGGGAGATATAAAGTGGCCTTCATGTAAATGAGAATTAGTCCATATGAAAGTTTGAATCTTTCATAGTTCTGTTGCTCTTCCAACAGTGTTTGAATTTACAGTAATGGTATGGGCCCACATGCTGCTATGTTATCTCTCTACAGTCCAACTGAAGTAAATCATGTAATCTCAGGCAGCAGCGGCTCCAGGCACCAGCGCTTCAAGCGTGTGCCTGGGGCGGCAAGCCGCGGGGGGCACCCTGCCGGTCCCTGCGAGGGCGGCAGTCAGGCAGCCATCGGCGGCATGCCTGTGGGAGGTCCGCCGGTCCCGTGGATTCGGCAGCAATTCGGTGGCGGGTACGCCGAAGCCGTGGGACCGGCGGATCTCCCGCAGGGATGCCGCTGAATCCGCGGGACCGGGGACCTCCCGCAGGCATGCTGCCAAAGGCAGCCTGCCTGCTGTGCTTGGGGTGACAAAAAAGCTAGAGCCGCCCCTGATCTCAGGGATTTCAAATGCCCAATATGCATATGCCATCACAATTATTAACAGGAGCTAATGTACTGGATGATGCAAGAGGTCTGACCTGGGGATATTTGATTTTGTGAAGATTTAAAAAAATCCTATGGATTTGAACCCTATTTGATTTTCACAAGAGAGCAGACGCTCATCTGTGTACCTGTTTCCCCGCTGTTCTTCATTTCAGCCACGCTTCGAGTGCCTGGAGCAGACAGTGATGACGAATCGAAGACGCCATCCCCATCTCCACGCCATGGCAGATCTCGACCTTCATCAATTGTTCAGGAGTCTTCCTCTGAATCTGAGGATGGGGATTCTAGAGGGGAGGTACAGTGCACACATGAATAAACATCACACAAGTGTTTACTAGGAGAAAGGATTAATCATTCTGAATAAACAAATCTAGGGTATTTTAAGGGTTTCCATCTTAAAATGGTGTCAGTGGTTTAAGGTGTATGGTCTAATAAATGGAATAACAGGACTAAGAGTATAAATCCACACTTTCGCACCCAGTGAATGTTCTCAAGCAGGTTGCATAGGTCAACATTTTCAATAGCTTCTGTTAATTTTGGGGTCTCAAGTTTTGGTTGCTCAACTTGAGACACTCCGGGCTTGACTTTCTAAGGTGCTGAGCACTCCCAGCTCCAAGTGATGTCCATGGGAACTACAGGAATTCAGCACTTCTGAAAATCAGAGCCTGGGTATCTCAAGTTGGGCCACTCACGTTAGTGGACATTTTTTTTTAAATTCAGCCTTAACGTTTTTGAATTTCAGTTTTCCATCTGTAAAATGGAGGTAATGCTTCTCTTCTATCTTCCAGGGATGGTGGGGATGAAGTATTTAACACGGGTAAAACACCTGCTTGCTATTGCTATTATCATAACCTCGCTTTCATGCACACGAATAACTCTCATTTCATGCTTGTAGATTTTTGACATCTACATGGTCACGGCTGATTATGTGCCCGTTGGAGCTGACAGGGAAGTCATCACTCTGAAAGAAGGGCAGTATGTGGAAGTCCTTGACTCTGCTCATCCTCTAAAGTGGCTAGTCAGGACTAAACCCACTAAATCCAGCCCCTCTCGGCAGGGATGGGTGTCTCCGGCTTATCTGGACAAGAAGTTAAAGGTGATCGATCTTCCTTGTTTTATTTTTTTATGGAAACTGTTTCCTTTGCACGGTAGAGCAGTTCCCTGCTTGCTCCGGCTGTCTCTGAGTTTCCATGAGGGACAATTCTACTCTGAAAAGGGAGTGCAAAGGGGACATTTTTACATACTCATCAGCTCTGCTCCCTGTACCTAGCTAGAGTCCTGTCCTCTGACTTCAATGATAACTGTGTGTGTTTGCTGGGTTTTACTGCAATTAGCCCTGGAAACAACACAGCTACGAAGGAGTGAGCTGGAATCTAGTCTGGTTTGTGTATCATTAATAGAATTATTTACCAAAATCCAATCATGTATATTTGTGGTACCCGCCCCACCTCAAAGGTTGTATAGGTGTCACCGAGGGCATAACTGGAAGGAGAGCGGGTCAAAAAAAGTCAGCAAAACTTTCCTCCATCAAAAATGCTGCTTCATCAAAACCAAAATGTTTTGCAGAAACATAATGGTTTGGACTAATTTTCACTGAGAAGGATTCTCAGGTCCAGGGTGGAATTTCTGGTCAAAACGTGAGAGTTCCAATAGCCCAGAGAGAGACCCAAATGAGGCAGAGCAGGGACCTGTGCACTGCTCTCCCACAGCCCAGTAGGGTGACCAGATGAGGGGAATAAAATATCGGGACACATGGGGGGGTGGGTAAGTCCCGGCTGAGGGGGAAAAAAAAAAACCCAAGCAAGCCGAGCGAGTCCCAGCTGAGGGAAAAAAAAAAAAAGCCGAGCGAGTCCCAGCTGAGGAAAAAAAACAAAACAAAACAGTGCTGCTTGTGGATATCTCTGTCCCGCGTCCCGACCAAAGATCGGTCGGGACGCGGGACAGAGACCGAAATATCGGGACGGTCCTGATAAAATCGGGACGTCTGGTCACCCTACATCCCAGGGGAGTGCCCTAACCACTGGGGGTATTAGCTATGCTGGGGTTGCTCTGATGTAACTCATGGGCTTATTTGACCTGCAGAAGCCCAGCTGATGGCGAGTAAGAAGGAAAGAACCCAGCTTGACAATCAGATCTCAGGTTGCATTTGCAGAGCTGGCAGTTGGAAAGGCCATATTTTTATTTGTAAATTGAGCGCATTTGACCGAGAGTCACGGATATAATACACTCGGAGTCCTATCATGCCTTGTTACACAGTACTTTGTCATGGTATAATGATACTTTTAAATTCTCGGCCCTCCTGCATTTGAGCAACAGCGTTCCATTGCCCCCAAAGGAAACATGAGTCTCCCCAGTTTGGGATGTTTTATACAGAGAAACAACACTGCTCAGTATTCCTTCTTCCAAACTAAACCCTTCTTCTTGGAGACAGGCTGCCTTTGCCAATTGCCCCTTCCTGTTTGATCATCTCTGTAAGACAAGTTATCATTCCTAATAATGATAGATTCCCCTCAGCTTCCCCTACTTGTGTAGCCACTGCCCTCTCTTTCGCTTGTATTGGCATATATTTATTAATTTAATGTGCGTATTTAACTAGTCTCATGAGATGTGCTGTTTGCTTTTTACACCGTATGAAGGCTCCTTACAATAAGAGTCAAGAGTTCTTCAGGCTGAAATAACACGTGTGCCTGATTCAATGAAAAGGTTGCATATTTGGGCCTAGAACCCCAAAGTCCATCGATCCAGTTTCTTATATTGGCACCCATCACCATAATCTCCGCTTCCATTATCCCTTTGGCCTTTAAGCACTTTCAGGTTAACACAGTGGTGTGTGACAGAGTGTAGGTTCCCACGGAACAAATCCAGTTCAGTTGTCAGTGGGAACCGAACCTGGGACCTTCAGCACCAAAAAGCACAAACCCCCACCACATGAGCTTCAGAGGTAACTCCATCAGCTGTATGTACCAGTCTGCTATTCTTGATGGGCCCAACTACCAGAAGGTGGGCAAGATGATCCCAGACACTCAGTCATGGACATGTGGATTCATTGTTTTGTAAAAGATCTTCCCTACCCTTTCTCCTCCCTCCCAGAGCCAGAAGAGGCTCCCAGTGCAATCCCTGCCACAAGTAGCACCGTTTGAAACTTTGAGGGTGTTGCTGTCCGGCACTGATCTACAGCTTTGTTACTGGCAGATTATGAACCTTTATAAAAATGGCTTTTTGTGGCTGTGGCGTTGGTTAGGGACAGAAACAAGCTGCATGTGACAGCGCCATGCCTGAAGTTACCCTGCAAACACGCTCCCGTTACATGATACAGACATTCCTGCTCTGGTCCTTAAGAGAACTGATGTTTCCTGTTTGTCTGTTAGTTGTCACCGGAGTGGGGCGCATCGGAAGCTCCTGAGTTCCCTGGAGACTCTGTTTCAGAAGATGAATATAAAAAGAAGCTGAGGTGAGCACTTTTTGATTTGCACTGCTGCCATTAGGGATAGTGCCATGTGAACTAACAGGGACGCTTGGGTCTGAGGCGTCTCCCAAAGGATCCACACATTCCATTTGTGCCTCCAGGACTGTCTGATGAAAGCCCAATTTCTTTGCTGCTAAATCCCGCCCGCTCCCTTCCCCCAGAGTCCAGCTAAGCTCTTGAGGCTTCCAACCTACAGTAGGTTTTAAACATTTGAATTCTAAGTCTCTACTGATTTAGGTTTGGGGAAATACCATGTGATCTAAACCAGCTTGGGAGCAAGATTTGTTTTCTTGTCCAACCTGCTTGTTCCTTGCATATTGCCACGTGGCTGAGTAGTTAACTCCTTGGGCTCTTTGATTTCATAGAAGTCTTAAGGCTCTGCAGTCCCTTCCAGTATAACTAGTTCTGCCCTGCGGGTGCTCTGCATCATAATATGATACATAAAGGGAGAGCTGAAGGGTAGCATATAAGGGCCATATGCAGTCTTCCAGCACTGCCAGTGTGGTCCAACACCGTGCTCAGCTCTGCAGTAGAAATATTGACCTATATGGCCTCTGCACAGAGCCACACCGCAGCATGGGAACTGTGCTGCAGCTACTCTTCTTGAATCCTCTGTCACTCAGAGTTAACAGGGAGAAAAGCAGCCGCAGCCTCATTCTGGTTATTGGTTACATCCCTAATGCTGTGCACTGATCTATGTAGTCTCCTCTCTGAGGACCTGATCCTATGAGGTGCTGAGCACCCTGAGTTCTGCTTAACTTCAGGGCCAGTTGAGGTGCGCAGCACACTGCAGCTGGGGTCCTGAAGGAACAGAGCCTGCCCCTCTTGGAAATCAGCACGTCAAGAATAATATTTGTAATTGTTCTGCCCTTTGTCTGTTTGTCTTTTCTTTAGCCTCATCATTCAGGAACTGCTGAACTCTGAGGAAGAGTTTGTCAAAGATCTGCAGTTCCTCCAGACCCATCATCTCCAGTACATAGAGAGCTGTCCGGATGTTCCAGAAACTGTTGCCAGTCAGAAATCTACTATCTTCAGAAATGTCAGTGCTATTGCGCGCTTCCATTCCAAGTAGGTATACCTGGCCGCATTACAGATAAATTAATATCTTGCGGTGTTAGTGACAAAATTGCTGTGTTTATGAGGCATACAATGGAAAGTGGGAAATGCTAAGATGGAAGGGAGTGGATGAGAATTTTAGGAGACAAAAGCAAGAATGCAAGAATGGGAATCAGAAAGTAGTAGTGTTATTACAATCCCAGAGTCTTAAAATTCCGCTTGTTCTGCTGAGCATTTTTTGCCCTGCTAGGTGAATTTCATTGAATAACTATAACATTCCTATAAAATACACAGCCCCTTCTCTCAGGGGAGGTGGTTCGTTAAGACTCCAACACGGTACTTAGGGACTGAGATAGCCAGTGTAGATCCAATACCTACTTTGAATGACCCAATTGTATTCACAAGGGGTCAAACTGTGGCACATTGTTGTTTTACAGTCAAAAGGGGGCAAAAAATAATGCTTGTAACGCATTTACATTCTGGCCATCCTGCTGAGGCCCGGTTGCGTGTGAACTCCATGACTTTACAGGCAGCTGGGAGTTTACACAACTGTTGTGCTCCAAAACATTCAGGGGAGGAAACGACTGCTCCAGAGTCTGTATTGAGACCAACCACTAAATGTTCCACCTCTCTCACAATGTTCCTTTCAAATGTAGCCAAGCTACCTAGCCATCAAACCCAGACACAGCCCCCCTCCATTGAGGAAAGATTTACCTCAGATGCAGTGCTCACAAAATAACTTCCCTTCATCCTGGCCAAATTCTTCTCTTGGTACAGGGAAAGGAGGGGAAATCTCCCCGCACCCACTCAGGGAATTCCGGGACACTCAAACTGAGGCACAGGTTCCAACTCCCTGCTCCAGTCTGAGCCCCTGAGAACGTCTCTTCCTTTGTCTCCAAGCATTCCTTCAATTCAAGCCGGCCAGTAGGGTCTTCTGCCTAAATTTCAGGTCCGATGAGGTACTTGCCCAATGGCATTTAAAGTTTTACCTCTGGGTACGATTGCAGCTCTGACAACACAGATCACTTCATCAAGCTGGATTAAACTGGGTTCATGTGTATTTAGGTGTAGAGCTCTGTGTTCTATTTTCTCTGTGCGAGCTTCTTCTCAGATGTCCCTCTTTCTCTACCTCCACAGTTCCTTCTTCCCAGAGCTGCAGAAATGTGACACTGATGACGACGTGGCTATGTGCTTCATTAAGAATGAGGAGGACTTTGATAAGTACATCCAGTACCTGGTGGGGCGGATACAGGCCGAGTCTGTCATTCTCAGCAAAGCCATTCAGGAGTTCTACAAGGTACCATATTAACCAAAGTACATGCCACACATTGGGAATTAAGCCTTGTATAACTCCACTGCTTTATGAAATGCAAAGCCCAGTGGTGGGTCATACCACTGAATATCTAGAGATTCCATTTGGAGTTGCATATATAATATTATAATAGGATTATTAGATAGGTAGGAAATTATTACAAAACAGGGTTTAGCAATCTTCACAGTGGGATGAAGCTCTCATTAGTGGCAGCAAAATTCAGAGTGATATTACTGTAAGGAGCCATAGCCACATACATACGTATTGTCAAGGAGGATCAAACCTAGGACTTTTCATTTGAAAACACACAAGCTCCTTTAGATCTTAGTACTGATCAGCCTGTTTCTGTCTGAGGCCAGCCAGTACTGGGAGTCTTGATCAATACACAGACTTTGCAATAATAATTAACAGAATCTGATGAGAGCTATGGTGCCTTTAAGACATACACTGTATGTGAACTCAAGGAGACAATGTTAACCAGATGTCTACAGTTAGAGGAAAAAGTGCTGCTCCTTCCCATCATATTGTGCAATTTTCTAAGCAGCATGTTGCATTTTATTATTAATTATAGCATCAACAGTGTGCTGGGTGCCTTACAGGCAAGTAAGAAGACTAAGTCACTGCCCCCAAGCAGCTTACCAAGTAGACAACCAACAGGGAAGGGATGCAACAAGAAAGCAAAGTGATAGAGTGGTGAGGTTGCACAGTTTTGGAGGGGATAAAGGATTGTGGGATTTACTCTTTCTTATTATGCTCAGACTTACTTGCTGAGAAGACTAAGGTATATAGGTCAGTGTTGTGTGATCTTGTCATTTTGGGCCATTTTTTGCATCGCATTCTTTATGGTTGTATATTTCCCCCCCAGAGATATACAGAGGAAACATTAGCCAGTGAGGATCCTTCTCAGCCACCTATACCTCCACTGCAGCACTATTTAGAGAGACCCATAAACAGGATCCAGCAGTATCAAATTATAATCAAGGTAAGGAGCTTCCAATATATATTCTTATCACTCCTAATGTGGTGGGTTTACCTTCCATTTTGGAGAAAATGGACCTGATCAGTTACACTGGCTTCACACCAGTATAACTCCATTGGAATTACTTTTGAGCAAGGGAGATCAGAATCAGGGCCAAGGTTTGTGCACTTTGAATAGTTTTGTAAACTTAAATGGTTTGAGAGGTTCACAAAGTCTCAAACACCACACGGTTTGCCCAGCTTTAGCTGAATACTCTAAAAATGGTTACATCCATGAAGAATATGAATTTGCCACATGTGTGGCAACCTATCTGTTATAAAAGCAACTAGTTTTCAATGCACGTCATTGACTTGTCAACAGAGGCAACTTCCCTCCCCGTTATTTCAGGCGGAATTCAAGGTAAGACAAGGCAAATAATGTAAGAGCTACCTTCCCACCTACTGCAAATCTTTGCTGTTTCAAGAGCTGAGCCCAAAGCAAATCATTTCTGAAGGTTCTGAAACATTTCACTATCTGAGAATTTAATTATTATTTATATACATATATATATAAATGTAAACATACACATACATAATATTTGTTGTAATGTTTATTTAATACTACATAAAACTGGGCATGTTTAGTCTTAAGAAAGCAGACTGAAAGGGGACCTGATAACAGACTTCAAATATGTTAAGGGCTGTTCTAAAGAGGATGGTGAAGACAGGACGAGAGGTAATGGGCTTAATCTGAAGCAAGGGAAAACTTCCTAACTATAAGGATGGCTAATCTCTGGAATAGGTTATGACAGGTTGTGGATTCGCTGTCATTGGAGGTTTCTAAGAACAGATTTTAAGAACGGGGGGAGGGATAGCTCAGTGGTTTGAGCATTGGCCTGCTAAACCCAGGGTTGTGAGTTCAATCCTTGAGGGGACCACTTAGGGATCTGGGGCAAAAAATTGGTCCTGCTAGTGAAGGCAGGGGGCTGGACTCGATGACCCTTCGGGGTCCCTTCCAGCTCTATGAGATAGGTATATATATATATATATATATATATATACAAAGATTTGGCAAACACCTGTGATGGATCATCTAGGTTTGCTTGGTCCTGCCTCAACCTGGGTGGAAGAACTAGATGATCTCCTGAGGTCCCTTCCAGCCCTACATTTCTAAGATTCCATTATTCTATTTTTGTGCTCCTTCTATGCTTCCATGTTCCAGCCAGGACCAAAAGCGGAGTGTCAAAATACCCCTTCTTGTGGTATTTTCAGGCCGAGTACAAGGAAATAATATCAGGAACCCCCCAAAATTGCTAATTTTTTACAAATACAGATTTTACAAATTTAAGAGATTTAAATAGTTTGGAGAAGGTTCAAACAAGCTTCTGAGTTATGCACACTTGTCTGGCCCTGCACACCAAATTTTTTGAAGGTTCTCCTGACGCTTGTTCAGAGCCCCTGTAAAAACACTACCTGAAAATGAAAGAGAAGAACAAATGTAATATTTACATTCATTTTGGCAGAAAAGTGTAGATTGACATTGGCAGCAATTTGCTGCATATCCTTCCCTTCTTACTTTCACTGCATTGACGGTTGTGTTTTAGCACCATCCCTTGACTGTTTGACTCATTGTAGTGCCTTGATACCGTTGTGATAATTACATTAGAAATATGCTGATAAGTATGTGGATCTCTTCACTGTTCAGTTTTCAATCAGCCAGACAAGTATCCTACTTGTGGGCTTCACTTCAGCCTTGTGTCCACTCAGTAATAACTGTTTGAAGGGCAGTGTGGCGTGGTTAGTGAAAGAGGCCATGCATGTGGAATGGAAAGAAGCTGACCAACAAGTGGTGAAAAAGTGGGGCAAAGGTGGCCCCGAACGGAGAGCTGGATTACAGACTCCCACAGAGTGATGTCTGGACTGCATGAGGATACCAGTAGCATGCAAACTCTTGGAAACATCCAGTAACAGCTGCTTTGTTCACTTGTAGGAATTAATCCGAAATAAAGCAAGAAACAGCCAAAACTGTGCGCTGCTGGAGCAGGCTTATGCCATTGTGTCCGCGCTCACCCAGCGTGCAGAAAACAACCTCCATATCTCGCTCATTGAGAACTATCCAGGGACCCTGGAAATTCTAGGAGAACCCATCCGACAGGTAATTAGAAACTCTGAATGAGGACAATCCGTGCTTAATGCTCTTGTTGCCTTTGATAGGCCTTAAGTGGTCCATATTCTTTAGTGGCTTCTATACAAATTGTCATTTGAAACAGAAAATCAGCTTAACACCCACCAAAGTGATTATCATTAATTCTGTGTTGTTGCGTGTAATAAATTACAGAACGTGACAGAGATGTACCTTCTGGATTGACTAAGCTTAGGAGCCTCTGAGCATAGAAGGTATCAGAGGGTTAGCCGTGTTAGTCTGGATCTGTAAAAAGCAACAGTGTTAGTCTGGATCTGTAAAAAGCAACAGATCCAGACTAACACGGCTACCCCTCTGATACTTTAGGACTCTCTGTTGCTTTGAGCATAGAAAGTTACTCCCTTCCCCATGGGTAATATAGGTGTTTGTCTTCACAACTCACCTTCCATACAGCAGGAAATCCTGTTTGGGGCATGTTTAATGGCCCATTTCATGCACTCATGTGCTGATTAAGGTGTCCACAGTATATGTTGTCAAAAATATATGGACCAAATCCTGTTCTCATTGAAGTTGATGAGACTTTTCCAACTACACCTATGGAACTAGAATTTGGCCTTACGTTTTCATTACATATGTTTCCCCAAGTAATAGACTTTTGTTTTTAAAGCTCAATTTTAAAATGCATGTCCATTCAAGTCAACATGGGTAACATTGTATGTGCTCTATATAAAATCATGAGATTTTTTTCTCAATATCTTAGCCCTCACAATCCATATAACTTCAGAAGATCTTTCTGCCTCTCTACCTGTCTCTTTAGAAATGGATGGATGGATTCCAAGATACCACACAGGACATAATTTGAAATTATATTTAATTTTTGTAGTAGCTTTAGCCCTGGTGAAAGATGCCTGGCTGGCAATCCTGGAGACTTATGTCCCATATTTATCTTTAGGCAAAGGAGTAATTTCAAAGATAATGTTGGGACTGAAACTGTGTATGCAGATTAGGAGTAGTGTCATTCTGAATGCATTACATGCAATGGTAACAATCATCTGCTATGTTGCAATAAAAGCCAAGGTGGATGGGATGGAGGATGGAACACAGAACAATTGCTGTTCAGTAGCTGGGATGTGATAGAGAGACGCCGTGAAAGTAGTTCAGCAATCATTCCTACTTATTCTTTCCTGCTTTCTTTTCCAGGGCCACTTCATAGTATGGGAAGGAGCTCCGGGAGCCAGAATTGCATGGAAAGGTCACAACCGACATGTCTTCCTCTTCAAGAATTATATCCTGATCTGCAAACCCAAGCGAGACACCAAGACAGACACCTACAGCTACATCTTCAAGAACATGATGAAGGTCTAACCCTTACTTTGACCTCCCCACCAGTACAATTGCTTTCTTTTTTTTCAGTCTACTTCTCTCTCTCTTGATATGCAGCGGCTGGTCATCAGAAAACATGACATTTCAATAATCCTTTCAAACGGTTCTTTCATTTCCAAAATTCCCTGCAACACAGATAGAACCTGCATCATCTACTGAAATACATTTGTTAGCACTCTGAGTCAGGTAGAATATACGTCATAAACCACCAGACAGCAAAAGAACAGAATTTCACTGCGCATTAGTCAGGATACATATAAGAAGTTATGTTCACCCCAGCAGTAAGCCCATTGAAGCCAATGAAATTAGCCCGGTGGCGAATTTGGACCGAGGTGGTTTCTGTAGTATATTCAAGTCAGTAAATTGGAATAGTTTCCATTTCAGTCTAATGCTGTATTTCTAATAATTGCCCTCTGCCAACAAAAGAATTGGGCAGCCCCATCTTAAGTCATTTGTCCCCATAGTATAAGAATATCACATAAGAACGGAAGAGCTGCCATGCTGGGCCAGACCCATGGTCCACATAGCTCAGTATCCTGTCTCTGACAGTAGCCAGTACCAGAGCTCCAGGGAGAGTTTACAGAACAGGGAAATTCTGGAGTGAGCCGCTCCTGTCTTCCACTCCTGGCTTTTACCAGTCAGAGGTTTAGGATCACCTTGAGCATGGGGTTGCATCCCTGACCATCCTGGCTAATAGCCATTGATGGACTTATTCTCCATGAATGTATTTAGTTATTTTTTGAACCCAGTTATACTTTTGTCCATCACAACATCCCATGGCAATAAATTCCACGAGTTAATTGTGTGTATAATTATAAGAAATTCAGATTGGATTTTCAGATTTAGATGCTCAACTCCTACTAAAAGTCAATGGGTGTTGGGTGGTCTAACTCCTCTAGGCCCCTTTGAAAATCCCCGTCTCATTCTTATTTGACAATCACATGCACAGTCTGTGTTTCCCAACTGGATTGTCTTGCTCTCCGTATTAGTACCTGCTGTGGTTTCTCTTCATGTTGCTACTGCCTGTGTTGTTTCTCACTATGTATCGTCCTCTATCATTAAGATCTCAGCATTGCTTTTCTGTTGATGCTGGCTTGTAGATCATGTGGAATATTCTTTTAACATTAAGTAATTATTTTTCCTGGAGATAATAATTCCCAGGTGTCAGACTTTAAGCTGCCTGTTTGCTATATACAATTAGGTAGATAGCACAAAGCACTACATAGTGGGCTGAATTCTCATTTACACATAGGCCTCTTTGCATGGCTCAGGCAGTGGAAAGGGACCTTCAAGGGGGCGTAAATTATGTTTACACTCACTTTAATGCCCTTTTGGTGTAAATGAGAAGCAGGCCCAGTGTGTTCTCTAGGCAACAACTCTGCATTGGCAATGGGGGATTAGATGGCACCTAATAAAATTTACCCCACTTAAATTTTTATGGAGGTGGTTCTGACTCAGAAAGATTAGATCTAGAGCTGAACTTTCCTAAATGTTGGGGCTTTGTTGGGAGCCAGGGTTCCGGTTCAGACTCATGTCTAATTTCTGTCATGCGACTGAAGACATTTCATTGACTTTCTTACTGTCCTCCCTGTCACCCAGCTATCCCACATAGATGTGAATGACCTGGTGGAAGGAGATGACCGGGCATTTGAGATCTGGCATGAGCGAGAAGACTCTGTCCGCAAGTACCTACTTCAAGCTCGTACAGTCATCATCAAGAACTCCTGGGTGAAGGAAATCTGTGGTATACAGCAACGTATCAGCCTGCCTGTGTGGAGTGAGTATAGTCAGGAAGATTGATTGAACCTCTGCTAAAACTAATTGATGTCTCTCCAGTTCAGAAGTGCAAGTGATGAATGGCTTTGCTGCTAAGATTAGCTCTGCAATGAGGAGAGAGCCATCATGGCCAGCGTTATACCTCTGAAGCTTAACTACAGGCTGGCCTAATTATGTCAGGGTCTACACGACAGCCTTCCTCCCACCGATGCAAGTGCTGTACTGCACCGACATCATAACTCCACCTCCAGGAGAGGTGTAAGTCTTAGGTTGGTGTAGTTAGGGCGACAGAGTGTCTGTGTAGACACTGTCCCTGACATCGGCTGTTGACTGTCATGTCAATTTCACGGCAGGACCTGTGAAATTCACAAGAAAGCCGAGCAACTAGGGCCCCGCTGCCCCCAGCTCCTTTGGAGAGCTGGGCAGCTGGACCCCACTCCTGGCTGGGAGCCAGGGTGAGAAGCCCGTTAGCTGGACCCCACTCCCAGCTGGGAGCTGGGGCAAGAAGCCCCGGTGGCTTCTCCCCACCCCAGCTTCCAGCTGGGAGTCAGGCAGCCTTGTCAATGTCAGGGCTCCCTGAGCCGTGAAATTGACATGGCTGCCCTGCTCCTGGCTGGGAGCAAGAGGAGAGGGGAGGGTGAGAAGCCAGGACAACTGGACTCTTCTCCCCGGGGCTGAGAAGCCCAGGGCAGCTTCCCCCAGTTCCCCACTGGGAACAGGGAGCGGAGGGGTGGGGGACAGCCCTCCGGGAGCCTGTGGGGGGCTGCCAGGCTCCCAGCAGGGAGCTGCCAGCAGAGCTGAGAGACCGGGCTCTCAGCTCCCCACTCTGCCCCTCTTAGGTTGGTGGACGGGCTCCTGGTGAGGATGCGCATTACTGACCCAAGGAGGGTAGTTTGAACATAATAATACACAGAGGTCAGACTTTAAGCTGTCTGTTTGCTATATACCGTTAGGTAGATAGCACAAAGCACTCCATAGTGGGCCGAATTCTCATTTACACATAGGCCTCTTTGCACTGCTCAGGTAGTGTAAAGGGGCCTTCAACAGGGTGTAAATTACATTTACACTCACTTTAATGCCCTTTTGGTGTAAATGAGAAGCAGGCCCAGTGTGTTCTAGGAAGCAACTCTGCATTGGCAATGGGGGATTAGATGACACCTAATAATAGAACAGTAAGTCTGTAGGCTGTACATCGACTTAATATGAGACCTCAGACTTATTTTTCTAGTGTAGACATATACCCTAAGTTTAAGGGTTTCAGTTCAGTCCTTGCCCATAATAACCAAATATAATAAATAATAATCCAGCAAGACTTGATCATTTGTGTTAAAATTCTATGATGGTAACATATCAGCTGAGCTACCTGCTTACTTTTCAGAGGTTTGTCACCCTCATTACGCAAGACGCTGGCTGATGAATTAAGGAAAGCTGGTTGTACCTGTACTATATGATAGAAAACTTCATTCTAATAGTGGGAGAATCTGCTCAACATCTTACATGACTATACACAAATGCAAGGAGTATGGAGAATAAACAATAAAAACTGGAAATATTAGTTCAGAAGCTAAATTATGACTTAATTGGCATCAAGGAGACTTGGTGGGTTAAATCTCAATACGGGAAAATTGGTACAGAGGGGTATAGCTTGTTCAGGAAGGACAGGCTGGATAAAAAAGGGAGGAGATATTGTGTTATACATCAAGAATATTATACACACTTGTTCTGAGGTCCAGAAGGAGGTGAGAGGCAGACCAGTTGAAAACCTTTGGGTGAAGATAAAAGGGGAGACTACCGTATCAGGAAGAGTAGGTGAATGAGACATTTCTAGAATAAATAACGAATAGCCAAAACACAAGACCTAATAGTAATGCGAGACTTTAACCACCCAGACATCTGGAAAAACAATATGGCAAATGACAAAATGTCCTGTAAACTCCTGGAATGTCTTAGGGACAGCATTTAGTTTCAGAAAGTGGAGGAAATAGCCAGGAGGACAGCCAATTTAGAGCTCATTCTGACTGACAGGGAGGACTTGGTTGCACATCTGAAAGTTGAGGTCAACATGGGGAAAGTGATCAAGAAATGACAGATTTCATCATTCCAAGGAAAGGGAGGCATGAGAGCAGCAGAATAAGAACAATGGACTTTAAAAAATAGACTTTAACAAACTCAGAGAACTTGTAGGGCAGGTCCTATGGGAAGAAAATCTAAGAGAACAAGGAGTTCAGGAGAGCTGGCTGTTTCTCAAAGAGACAATATCAAAGGCTCAACAGCAAATTATCCCAATGCAAAGGAAAGGTAGGAAAAATAGTAATAGGCCAATATGGCTCTTTAATGACCTGGAAATCAAAAAGGAAGCCTACAAAAAGTGAAAACGTGGACAAATTGCTAAGGAGGAGTACAAAAGAATAGCACAAGCATGTAGAGACAAAAATCAGAAAAGCTAAGGCACAAAATGAGTTACACCTAGCAAGGGACATAAAAGGCAATAAGAAGAGATTCTGTAAATACATTAGGTGCAAGAGAAAGATGAAGGACAATGTAGGTCCTCTGCTTAGTGGGGAAGGAGAGCGAATAATGGATGACATCAAGAAGGATTTTTTGTGGAAAAATTGGAAAGAGTCCAGCGGAGGGCAACAAAAAATGATTAGGGGGCTGGAGCACATGAGTTATGAGGAGAGGCTGAGGGAACTGGGATTGTTTAGTCTGCAGAAGAGAAGAATGAGGGGGGATTTGATAGCTGCTTTCAACTACCTGAAAGGGGGTTCCAAAGAGGATGGATCTAGACTGTTCTCAGTGGTACCAGATGACAGAACAAGGAGTAATGGTCTCAAGTTGCAGTGGGGGAGGTTTAGATTGGATATTAGGAAAAACTTTTTCACTAGGAGGGTGGTGAAGCACTGGAATGGGTTACCTAGGGAGGTGGTGGAATCTCCTTCCTTAGAGGTTTTTAAGGTCAGGCTTGACAAAGCCCTGGCTGGGATGATTTAGTTGGGATTAGGTCCTGCTTTGAGCAGGGGGTTGGACTAGATGACCTCCTGAGGTCCCTTCCAACCCTGATATTCTATGATTCTATGATTCTAAGGCTGAGGCATTTAACGCGTATTTTGCTTCGGTCTTCACTATAAAGGTGATTGTATCGAGATACGTAACACAATAATAACCAGGGTGAAGGAATGCAAGCAAAAATAAGGAAATAAAGATTAAAGAATATGTAGATAAGTTAGATGTATCCAGCTCGGTAGAGCAAAATGAAATTCACCCTAGGGTATGTAAAGAACTAGCTGAAGCAACCTCAGAACCATTGGAGATTATCTTTTGAGAACTCATGGAGGATGCATGAGGTCCCAGATGACTGGAGAAGGGCAAACCTAGTACATATCTTTAAAAAGGGAAACAAAAAGGACCTGGGGAATTATAGAGCAGTCAGCCTAACTTTGATACCTGGAAAGATATTGGAACAAATTATTAAATAATCAATTTGAAAGCACTTAGAAGATAACAGGGTAATAAGTAATAGCCAACATGGATTTGTGAAGATCATATCCTGCCAAACCAACCTAATTTTCTTCCTTGGCTGTGTTACTGGCCTAGTAGATGGGGGGAAGCTGTGGACATGATATATCTTGATTTTAGTAAGGCTTTTGACACATTCCCACATGACATTCTCCGAAGTAAAGAAGGGATGAAGACTATGATGAAGTGGGTGCAGAACTGGTTGAAAAAACATATGCAAAGAGTAGTTATCAATGGTTTGCTGTCAAACTGGGAGGATATATCTAGTGGGTGCCGCAGGGGTCAGTCCTGGGTCCAGTGCTATTCAGTATTTTCATTAATGACTTGATAAAGGAGTGAAGAGTATGCTTATAAAATTTGCACATGACATCACATTGAGAGGGGTTGCTAGCACTCTGAAGGACAGGATTAGAATTCAACATGACCTTGACAAATTGGAGAATTAGTCTGAAATCACCAAGATAAAATTCAAAAAAGAAAAGATTTGAGGGGGTAACCTGATAACAGTCTTCAAATATGTTATGGAATATTATAAAGAGGACAGTGACCAGTTGTTCTGTATGCCCACTGAAAGCAGGACAAGTTGAAGGGGCTTGATCTGCAACAAATAAGATTTATGTTAGATATTAGGAAACTCTTTCTAACTCTAGGGGTAGTTAAGCTCTGGAATAGGCTTCCAAGGGAGTTTGTGGAATCTCTGTCACTTGAGGTTTCCAAGAGCGGGTTAGACACACACATGTCAGGGATGGTCTAGGTGTACTTGGTCTTACCTTAGGACCAGTGGCGGCTCCAGGCACCAGCGCTCCAAGCGCATGCCTGGGGCGGCAAGCTGTGGGGGGTGCCCTGCCGGTCCCTGCGAGGGTGGCAGTCAGGCAGCCTTCGGCGGCATGCCTGCGGGACCGGGGACCTCTCGCAGGCACGCCGGCGAATCCGCGGGACCGGGGGCCTCCCGCAGGCAAGCCGCCGAATCTGCGGGACCGGGGACCCCCCGCAGGCACGCCGCCGAATCCGCGGGACCAGGGACCTCCCGCAGGCATGCCGTCGAAGCCGCGCGACCGGGGACCTCCCGCAGGCATGCCGTCGAATCTGCGGGACCGGGGACCTCCCGCAGGCACACCGCTGAATCCGCGGGACCAGGGACCTCCCGCAGGCAAGCTGCCGAAGGCAGCCTGCCTGCCGTGCTTGGGGCTGCAAAAAAGCTAGAGCCGCCCCTACTCAGGACGGCTAGATGACTTCTCAAGGTCCCTTCCAGCCCTATATTTCTATGATTCTCCAGCACAGTTTAACAGTCCCATAGAAATCAAGAGAACTTTTCTGCTGGGTGGGGGAATACAGCTGCTAAAACCTCTATAACAAAGACTAAAAGTTAGCAATAGAAATATATCTGGGCCACCTGATCCCAACCAGCCCCTGCTGTTGATTTCAAAGGGGTTATAGGCAGTTAACCGAGAACAACATTTGGTGATAAGGGCCCAAACATGCACCATTCAAATCTGTGGGTATTTTGATAATGATGTCAATGGGAGCAGAATCAGAACCTGATCCAAAGCCTATTGATGTCAATAGAAAGACTCCCTTTGATTTCATTGGGCTTTGAATTAGATCCCAAGTGCCCAGATTGCATTCACAGGTGCAAAGAGTACTCAGTACTCAGTCCTTTTTCTTCATTGCATTAGTCATTCTTCAGACAGAACCACTAAAAATGCCTAATAAATCTCTTTTCTTCCAGTTCCTCCGGATTTTGAGGAAGAACTGGCTGACTGTACAGCTGAGCTGGGCGAAACTGTCAAATTGGCTTGCAAAGTAACAGGAGCTCCTAAGCCAGTAGTCGCTTGGTATAAAGGTATAGTCAGCATCGTGTTGTCATGAGATACGTACTCCTCGTTTACACGGCACTCATACTGCTCCATACCAACTTCTTGGTAGCTGATCATTTAACCGAATCACATGTTTTCCCAGCAACATTATAATTACAGGTTTCAGAGTGGTAGTGTTAGTCTGTAACAGCAAAAACAACGAGGAGTCCTTATGGCACCTTAGAGACTAACAAATGTATTTGGGCATAAGCTTTCATGGGCTAAAACCCACTTCATCAGATGCATGGAGTGGAAAATACAGAGGCAGGTATAAATACACAGCACACAAAAAGATGGGAGTTGTCTTACCAAGTGGGGGGTCAGTGCTAACGAGCCAATTCAATTAAGGTCGAGGTGGGCTATTCTCAACAGTTGACAAGAATAGGTGAATACCAAGGGAGCAAAAATCACTTTTGTAGTGCTAATGAAGCAAATGTAATCAAGGTGGCCCAGTTCAAACAGTTGACAAGAAGGTGTGAGTATTGATATTTTTATTATTTTATTATAATTACAGTGCTTACTTGCAGTGAAAACATCTTTGCTGAAAGTTCACACCCGATACAAAGCTGTTTCACGTGCCTCTCACTGCATTTAAGTCTTTTCCTTTTACAACACACCATAATCAACGAGATCCTTCACCACACAGGACAGACTTCAGGAGAGTTTTCGTGTTTACATGAGGACAAAGCATGGCAGGTGATGAGCACCTGCAGTGCCCATTGAGATCAGGATTTAGCTCACGGTGGCTCCTTGGCTATGGTCTCAGGGTGCATTGCAGAGAAGGAAGATGAAGAGCTCATTCTTCAGCTACTCTGACTTTATGCAATGTGCAGCTGTTTTTAGAGAGGCAAATACAGCTCTAAGCCCCTACCTCCATGCCTTTCCCAATCCTGGGGATAGCCAGGGTCCAAAGTGGAAGAAAAGGATGCAGTTCCCAAACAGAGGATGTAAACTGGTACTAAACTGATGCTGCGTTTAATGAGGGATTTTTCTTTCTTTTATTTTTAAGATGGCAAACCAGTGGAGATGGATCCCCATCACATTATAATAGAAGATCCTGATGGTTCCTGCACATTGATCCTAGACACTCTGATGGGTATTGACTCAGGACAGTACATGTGCTTTGCCACCAGTCCGGCTGGTAATGCCAGTACACTAGGAAAGATCCTCGTTCAAGGTAAAGTCCTGTACAGATACATTGTTTTAAAGTGCTATTCACTACTTCCCTGCTGTGTAATATACTAGGTATGTGCATTAAAACACACAGGCAGTTCTGCATTACATTCCTGGCGTGTCCTCTTTGAAGCGCCCTCTGATAGCTCAGGAATAGTGAATCAGAAAGTCAGATCTCTTTGTTGGTTGCGCTCTGCTACCACTGAGAGTGATCCAGTCAGGCCACAGACCTGTGTTGTATGTTTTGATTGCTGTTGTGTTTATTAAGTTTATTCTTATTTTCTAGTGCCGCCGAGGTTTGTGAACAAGGTTAGAAATGCTTATTATGTTGAAGACGAAGATGCTCAGTTTACCTGCGCCATTGAAGGAGCACCTTATCCTCAGATCAGGTCAGTTCTTGAAGTTATTTCTTGACAGAAACCAAATGTTTTGGTGGTTTCCTCATGCAATTTATTGTAGCAATTGGGTGAGAGGGAAAAACCTGCAAATAATAATTGATATGGTACTTTATCAGATGTAATGTGCTGATGTATATTTTGGGGTTCCTTTAACTATCCTCACCCAGCATGCATTCACTTCAACCAAGTGTTCTGGGCAGTCCATTATGACATTCTCTCTAGCAGCAGAAAGCTCAGTACAGCATCCTCTGAAGACTGGCAGTGTTGCTCTATGCATTGGCTTGACGCGTTTCATGAGAACAACGTAAGACTCTGTTTTTCCACAGGGGATGAGTGTGCTCCCTCCACAGTGAGTCACATCCCTGAAAAATGCAGAAAGTGTGAGGCCCCGCTGGGACCTAAACTTGTATCTCCTGCCTGGGAGTGCATTGCTCTGCCCACTGGGTTGATGGGCAAGTGACTCATTGAAATGTCACATTTTGCCTTAGACTTGCTATTTTCCATGCACAGGTGGTATAAAGATGGTGCCCTGCTGACAGACATCAATAAATACCAGACTTTCAGTGAGCCACGGAGTGGTGTGTTAGTCTTGGTGATCAAAAATGCTTCTAAGGAGGACATGGGACACTATGAATGTGAAGTAAGTTCAAACAGATTTCAACCGCTGCTGTTTGGCTCAACATAATGTAAGAATTTCTTCTCTCTGGGGACTGTGTTATTGTATCTGAAGTGTTACACGCAACATACCAAGAAGCTCAAAATAAAGGAGGGATGGGCCCAACTGTTTGGGGATACTCTGATCTGAGATTTTGGGTCATCAAATAATATCAAAATGAGGCAGTTTGGAAATCAGAGTCAGAGCTGAGTTTAGATTCCAAATCTACCCCAGGCAACGTTCAGATGTTCTGATGTGGAGTTTTGCTTTGGGCCCATCACTAAATTAAAGAGATCCTCCCCACTCCAGACAAACATCCAGACAAGAAAGAGCACTTTTGGGCTTCAGCCAAAAGGGCAACCATTGAAATTCCCTTTTATTTCAAAAGCTTAGCAGGAAGTAACTAAGAAAATCAAATCATATATGTCGTTGCAGGCAATTTCAGTTACTTGAAAAAAGAAATTGCACTTCATTTTTTGTACTAAGTCAGTAGTAAATCCTTAGTAGTAAAGTAGTAACATAAATTGCACTGATTTGAGATGTGCACACTCAAGGGATCTGCTTCATGAGTATATTTCCCAAGGGCCAGATTCTTCTACTGCCGAATTCAGCTAACTTCATAGAATCATAGAATATCAGGGTTGGAAGGGACCTCAGGAGGTCATCTAGTCCAACCCCCTGCTCAAAGCAGGACCTAATCCCAACTAAATCATCACAGCCAGGGCTTTGTCAAGCCTGACCTTAAAAACCTCTAAGGAAGGAGATTCCACCACCTCCCTAGGTAACCCATTCCAGTGCTTCACCACCCTCCTAGTGAAAAAGTTTTTCCTAATATCCAATCTAAACCTCCCCCACTGCAACTTGAGACCATTACTCCTTGTTCTGTCATCTGGTACCACTGTGAACAGTCTAGATCCATCCTCTTTGGAACCCCCTTTCAGGTAGTTGAAAGCAGCTATCAAATCCCCCCTCATTCTTCTCTTCTGCAGACTAAACAATCCCAGTTCCCTCAGCCTCTCCTCATAANTAACTTCTGTTATAGTTACTTGAATCTTGCCCCTTGGATTCAGTTGAGCCATTTATGCAGTCCTGTATTGCACATATGGCCTTGGCTGCAGTAGGGTAAAGTGGGGGTTGACTGTATAAAATTATCCTACATTTTACTGAGTGTTGCTTGATTCTTGTTAGCTGATGAACAGATTAGGCACAGCAAGGAGTGGAGCGGATCTTTGCCAGCAGAGTGCAGCATTACTGGCCCAGGAGAAGAGAGGAGACCAAGCCATTACTATAGAAGGTATGACCCTTTGCCAGCTCTGTAAGTATACCATTTAATTACCCTAAAGTCATCTTCTTGAGGGTTGAATATATTTGCCATCTTATCACACAGTCTTATTCATGTTGATTGTCAGCGTACATGTGTCTGTATGTCCATCTATGCGTGGATGCGTATACTGCAGATCATGTATACCCATCACGTATTTAGTTGATTTCCAAACCGATGAAATCAATGAATTATCTTATCATATAACATTTATGGAATACATTAAATGGCAAAGGAGGAGCAAGTCAGGGGTTTATTTTGCTGCCACTAATTCTGGTGATTTTTTTATTCTTTCCATTTGAACTAGCAATAGTGGTGTTTCAGTCTAGAGGCAGAATGTGATATGAGCTACTCCGAGGAAAGACAGGGCTCAATAACTAAAGCCCAGCAGAAATACGGTGGCCTCCTAAAATGACACATGAGAATATGTGGAATTGTCAAAGAAATACATCTGATGGATCAGCTGTGTTTCCAAGCACATGTGTGAATAGGTATTAATTTACCTGTTAGCAAGTGATACATGGATATTAAACATCACATGTTCATGGAATCCATTCCTTTTTTAGGAGTGTTTTTGGTTTGTTTATTTAACTTAAGTTGGTAAGAACTCCAGTGGATGAGAGGTCTTTCTCTTCATTTCTTACGAGGGCTGCTGTCCTAAGTTATCTTGTTCTTTGAATTATTTCTACCAGAAATATGTAAAGAATACAAACTACACCCTTCATAACTGTGCTTAGGCAGCACTGAATGTCAGAGGTTTGCAAACAGCTACCGAACTTAGTTTTCTCCTTTGAGCGATTGTGCATAGGGCTGGTCCACACTAGGGGCGGGATCGAACTAAGGTACTTCGACTTCAGCTACGCGAATAGCGTAGCTGAAGTCGAAGTACCTTAGTTCGAACTAACGCGACTTACCTCGCGTCCGCGCGGCGCCGCGATCGAAGTTCGCGGCTCCTACTTCGAACTCCGGTACTCCGCTCGCCCTGCAGGAGTACCGGAGTTCGAAGTAGCGCGTTCGGGGATCGATCTATCGCGTCCAGACGAGACGCGATAGATCGATCCCCGATACTTCGATGGCTACCCGCCGATCCGGGCGGGTAGTCTGGACGGGGCCATAGATACATTCCACTGTAGCTGTCTGTGCATCCAGTGCACTCAAATTGGAGACTTTTGCCAGCAGTACCACCAGAGGGCGCATGCCCCCTGCTTCCCTCGTGCTCAGCGCTGAGGGCATAAAAGTGAATCATAGAATATCCGGGTTGGAAGGGACCTCAGGAGGTCATCTAATCCAACCCTCTGCTCAAAGCAGGACCAATCCCCAGACAGATTTTTGCCCCAGATCCCTAAATGGCCCCCTCAAGGATTGAACTCACAACCCTGGGTTTAGCAGGCCAATGCTCAAACCACTGAGCTACCCCCCCTTCATGGCCACTGCCTCCCTCTCAGTTCCTTCTGTGGCGAGAGTTGGGAATTCCCTGTGGCTCTTTAGCTTCAGTTAGCCGATCTCTAGAAAGAGATTTCTCTAAATGTATATGGTTCTAATGATAGTTTAGGCTTAAGATAGTTTAGTTTATTAGATAGTTAGTTCTTTCATTTGGGGGTTTAGTACAGAGAAATCCCCAGGATTCAAACAATGTGCCATATGCAGGCATAAAAGCTGGAACTAGGGGTGCTGGGGATGCGGCGGCTTGAAGTGGTTTCCATCATATGCAGGGTTTACAGTTTGTTTCAATGGCTCTCAGCACCCCCACTATAAAAATTGTTCCAGCCCCCCTGTATGCAGGGCCGTAATCCTTGTTACAGAAAAGCACTAGAGAAGAGAGAGAGAAACATGGGAGGAAGGCAAGAAACTCACCACCTGGGGTCATCCTCCTGGATCCTACCGTCTCTTGAGGACGACACACTGCTCGTGGCCAGAGAAATGAGCAGCCCCTGAAAACGAGGACCTTGTCTCTCTCGTAGCCACAGTTAGTCAGGAACCTTTTCTTACAAACCCAGCCCCAGCTAACAGGGTGTCCCTGTCTGGAATATTCAGTAATAGACCAGCCTGAACAACAAGTGCAGGAAGTTCTGCCTCAGAGCAGGCCACAGCCTGGGCTCTGTCATGGATGCCTTCCTTCTTCCCTGGTCGAGCCATCTGCTGTATGCATTGCCTCCAGTCCTTCTCATTTTGAGGGTGATCAGGAAACTAAAAAGAGACAAGACGACCATAATCTTTTTAGTGCTGGCCTTGTCAAGATAGTACTGGTTCATGTACCTACACCGACTCTCCATTCGGTCACTCAAAACTTTACCCCTTGTTGACAATCTCCTGTCTCAAAACTAATGTCTCTGCATTCCAACTGGCAATCTCTCCGCCTTACCACATGGATGATCTCTGGTTGAGTGATCAGGAGAGATTATGCTCCCGAGATGTCCAAGCGATCTTGGTAAGCTGCAGAATGGATTCCACCTGAGTGACCTATGCAGTGAAATGGAAAAGGTTTTTGATCTGGGCGGAATCTCACCATTTATCACCAAATCTCACAGTGGTTAGACACACACTGAACTAGACACACACTGAACTAACTGACCTCTCAGTTAGTTCATTGAGAGTCCATCTGGCATCTGTCTCTGCAGTACACCTTGTAGTGGATGGCTTTCTATCTTTTTGCATTTCTTGGCTTCCAGATTTCTAAAGGGTGTTGTTAATGTGCACCTTCTCATGTCTGATCTGGTACCTTTGTGGGATCTGAATCTAGTTCTGACCCATTTAATGGGTCCCCCCTTTGAACCTCTGGCAACATCATCCATGTCACTATTATCAGTGAAAACAGCATTCTTGTTAGCAATTACCTCTTACTAGGAGAGTCTCAGTGCTTCTAGCATTCTTAGCTGACCCTCCTCTCACAGTTTTCCACAAAGATAAAGTTTCCCTTAGGCTGCACCCTATGTTTATGCCAAAGGTGGTATCAACCTTCTACTTTAATCAGATTATTCATTTCCCAATATTCTTCCCAAAACCTCATTCTTTCAAGGCTGATGAAAAGCTTCATGCCTTAGATGTTTGTAGGGTTTTGGCATTTTACATAGATCATACAAATCTTTCAGATCCTGCCCCAGAAACTTTGTAGCCTGCGGTGAAAGACTCAAGGGAGAATCAGTTGCAGCTCAGTGTATCTCACATTGGATTTCTGACTGCATCAATCTTTGCTTTGATCTTGCTAAGGTCTCCCTTCCACGAAGGATAACTACGCTCCACTGGGGCTCATTCCATTTCATCGGCCTTTTTAAGCAACATTCCTATATGGGACGTGCAAAGCAGCAATGTGATCATGGGTACGTAACTTCCCCAGACACCATGCTATTACACAGGCTTCCTGAGAGGACGCCAGCATCGGCAACTTGGCGTTGCAGTCTCTTTCTCCCACCATCTGTAGGAAAACTGCTGGTGAGTCACCTCCCGGGCAATATATACATGCACAATCACTTGGGGAGAAAAAATGGTTCCTTACCTGTACAATAACTGTTGTTCTTCGAGATGTGTTGTGCACATGTACATTCCATGACCTTCCCCGCTGCTTCAGGAGTTAGATACATGGCAGTGCAAAGTAATGGAGAGGGAGGTGATAGCCATACGCCAGTGCTCTTTGCTCTGATCACACAACTGGCAAAAGACTGCTGGCAAACGTCTCTGGCTCGAGTGCATTGGGCTCACATACAGCTGTAAAGGAATGTATATGTGCCCAACACATCTCGACGAACAAGAGTCACTGTATAGGTAAGTGAGCACTTTTTCACATCACTGGTATTTGAATAGTGACAGCACTCAGGATTTCAATGCTGGCCATGACTGGGAGAAAGTGTACTCTCGACAATTCCTTTTGCCTTGAAGCTAGTGTTAATGTTGGGAGTCAGAAACCATAGGCTACCCAGATTAGTGTCCAGGCCTATCATTTATTTAGCCTGTTTGGAATCATTATATGTTTCTAATGACCTAGAAAAGTTGGAATTTATTCATTATTTCCCCTGAGCTTCTGATTCCTTATAGAAACCCAGGTAATCTCATACATACTCACATAATTATTTTCCTCTGCTTTATGCTCACTTCCTTTGTGGCCTTGTATTATGGTGATCACATCATTGAGGACTGCAGGGGAGAACTTTATTGGGATTATCAATATCATAACTTAATCGGCTGGAGGGGTGCTGTTTCTGTAATATGCCCTACTCAGGGAGCGAATGTGTTGAACCCAGAATGCTAAACACCACCAGAGTGGCATATTTTGGTGCATTTACCTTGTAGGAGGCTAAACTGCAATTTATTAACATTTAAAGCAAATTAGAGGAAAATGTTATAATAAAAAGTAAGAATTGCAAAACTGCATTAAAAGTGTTGTTTAGTTTATAGCATTGTAAGCATTTAAATTCACCTTGGAATTACTCATGTTTGTATATCATATATTTGTATAGTTCATATAAAAGTAATTGTTTTGTGGAGTTGATCGAAGAAATCTAACATGGCAAATGCCTGGGAGCCCCAGAAGTACTGTGAAATAAAACAATTTGTTGTTTAAACTGGAGAGATACTGGTTGTGACTAGTGGTTATTGGGTTCAAACGGCATTGTCGAAGGAAATAAGGTCCCAATCCAACTCCAGTTAGTCAGTGAAAGATAGGTCAGGGTCTTCCGGAGCAAAATGTTAAAATGAGCCAAAGTCATCCCTGTAATATCTTCATTGCATTCGATGGAGTTGCACCAAAGATGAATTTGGCCTAATACGTGTAACGGGGGAAAGAACTATTGGTTATATAACATCCAATAATCTATCTGGATATATCTGCTGGGAAGTCAGGCTCCCCTGGCAAAGAACAGAAGGACAGACAGACTTGATGAGAGCCATCTCTTTCAATCCTTATGATTCTGCGTATTGGTGGCAATGTTATGGTTTGTGACTTCAGCAGGAAGATGAGCGATCACAGTGTGATATTATTACACTGGAGAACAGGCATCGGGCCTGGCCCACGCCCACACACCTGCACTGTTTCTAAGAGTTTTACCTATTTAATAGTTGTTGGCAGTTGGCTGTATGGTGTGATGGTTGCCAGTTCTTCCTGTGACTCTCACAGACTTTTGTTGCCATTGTTTTTTTCTTGCCTTTCTGTACTGTTACCTCTGTTTATTTCACTGAGCCAAACATTGTTTATTACTCACAGTATTAAACTAGTAAATCCTGTTGTGCACAATTAGCAATCCAGGCACCAAGCCTGCAATGTGTAGGGTTAAATTCTGCCCTCAGTTAGCACCTGGCTACTGCATTGAAGTCAACTGAGAACTGATTTAAAAACAGAAATCCAAATTCAGGAAGAATTTTAGGACTTTCACACAATTATTTGTAGGGTTAAAAAGAGAGAGAGAGAACCTTTCTATTTGAATTCAAGTTGAATATCTGCTTTGCAACCAAACTCCTTGCTGCTTAATTTAGATGTCGCAAATCTTTAAAGACATGCTGATTCGCCATGGCTCTAGCTTTCATGTTTAACATCGTAGTACAGCAAATTATTCAACCCAGGTTCACTAACTTGCAATCAGCTCACTTTTAAAAACAAAACTGCAACATTTCTGAAAGTTATTGAATGCCCATCATCTCTGACTGGCATGGTACAGACTAGGAGATGACAAATGTAAAGCTTTTTATTAGCAGGAATAATCATAAGCACAAGTGGAAATAAGCAAGATTTTGCAGAAGAGTAAACACTGGGATGGAGCGTGTTTATAGCAGGGAAATGGGAATCTGGATTCCTGGGTTCCATTCTTACCTCTGCCACTAGCTCCATGCAAAATCTTTGGCAAGTTACTTAATCACTCTGTGCCTCAGTTTGCCTGGTAATACCTGTCTCACAGAATAATGTTAAGTGTTCTGAGATTCTCAAAGGCAAGATAGCTGTAGAAGTACAAAGTATTTTTAGTTCTGTTTTTCCCACTGTCCTGCCGAAGAGCTAGAGAATGTGGGTTTGCTCCCTAGACTTTTTAATAGTTCCATTTTTAGGGTGAAGGTCAGGATATTATTATTTTATTTCTTCATTGTTCTCTTATTATTAATTTACTATTATTATTGATGTTTATTTTTAGTTTCAGGCTGGCAATGTGTTCAGCATTGTACCATGCACAAGAACATCTCAGTCATAGCAAACACACAGTATTGATTCCAAGTAAAGGCTTCTGAAGCTATAACTTTGCTTCTCCAACCCCAGTTGTTTTTCTTTAGAGAAAAAGTAAAATATTTGTATTTCATACAAAGCAGTTTAGAAAATTCTGTTCTGTTCGTGAATTGTCTGCAGTGTAATTAGATTCAACAGTTGATTTGTAAAAAACAAAAAAACAACCAATAACATTGTATATTAATTGGTAAAATTAGCACCAAGGATCAGGAAAATTCAGTAATCATCTTCCTTGATATACATGCTCAGTGCATCCTGCGCAATGGAATATTATGGTTTTCAGAGGGGGACAAGGTGGAATCTACAGATTGTAATAAAAATCACGTTGGAAATCATCTTTCATGCATCTCAAAGTTATGAGGGTTCTATTTGCCTTCAAACGCATTCTTATAAGCATTTCATAACGTGTGAGCTGTTGGTTTAACATATTAACAAAAACGTAGACTCGTTGGCTGAACCTAATGCTTAGAGCTGTTAATCTGCTTATCAGGATCTCCTGCTTTGCAAAGCTGTTTTTCTAAAATGCTACAAAAAAGTTGAAATGATAAATCCTACAAATAGTACTGATGCAGGAATGTTCCCGAATTCCCTCATCCTACTTTCATGTGGTTCTATCCTTCATACGGGATTGCTTCAAACCTATCAGACCTCGGAGAGTCTAGATAAACTGCCATGCACTAAATTAAAGTTTTAATTTAAATATTTAGGGCCCATATACCCCATGTAATTTATGATTGGCACTCTTGTGCCCAGTCCTGCAGAACTTTTGTATACAGAATCTCCATTGACACCAGTTGGGAGTTCTGCATGCAGAACGACCGGGACTGTTGTCAGTTGGAAGGAGAGCAAGATCAGACATTGATAATGGGAATTGTGTGCAAAGACAGAGAACAGTGTATTTAGGTTTGGCAGTGTATTTATTTAGGTTTAATAAGGTGCAGTTCAATAAAATACCAGTTACTAATGACACATATTTATTGATATTTCCTAACTGAACATTTGATACAGTTCCTTTCTGTTAGACAATTTTGGATACTCATTAAATACATTTTTAATGATCAACTAGTATTCAACATACAGTAACTGTTAAAAGAACCTCATAAAATATCTTTATTTACATTGTATATCTATTGCACACTAATTAATCTTCATAAATATATTGGACCTGATTCTCATTTGCTTACTTTGCTTTAAATCAAATGAAATCATTGAAATGAGAAGAATAGGTCCCATCTGGAGGAGTATTTTTATTAGTTTTGTTATATCGAAATTGTTTATCTATTTGGGAATCTTGACTTAAAGGGTTCATGATTCCATGAACATTTCTAACCTGGATGCAAAAGCAAAATACTGTTTAAGGGCACAGTCTAACTACCATATAAAGCAAATTTTAAATAGTTTCAAAAGTTTTCCAAGTTACTAACAAAGTATATATCTAGGCTTAAAATTTTATTTAATTTTGAAGACAAAACATTTGAAAATAATTTCTACCTATATTTAATAGCTACAGTCTAGATTCTAGGTCCAAAACTGGTCTCATTTAAACCAGTGTAAATATAGTGGAACTCCATTGACTTTAATGAAAAAATTCTAGATTTACATAGGTGTCACTGAGAGCAGAATCTGGCCATCTGTGTTTGCCTAACAGAAACTGGAAGACAGTACGGAACAGCCACCTGCTCTTTTTTTTTTAGGCATTTGTGAAACTAGCGCTCCAGCAGAGATCTAGACCCATCTGAGATATTGACATCGACTTCTGTACAAAATTCTCATTCACCTTAATGGGATTTCCATACTTAGCTCAATGGCAGGATAGGGCCCTTGTAAATTAAGTGAAGGTGAAATTAAATTTCAAATATCTTGTCTTATAATGTAAATATATTTTGAATTTTTTAGTCTATAGACATGTTGGTGACCATTTAAAGAATCAGGATTTGCTAAAAGATGTATCCGAGAGTAGATTTCCCCCTGTATTTTGAACAGGAACTATCTGTGTATTGCTGTGTAGTAACTCTTGGTAACTGTAATTTTTGGACAGCAGCCACTGTTACTGTACAGAAAATGACTTGGGACAATAAACAGCTTTCTTTCAAAAACAACAATGAAAATTTTGCAGTTCACTTTTAAAGTGTTTTTTTTAATTATACAAACTAAATAATAATAATACTGGAGCTTATTTGCTTTATTAAGCTGGTTGCTGGAAATATAATTCAAAGAAAAATTTAGCCTTTTAGAACCTCACTAACTTGTCACTGAACAAAGACTGGGGCTTGTTTTGCAAAATCCCACTTATAGTCAGCAGTTCTGAGTGCATTAAATACAGTCTAGTTCATATGGTGTCATGACGCTGTACCAGCAGATTGGTACAGAAAATGATGAAAATCTCTATTAGCTTTTGAAACGATATACCTCTTTGCTTTTCCTTTTTTATTAAATCTCTAACTTAAAAAAATCTTTGATTAATCTATCCTATCTGAAATCTTTATGTAGTCACCTCTAAAGCAGTGTTTTATATTATGGGGGCATAGATAGAGAGCTATACAGAGTTAATATGCATGGATGGAGCACACATATGCATACTGTAGGTATATAGATGGACTCTCATTTTGGGGGGCTTTTTTGTGCTAGTTTTCTATAATGATTTTTTTTTTCATTTTGATAAGCTTGGATCTTGAATCCAGTTTGCAGAAGCCTGAAAACTGACTGATTATTTAGTCCGGGAAACTCCTTTTCCAGAAACATGGCAATCATAGGTTAAAGGATTTCGGCTCTGCTGAATATTCCCTACAGAGATATATTTTGATCTCTCACATGGTAGCTTGCAGAAGTTTTGATTTTCCAAAGACAAATGCCAGGATATCAAGGTGGAAAAAACAGTTCCTTTTGTTTTATAACATTGTCTCCATAAGAATCCACATCAGCTCAAAACCATTCCTTGCACAGGCAACATTGGGAATCCCCAGTACTGATCAGAGACACTAAGGATAACACTGCAGATAACCACAGAAAGCATGGATGGGATGATACATGTGTTTTTTCACTCAAGTTTCTCTTGATTAACTTAACAAAGTTAATTTAATCATTTCAGCTTTTGCCTTTCTTTAACCCCATGCTGTTCATACTGTTTTCTTTGTAGTCACTGAACAAGAGACTAAAGTGCCCAAGAAAACCATCATCATGTAAGTGCTTTTTTTTTTTAACAGTCATGTTTTGACTTGCTGCCTATGCATGATCCAATAACAAGCCTGTGTTTATTGGCCGTGCAAGTGTGTTCATTCCCATTCCATCCGATTTCTTGGTATTTTATGTTATGAAATGTAACAACCTTAAAATGTTTCCATCCCTCTCAAAAAGCAGGAACACTAGCGTTTAGACTCAGTCTGGGCTGAATGCTTCCTTCAGATATATGAGCACAGATCCTGCTGATGTCAATGGAAATTGCACATGAGTTTGAGAAGGTAGAATCTGGCTCAATAACATGAGACATGACATTGTTAGAAGCAACTTCATGGCTTGGCCATGAAAGCAGATACTAATAATTGAATTCTTTGTACCCTTGTTAAATTATGATGAGCGTGTATGAAACAACAACTGAAATATACATATAAACAAAAGCTGAATGCCACCTTTTACTTGTTTTATTATTCTTGTATATTCTTATAATCTTCTATTCATTTATATAGCACATTGAGTACCAGTGGCTCCACATAGGTGTGTAAGACAACAGGTCCTGGCACCTAAGAGTTTTCAAACTAAATAGCCACTAGGCAGACAAGGGTAAAGTAGGGAAGAGGTGCTGCCTTTTGCTGTTTTTCTTTGACCTCAGTGGCAGCTAAATTGGGCTCTTTGGGCAGTGGTGAAAAAGTTTTACTTCTGCAAAGAGCAGAACCCCTAGCATTACTGTCCGTACCAAATTGTTGTGTGCCGTATGTAAAATACCAGTGGGTTAGCTAGAGATTATCCAAGACACAGTTTTAGATAACAGATTCAGAAGTAGCCCAAGAAAATGAGTCCTTGTTGCTCTTCCAGGGATTGCTCGGGGTCAGGCCATGCAACAGTTTAAAGTTTAAAGATTTTACCTTTGTGAGCCTCTGCTGCAATAAATCAGCAGACAGAAGGACAAAGCAGTTTGTTTTGGATTTCTTCTCGGTCATCTGGTGATGTCAGCAATCTTGTTCTAGTTCTCTCCTTTTTAAATTGTCTTCTAATTCTCTCCAGCAGTAATTCACTGTGTTCAATATTATTCAACAAACACAAAATGCCATTCAGTAAACTGATTACTAAGGTCCTGATAAGTAAATTCTACAGAGAATACTGAGTTAAACCTCTGAGGGCTTGACCCAACGCTTACTGAAGTCTTCAATGGGAGATGAGTCATGTCCTAAGTATGTATCTATGAGAATGGCAATGTTCAAACTTTACCAACACGGAGCAAGTTAATGCATAAATTTGAGACGGCAGGCCCATCTTGCTATAGACTGAGGCATGGAACTGCCATGTGGAGCTGGGGAGTGAGGCTGAAAATATGAATTCATACTCATTCCTTCCTGGGTCCAGTCCTCTTTATTTATCTTTCAGTTGCTTCCCTTTCGGCCTCTGGCTCTGCGCTTGATGCTAGAGGCTGTATCTCAGTGAAAAACAAACTTGGCTTTGTCTCTCCTGTTTCCCCTGGACCAGCCACCTCTAAATTTGGGGCTGAGACTCTTTAAACCCAGGGTGTTGTGCTATTTGAAATGTACATTTTTACATGTGGCTTTCCTTGTGGCTTTTTCAATGTTACGTCTACAGGAAAAAGTCAGGGGAAAAGGACTGATTTGTTTGAGAAGTCTGGGGAAGCTGATATTTATCCCAATCTGTACTGCGGCATGTTTAAGGTCAAATTCTGCCCTGGGATAGGTGCATCCCATTGACATCAGTGTATATGTATCCAAGTGCAGATAATACAGACCTCAATGTGCAGGAGTCCCTGTTGTTCTGGGCACCTCACCATACCTACAGCAAAGCCAGTAAATTATTCTGAGAAATAGTGAACATGCATTATGGGCCTGATCCTGTACTTCTTAGGTAAAACTCACACTGAGGGTAGGATCAGGTTCCGTGCAGTATGCTAGCCCATCATCATTTTTACTGTAAAAATTAAGAGAAAAATAAATGCCCACACACACACTTATGGCAAGAGGGAATACTAATGTCTTGGCATGAATAGCTTCTTCAGGAAATATTTCAACTGTCTTTCCTTTCCTTGGCTTCCCCCATGTGCTTAATGATCTTCTAACACTGCTTTTGTGTGTGTGAAAATGCAGGTCTGTGATCCATGCTGTTGATTGATAGGTAAACAAACCCTTTCTTTGTGACCATTCATTTTAAGCTACAAAAAGAGAGAATATGTTTATAAATAAGAGGTGAATTCCTGACCCTGTTGAAGTCAATGGGATTTTTGTCATTGACTTCCAGGATTTCACCCAAGGAGACTGGATCAGGGAGAATGGGTTGAACTCCTTGAGTGTCTTTGGGATCTTTGGATGAAACTGCTATATGACTGCAAAGTAACACTGTTACTGTTCTAAGCAAATCATTGATAATAGTCAGTGAAGCAGCATGCAATATAGCAGGCATCTAAAAGAGAGCTCCTTAGCTGGACATGCTTCTTTGCACTCCAAGTGTGAATGGATTTGGAAACCATTTGGATGGGACAGTGCAGAGCTCCCTTGACAGAAAACCTGATTCTGAAAGTGAGTTGAGTATGTGTGTGTCCCTCTGAAACTTAAATGCTCACAAAATTGGGTGCTCACAAAACTAACCCCACGTTGGTGGCTTTGTCCACAATGGGTGTATGCTGAGGGAGTGTGGATCCCAGAACGATTTTTGGCTTCACGCAAACTCCATTTCAACCATTTTTGTCATCAGAGAGGAAACGATAACAACTGTGGTGAAGACCCCAAGGCAAAAGCGAAAGATGTCTCCTGCCCGTCCTCCTTCGGGTTACTCTCTCTCCCGCTCTCCAAGATCAGAGCTGCTGACCCCAGAGCCAGTTTTTGTGACAAAGGTCAGGCAACCTATACATAGGCATGAGCCAGAGGCCACGCGGAAGACTGTCATCCCTACGCTCTTTGTGACAGAGCCAGAGGACAGACAAGGAGCGGCAGCTAGAGCTTTTGTTGTAGAAACCAAGGTGGAAGAACAAAAACCCAAATGGGTCGAAGTGGAGGAAATAATTGAATTCAAGGTGAAAAAATCACCCAAGCCTACGAAGAAAAGAGGAGCTTCCCCAGCAAAGCCAGAAAAAGATGACTCGGGAGTATTGACATTCACTATGCCTGGCCCAAGACCTAGGCGTTCCTCTGAAGATGACCCAAACACAAACAACTCCAACAATAAATTAGTGGAGCAGGACAAGTCTTCCCTGCCTAGAGACAGTCTTTCAGATGTCGACATCCCAACCCTTGCATATGGAGCTGACCAGGAAGAAGCTCCAGTCAACAGTGAAGAAGACATAAGTTCTCAGTGTGGGTCTGAACAGTTAGGAAGTAGTTCATTCATTGACTATGGGACTGACGGAACGAGCTGCATGCAGGAAGCAAGCAATGACGATGTTTCAGAAGCTACTTCCCCACTGCTTGCCTGTGTGGGTGAACCCTTTGTCTTTAGCTTGGAGACAGTTGATGCAGGCGAGCCTGACCTTCCACCTTCACCGATGAGCCAAGGGGTTAAGGAAGAAGCTGGTGAGTTAGATCAGTCTTGGACTGCTGAAGGGGGCATACCTGATCCAGTACAAGATGAGGATCTTCCAGAGGAAGATAATGTTAGAATTGATGAGCCAGAGGAGCTAGAGACGGATGGCATTGGCCACCGAGACCCCAAAATCCTGACCCACAATGGAAAAGTGCTAACTCTGGAAGACCTTGAAGATTACTTTCCTGAGGAAGGTGAGACCTATGGATGTGATCAGAACTACACAGAAGACAAACCCTGTGAGATCTCTGTGCTCCAGACAGAAATTAATGAACCAACGGTGGGGAAGCCTGTGTTGCTAAATCTCGGGAGACCTGTTGTTCCTAAACCAAGGCAAAGCTTTTTCAGCAAGTTCAAGGAGCACCGTCCTGAAGGAATGTTCACGTCCGCATCCAGAGTCACAGGAGTGCAGTCCGTGGGTCCGTCAAACGTTTCTTTCCATGTGAGTGAGACATGCACTGCAGGAGCCGCACCTGGTATTCATGCAGCAACGGCAACAGTCTCACCTGGACCTTCCTTCAAACTGAAACCGTCTTTCTGCACCGGAGTCCAGCTCTCAGCGGACAACGGACAGTCCAGCTTTAAAACGGAAGTTTCCACAAGAACCCTCAGCTATGGAACGATCGGCGAGCCTGTTATGTTGCACATCAGCACGGAAGACCCCTCCCAAAGCTGAGCAGATACAAGCAGCATTCTTAAAATCAAATAAAAAAAATACATAAACAAACAAACAAACAAAAACATTCTAGGGCGAGTGAAATTGGTGGTGAGAATTATAGGGAAACATCTAAAAGAAAAATACCTGAAGGAAAACGTATAGACCGTGATATGTAGAGCTTTTCCAGTCTTAAAGGGAACACTTCTATCAGTTCAGTTTATAATTGATCCTGGTGAAAGCATCATTCCATAGAGAAGTGGTGAGAGGCAGGTTCAATAGACTTAGGGTGACCTGCCTCTCCTACTTGTGACAAAAATATAAATAAGCAAGCACATTTTTCTTCGAGAGTTTAAAAATTACTTCAGCTCTCAGACTGCGAAGTCACTCAGTGGTGAGACGTTTAAGATATCTCAGCTTGGCAATACCTTCCAGCAATCAAGAGAAGGGAGGGTAGTTTCATTTAAGCATATCTTCTGTCACTGTACATGCCAGACAGCCAGCAAAATAGTTTGCACTGCTTTACTTTTACTAAATGCTGATGGGACAAATTAGCTCTACCAAAAATGTGTTCATAAACCTTTTAGAATGTGCAATCTGTTTAAATTATTATTATATATGTTCCAGAGAGTGAAACCTATAGAAGGTACTACACTTATTAGGCAACACTACTGACTTATGATTTAAGAGACTGCTGAAACATTTTTGGTGAAATTCTGACCCTACCAAAGTCAATGGCAAAACTCCCATTGACTTCAACAGAGCCCAGTCTCACCCCTTGAGTACAACTGCGTTCCACCTTTATTAAAAAGGCCATCGTTGTTAATCAACTACTTTTTGTTAATCTTTTAAGATGTATGCGATTCTATGGTTCTGCATTCTTTATTCAAGTTCAGTAACGCTATAAATCATCTAAATTATGATAGAGGTTTGCATTATCTACACTTAAAAGAGTATTGATTAAAGGAATGGACAAGTGAATGCAATATCTATAATCCAGATTAAAAACATGTGTAGAACCACAAATACATTTTTTCATAAATTAACAATTACTGTGTGAGTAGAATGGTTAATTATGTCTCCTGTACATGTTAATGGTTAAACTTCGCCATTAGTGATTAAAGTTTCCTAATCTGCTAATGAAAATTTACCTATGAACCATATCAAAATTGCAGGAGTACTAATACAATTAAAACCCTCTTCAAGAAACAACTGTTTAAAGAATACATCTGACAGAAATTTGGGGGGTTTGTGCTTCAAGTTTTTTATGGGGTTTTAATGTATTTTGAATACACTGCCAGTGCAAGATGTACCATTATACTGTAGCCACTTTGGTTTAGCTATGTTGTAGAGGTCACCCTTTATCATAGACCGGTGTGTTTCTCTAGACTTTGACACAGGGATCTCCAATGCATGATGGTGGCTAATCCAGTAAGGGTATAATTCTGCAAGGTGCTGAGTGCCTCTGAGAGGTGTTGAGCACCCTCAGCTCTCACTAGCTTCAGTGAAAATTGATGTTGCATAGCACTTTCAGAAGGTGCTCAGTTCCTTGATAAGACTGAGTTCTTAGAGCTAGTTCTTGTCCCACTTGAAGTCAGTTAAAGTTTGCCATTGTTCTCAATGGATATGTCTACACTGCAATTAGAAAGCCACCCCTGGCCTGTGCCAGCTGACTCAGGGTTCGGGCTAAGCAGCTGTTTAACTGCAGTGTAGAAGTTCGGGCTTGCCCGAGCGCTGGGCCCCTCACAGACTGGTAGAACCTGGGCTCCAGCCAGAGCCTGAATATCAACACCACAATTAAACAGCCCGTTAGCCTGAGCCCCACAAACCTGAGTCAGCTGTCACGGGCCAGCCACTAGTTTTTAAATGCAGTGTAGACATACCAGTAGGACCAGGAATTGGCCCTGCGTGTCTGACATTGTCTATGTGACAGAAGATATGAGAAAAAGAAACAAAACCTTATGTAAGCTGAGTCGCATGGTAATGTTGCTAGAAAAAACAATAATTTTTATCTGGATGGTACAGACCAGGATGTTAGAAGAATGCTAAGAGACAGTTTGCTTGCTAATCATCTTAAAGAGGATTAAGCGAGTTTTCTCTTAGAACATCACATGCCAATGTTTTCAGTCTTGATGTTACCTAACTAGATAATGTGAAACTTGATCCAGTGTTCTGCAGAGCACTGCCTAAGAAAAGGTACATCTAACTTTAAAAAGGTGCCTTCACAAAAATTACGATTCTTGTTTAAAGAGCTGAACCTGGAACATGTGATGGCTAAAATTAATTCAGTAATTTAATGTTCTTTTTCATTTCAGTATCTAAAGGGTATATTTTGTACACAAACGTGCACTACATTTTTGAAGTTTGAAAATTTCTCAGTGACTATAGGTGGTGAAAGAAATAAAACCTCTTTTATGGTACTATCATTTTTTCAATAACACCTCATTGGTTTATACTGTATATTTTATAATTAAGCTATACAATGGCTATATATTAGTTCAGGGGTCGGCAACCTTTCAGAAGTGGGGTGCCGAGTCTCCATTTATTCACGCTAATTTAAGGTCTCGCGTGCCAGTCATACATCTTAATGTTTTTAGAAGGTCTCTTTCTATAAGTCTATAATATATAACTAAACTATCGTTGTATGTAAAGTAAATAAGGTTTCAAAACATTTAATAAGCTTCATTTAAAATTAAATTAAAATGCAGAGCCCCCCGGACCGGTGGCCAGGACCCGGGCAGTGTGAGTGCCACTGAAAATCAGCTCACGTGCTGCCTTCGGCACGCGTGCCATAGGTTGCCTACCCCTGTATTAGTTCTTCACTTATGAGAAATATTGCACTACTGTACATTGGAGAGTAACAGACATACAAGGGGAGGAAATATTTCTGAACTGAAAATATTTCTATTTTATTGGGCCATATTCTGATCTCAGTTACTCTGATTTAAATCCAGAATAACTCCACTGAAGTCAAACTTACACAGATGCAACTGTGAAAAGAATTTAGCCCATAGCCATCTTTGAGCAGAAATAAAATAGAGATCTAGGTCTGTCAAGATATACAACGGAATGTGGAGTTATTAATTTTCTCTTGACCTGTTTTTTGCTTAGTAATGACTTTGTTAATGAAGTAGAGTTGCATTTCAAATGGTTGTAGCAAAGAAATTCACACATTTCTGTTGATCAACCAAAAGTAAATAACATCTGTTTACATTTTCTTTGGAAATTTAAACAAAAAATATAAGTGAAAAAGGAATTAAAAATCCTATCACGGTACTCTATTTTTAAAAAAATGAAAAAATTATTAAAAGTCCTTTACGTTTATTTTCAAAGTATTTTCCTAGAGGTTAAAAAGTATGCTTGTAAGTGATTTAAAATTTGTAGATAACTAAGGATATGTGTGGGGGTTTATTTCCTGTAGATGAAGACATAACACTGTATTAAAATTAACACAAAGAATGTTTTACTGCAATTCCCACAGGCAAAAGGGTGTGAAAAAGGTGGAAACTTCAGTTTGTTTGAGAGACAAAAAACTAAAATAAATCTAAGTCAAGATATGTTATTAGATGCTCTAGTGCATATCAATAAATGTCTTGCATCAGCTATCATTGATCTCACTTGCTTCTGTGTTTTTGTTTCTTCATGGTAACTGGTTCTCTCTTGAAGTTAATGAGAGTCCATGAACGTCAGTGGGAGTTAGTTGGGACCCCAACTGCACTCATGTATTTCAGGGCTACTGCACTTGAGTTGCAAAAGTGCTGAAGTATTGTGAGAGAGCCTGTTTTAGGGAGATTTCCACACAGTTTTGTGAAGTGAAGAATTTTTGGGAACTTTGTGTCAGCATCTTGGGGGCTTCCCTGAGCTGAATTTGAACTTCGACCTGTTTGAGCTACTGCCGTTCCTTATCAGGTTAAATGTACAGTGCACTGAAAGGGACGCATCAGATTTAAGGTTTACAATAAATAGTTCAGGGGTTTACAGCCGGGAAATAGAAGGTGCACGGAGAGTTTGTCTTCACTGCATTGTTAGCTCTGGTTACGTGCACTAGAGTGAACTCTCTTGGGTCAGCCTCGCTCAAGTGAGAGCAGTGCAGAGGTGAAAGGAAGCCGGTACCATCCGGTACGGCGTACCGGCAAAAGCCAGTCCGCCGTGCTGGACTGGACTGGCTTCCCCTGGGTTTAAAGGGCCCAGGGCTCCAGCCATTGCGGGGAGCCCTGGGCCCTTTAAAGCGTCGCCCGAGCCCCGCTGCCGGAGTTCCGGCGGCGCTTTAAAGGGCCCGGGACTCCCAGCAGTGGCTGGAGCGCCAGACCCTTTAAATCCCCGCCTGAGCCCTGCCACCCCGGGGTAGCGGCGGCAGGGGTCCCGCTGTGATTTAAAGGGCCTGGAGCTCCACGGCGGCCAGAGCCCCAGGGCTCCCAGCAGCCTCTGCAGCTGGTAGCTCCGGGGTGATAGAAAGGCCCTGGGGTTGAGGCCACGCCTCTTCCGGTTGAGGCCACGCCCCCTCTCAGAACTCCGGCGTACCAGTGAGTCCTTTAAGTTACTTTCACCCCTGGAGCAGTCACACTGCAGAACACTCCCGCTGCACAGAGTGTTTGTATTAGCAACACAGAGTAGATGAGTTCCCACTGCATCACTAGTCAGCAGCTCTCATGATTCAAGCAATATCTTAGGCCAGCTAGCTTAAGTTTAAAGCACCATTTAACTGGCGCTAGACACTTTTGGGTGTTCATTGAAGTTGAGTTAGGGACAACACTCAAGCTATCCCTCGAGCTAACACGGCAGTGAAGTAAGAAGATTTAAGCTTGTGCTGCTGAAGAATTGGGTATATTTTGTCTACAGTGTCCATTGTTTATGTCTGATCCTGTTTAATTATCCTTGTGAAATTAATCCTACTTAAATCGGAGTAAATTTTCTCCTAAAGGGACAGTGTTCACCACTAAGTATATTCCACTCATTTCATAACAGTTCACTTACAGGTGGGTGCTGAAACCAACATTACACTAATTGGTGGGTAATCTCAGAAATGGTGCTTCCAGATCAGTATTAACGCACACAGGTGGGGCAGTATGGTATGCAATCGAGGGAAGCTTGACTGTCCTGTGGATAAACACATTCAGTCTCCAGGTCTGCAGGTCTAGCACCTTTCATCACCACTATACTCACATGAAGAAAATTAAAAAGAAATTAAGAGGTGACACCGTCAAAGAGGGCTGACCCAAGGTGGGACCTGCCTTTTTTTCCCCCTTAGGTTTGTGCGTAAAGTTCATGTTGCCCTATTGATTTCCTGTAAGAGGGGAAGGGAGCAGAATCAGAACAAAAGCTACAGTGTTTCTTCTTCTGTGAATATGAAATAAAACACGTCCGCACTCCTGAGCAATACTAAAAACAATTGAATTCATGGGCTGGGGGAAATAAAACCATTTTTGAGGGTGGAACTCCCCATGAATGAAGCATGGAGAACTTCACAGGAAAAGATAGACTGAAGAAAATGACATTTTCCAGTGGAGACTCTGTATGGAGGTAGACACTTGGTACAGTCCATTAGCGGTAAAGAGCTATTGATACTGGTGATATGACCATCTTGCGTTTAACAGAGTTAATTTTTTCTCCATTCCACAGGAGTCATATTTATTGGTAAAAATATTTGCTGGTCCGATAAAACTAGTAATCGTATTTCCTACTTCATGCATGCGCACACTCTCTCTCTTTCTCTCACCCTGACCTGAAAGCAGTCCTTACACATTGACTCCAGTGGGCTTTAAGATTGGCCCTTCCATCATTTATAGATCATTCTGTGTAGGGTCTACATTGTGTAGTGACCAATCAGGATTGGTGCCTGGCATTCCTGTAAATTACTCTTTTTCACAGGCGCACCGGTTTCATAGGAATAGAATTTTTTAAAATTCTATTTTAGGTGGGAAGTATATTTAGAATAACAAAATTATGAGCAACTGAAAATGGATGGCTCTAATAAAGACTGTTAGGCAACCTTAACATGGAGTAAATAATAATTTGGGGTGCATTGTTCATTTTACACTTGAGACATCCCAGTGTGCCTTATAAAATGGGGGTCAAATTGCAGACTCAGTGTCCAGCCTTCTCCTGGGTTCATTGACCGACCTCTGGCAGATACCTGGGGGGCAGAAGAGCCTGTCCCTTTTGCTACACCTTGCAAACACTTGTACAGCTCGCCATACCCATAAAATCTCGTAGATTTAAACTGAGTTAGATACTGATTGTGCTGTGACTGTGAAGGGAAACTCCACTATGTACTTAGCTGTTGCTCAGAGACTGAGCCCTGAGCTTGAGAACCAATTTAAATGAGTGAGAAAAATATTGGCTATTTTCAGAGATTTATACCTTCTGCCTATGCCTGTGAGCTCCTTGAGCCAGGCACCATGTCTTCCTCCATACTCTGCTGCCACTCAGCAAATAATCTAGTAGACCAGCCATCAGCAACAGAGGGACTTGGGTTCTACATTTCTTCTGAAGGACTGCTCCACCACAGAGCCTCCCTTAAGTCCTATGCTGCCCCTCGGTACTGCCCAGCCACTGCAGTGTGCTGCACAGGCATGTTGCTTTAGAAACAAATCTAATAAAAAAAATTAAAAATAACTCTCAGATGTCCCTTAGTGCAAAGCCCACTGCTCCTCTCGGGTTTCCCCGAGTCAAATGGTAACATAAAATATGATATCACAAGCTAAGAAATAATCAAAATATTGTATTGGGGACAGTTCCACATGCTCCCCAGCCATGCCCCTCTTAGTGTGATGGGGTAACAACATTGACACAAACCCTTACCTCTCTCCTTCCTCTCCTCTCTCAATGCACAAGTCATCCTGTAACCCATTCACTCCTCCTTTCTCTCCATGCAAGAAACAAGTTGTATAGCTTTCATTTAAAATAACAACTTCTGTTTTGTTGCACAAAACACCATGTTAGCACAGGAGGTCAAGCCAGGGTTCCTTCTGTTGACCTGATGAACTTAACACTGTGTGTTTTTCCTCTCACTTATCCGCCCTAGGTTGAGTCACCAGTTTGGTCACCTCCACCACTATGTATCACCTAAATTCCATCGCACCTGGTGAGAAGATGTGAGTGTTCATAGTGTAGTGAGCCATTTGCAGCAGGATGAGCAGAGTCTACTGGGCATTCATTGTGAAGTCTAGCTAGACTCCATCTTTCTGGAAATAAACATTTGCACATTAGCTCTCTACTGAAGAAGGGGGGGAAAACTTGAATGCAAATGTTTGCTCTGAATTACATTGTGGGTCGATCGATACTGAACTTTTCTTTTTATTCTGAAGAGAGAAAAGCTATTCTTCTTGTCTGTAGGAGAGGTCTCACCACAGTCAGAGCTGGAGAATTCTGTCCGGGCCTCACTTGAACGTGCAGATAAGGAGATAAGGATGGCCCTGAAGAAACTCGTGGATTCTACATCACTGTATGTGACTCTTCCTCCAAGCATGAGAGGAAAGGATGGTGGCTTTGGCGTTCTTGAGTCCACAGCTTCAGATACAGAAAATAGGCATCCTGTGATAGTTCATGAAGTCAGCACACAAACCCAAAGTGCTGGAGGTCATGGTAGGTTTGGGTTGAGTTCGGGAAATATCCCGTGGATATTAGACACAAATGTTGCCCAGACCAAAAAATGAAGCTCTTCTCAATTCTATATTTCTTGGTGTTCTAAACAGAGATGGGTCAAAGATACAAAATTCAGACACCACAAATTGTGGGGGTATCCAGACCAGGGCTCATGATGTAAATGGGGGCATTTGCAAATTTGGATCTGAAGCTGAGTTTGGACTTTGAATGTCCCCAAAGTTCATGGATGGGGGATGGTTCCATGTCTGGGGTTTTAGCGTGGAGTCATCTTGAATTTTAGACCCTGAATATATTATTTGTTTATGTTTACTGAGTGTCATAAACAACATGGTGATTCAGGCCTTTCTACTTGACATGCCTTGGCTAAGTGCTACAGACTTTTTAGGCTAGAAGGGTATTAAGGATTCATTTGCGTTCGATTTACATTGTAGCCCTAATAGAATTTTGGGCATTTTCTTCATGAGTAAAAATAATGCTCTGTAGAACTAGAGTCAATTTATGTCTTGCAAAGAGAACAAAAGCTTTCATGTTTGTGTTACTGTATGTTATTTTTAAAAAATGGTGAATACATTTCACTTCTTAAATCTTGTAAAGAGCCTGGTGAATACTACAGCCCTTTCATTCTTCACCTTCACTAGCTGCCATAATAACTAGAGAACCGTTTTGTCTAACCCATTGTCATTTTGTGTCAAGTCATAATAATTGTTCTTAAGCCAGTGTGGTCTTAAAGGGACACTGTCAAGTAGTTTTTGGCCCCCAAATCTAGATTTTTGTTAAAAAAATATTTTGTTACACAACATAATGAGCGTGCAAACATTTCATGGAATCAAACAAAATAAATTACATGAAAATGTTTGGGTGCTACTTATTCAAAGTCTTTCCTCTGCAGTGTTGGAAACCCAAAACAGTAGCATTCTGCTAGTGCAGGAGAACCAGAAAATGACTATAAGCAGAAATTGAAACAGAATAGTTTAGTTCCTTGACAGTAGCTCAGGGAAGTGCAAAAAAGGAAACCAGCAGCATACAAAGGTGAAAAAGTAAATTAAGTATTTTTAAAATTCTTTCATTTTCAATGACTTAAGACATTATTAACATGGGTATGTGTTTTTTAGAAATAGATGCTTATTATCTTGACGTGTCCCTTTGATCACCTGCTTTTGAATAAGAACAAGAAGGCAAATATTTCAATAGCACTGGTAGTAAGAAAGCATTGAATGAAGCTCCTACTCATCGGTGAACTGTGGTCTTTTGTTGGATGCCATTATATAACAGTGCTCTCTAGTAAAGCTGCCCAATTAGCTTACTAGGAAGAGTCACTTCTCTTTCCAGTTCAAGCCATCACTAATGATCTCCCAACCACACTACCAAAGAACGACAATGCTTCTCTTCCTCTGCACTTTGCACACTTCCATTGCACAGGAGATGGCATTCTTTACCCTCATAGGTAACCCTGATGGTACGTATCACAAGGTGATTAGTTCTTGCTGGAATAGACTATCAAGTCCACTTTGGAGGAAACACCTTGATTAAAGAACCCACCCATCTTTTCATTTTGTAATATTTCTGGTAAAGAGATTCTGGACCTGATTCTGCTCCCACTCATAGGAGTGTAAATGAGAACTTCCATTGAAGTCAATGGAGTTATAACAGTGTAAAAGGTGTGACATCAGAACTGGACCCTCTTTACAGAAGTAGCACATATTAGGGCCTGATTTTTATCTCCCTTGCGCTGGTTTTACTTCAGCATAACCCTATTGACTTCATTGGAGCTACTTCTGATTTACACCAGTGTGAGTTGACAATCAATCCAGTAATTGCTGGTGTACCCTAATAGTGGACGTATTGAAATTTATCAACAGAGCCAAAATTTGTCATTTTCATTCAATCTGCAAGCTGGAGGTCAAACTCAGCCAACTATTTTCCTTGAATGTGTGTAATTGATCAACTTGTTTGCTTCACACATGCTGGGTTTTTTTCATTTCTATTTAAATTTTCTTTGTACCTTTCCTATTCATGCCTGGGTGTTTGCTCACCACAAAAATCCTGATGCTTTTGCCCAGTCAGCCATATTCGAACATCGATAATTTTAATTTCACTGAGAACACTTCGTTTCACATAGTCCTCTGAAAAGGGCCAAATTCTCCTCTTAGTTATGGTGATTGAACCCCACTGAAGTCTGATGGGTTGTTCTGCTGGAACTCAGAGCAGAAATTGATCTCAAAGATGCGCCCTTGGTTTCAGCCATGCTGTCCTATGTAACTAGTCTAACGGATCCTGTTTTCACTGTCAGGCAAAGAGCGAGACAGCACTGGGAAAATTCCGGATGAGAAAGGGAGTGAAACAAAGTCAAGCCCAACCACTTCGCAAAAAGAGACGACTGCTGGAGCTGCAGGAGGTCAGGAACGCACTATTCCCATTACCAGGTAAGGGTAAACATCATGACACTCAGAGCGTTGAATGGAATTCTGAATGTGTCTTTGTCCTTGAAAAAGCTTCCCTATAATCCAGTTCTCTCTAATGTTGTAGCTAGTAGCTTGAACTGACTTGAGTAGATTTAACATGAGAACAGCCATACTAGGTCAGATCAATGGTCCATCTAGCCCAGTATCCTGTCTTCCGACAGTGGCCAGTGTCAGCTACTTCACAGGCAATGAACAGAACAGGGCAATTATTGATCCATCCCCAGTCATCCAGTCCCAGTTTCTGGCAGTCCCAGGTTTAGGGACATCCAGAGCATAGAATTGCGTCCCTGACCATCTTTGCTAATAGCTATCGATGGACCTATCCTCCATGAACTTATCTCATTCTTTTTTGAACCCAGTTATACTTTTGGCCTTCACAACATCCCCTGGCAACAAGTTCCACAGGTTGATTGTGTGTCGTGTGAAGTAGTTACTTGTTTGTTTCATCGGGTGAACCCTGGTTCATGTGTTATGTGAAGGAGTAAATTGCACTTCCTTATTCACTGTCTCCACATCATTCATGATTTTATAGACTTCTGTCATATCTCTCCCTCCCCCGATCTCTTTTCTAAACTGAACTGTCCCAGTCTTTTTAATCTCTCCTCATATGGAAGTTGTTCCATACCTGTAATCCCTTTTGTTGTCCTTCTCTGTACCTTTTCCAATTCTAATAGATCTTTTTCAAAATGGGGCGACCAGAGCTGCACACAGTATTCAAGGTGTGGCTGTCCCATGGATTTATACAGAGGCATATCACAATGTTTTCTGTTTTATAATCTATCCCTTTTCTAATAGTTGCTAACATTCTGTTAGCTTTTTGACTCTGTGTTCTCTTTTTTGAGGGGTAACAGCTAATTTAGAACTCATTATTTTGTATATATAGTTGGGATTATGTTTTCCAATGTACATTACTTTTCACTTACAAACATTGAATTTCACCAGCCATTTTGTTGCCCATTCACATGAGATTCCTTTGCAACTCTTCACAATCAGCTTTGGACTTAACTATCTTGAGTAATTTTGTATAATCATCTGTTTTGTATCATCTGATGATTTTGTATCATCAATTTTGCCACCTTGCTGTTCACCCCCTTTTCCATTTATTAATATGTTGAACAGTATGGGTCCCAGTACAGACCCCTGGGGTACACCACTATTTACCTCTCTCAATTCTGAAAACTGACCATCTATTCCTACCCTTTGTTTGCTGTCTTCTAACCAGTTACTGATCCATGAGAGGACCTTCCCTCTTATACCATGACTGCTTAATTTGCTTATGAGCCTTTGGTGAGGGACCTTGTCAAAGGCTTTCTGAAAGTCCAAGTACACTATGTCAACTGGATCACCCTTGTCCACATGTTTGTTGATTCCCTGAAAGAATTCTAATAGATTGCTGAGGCTTGATTTCCTTTTACAAAAGCCATGTTGACTCTTCTCCAACATACAATATTCATATATGTGTGATAATTTTGTTCTCGACTATAATTTCAACCAACTTGCCTAGTATTGAAGTTAGGTTACCGGCATGCTAGGATCACCTCTGGAGTCTTATTTTAAAATCAGCATTACATTACTATCCTGTAGTCATCTGGTTGGCTGGTTTAAGCATAGGTTACATACCACAGTTAGTAGTTCTGCAATTTCATATCTGAATTCCTTCAGAACTCTTGGGTGAATACCATCTGGTCCTTGTGATTTATTACTGTTTAATATATCAATTTGTTCCAAAACCTCCTCTACTGACATCTCAATGTGGGACAGTTCCTCAGATTTATCACCTAAAAAGAATGGCTCAGATGTGGGAATTTCCCTCATATCCTTTGCAGTGAAGACTCGTGCAAAAAAATTATTTAGCTTCTCTGCAACAGGGCCTAACGAAGAGAGTAGAAGAGGTGGTTAGAGGCATCCTTTAATAACTGGAAGTCAAATCCTACTGAGAAAAATAGAAAGGAGCGTAAACTCTTGCAAGTATAAAAACATTATTAGGTAGGCCAAAAAAAGTGTCCATTTTTTTGGTCCTCTGACTTTTTTTTTTTTTCATTTTGGGTATACATATAGTTTGAGACTCTATCGTGGTGTTTTAAAATAGTTTACATGCATCTTGCAGGCATTTCACTCTTGTGACTGGTTCCTTTTAATTTCTATTTTACTAGTTTCCTCATTTTTGTGTAGTTCCCCTTTTTGAAGTTAAATTCTGCTGTGGTGGGTTTCTTTGGTATTTTTCTCCCTGCAAGGATGTTAAATTTAATTACATTATGGTTGATATTACTGAGCAATTCAGGTATATTCACCTCTTGGATCAGATCCTATGCGCCACTTAGGACTGAATCAAGAATTGCCTAAATCAAGAATGTTATCTCTGCATCCTTCCTGAGGTAATCTGTATAGACAATATGGGGGTAATTGAAATCTCCCATTATTACTGGGTTTTCTGTTTTTGTAGCTTCCTTAATCTCCCTGAGCATTTCACAATCACTGTCATCATCCTGGTCAGGTGGTCAGTAGTATATTCCTATGGCCATGCTGTAATTATTCAAGCATGACATTTCTATCCGTAGAGGTTCTGTGGTACAGTTTGATTCATTTAAGATTTTTACTATATTTGACTCTGTTTTCTTTTACATATAGTGCCACCAGTGTGACCAACCCTACCATTCCTATATATTTTGCACCCTGGTATTATTGTGTCCCATTGATTATCACAGTTCCACCAAATTTATGTGATGCCTGTTATATCAATATCTTCATTTAATATGAGGCATTCAAGTTCATCCATCTTAGTATTTAAACATCTAGCATTTGTAAACAAGCACTTATAAAATTTGTCAATATTTTAGTTATTTGCCTTCGTGCAACGTAATTGAATGGGACTCTTTTTGTTTGACTTTCTCTTCAGGTCCTACCTGTACTTTATTAACTTCTATCCTCTCCTCTTTAGTAGGCTATAGAGCAGGGGTCGGAAACCTTCGGCACGCAGCCCATCAGGGTAATCCGCTGGGCAGCCACGAGACATTTTGTTTACGTTGCCCGTCCGCAGGCACAGTCGCCCGCAGCTCCCAGTGGCCATGGTTCGCCATTCCCACCCCATTGGAGCTGCGGGAAACAGCCTAAATTTGGCCTCCAGGTTCTCTCCTCCTACGTTTCCCTTTTTCATTGGTACCTACATGTACCACAACCACTGGCTCTGTCCCTGCACTGCACATAAGTCTATCCAAATGTCTTGAGAGGTCCCCAGTCTTCACACCAAGCAGGCAATTTACCATGCCGTTCTCCTGGTCATCACCCAACTAGATAGTATAGATATTTCTAATAATCGAATCCCCCATTACTGTTACTGGGGTTTAGTATGATCTTTAAAGTGTTGTGCCTGTTTGTCATATGTCAAGAAGACAGAGGAGAGTGGAGAGGTACACTACATGGGGAGTGATTAAATCCCCAAATCAAAACTATCCTGGAATCAGTTTTAAGTAAATATTGAACTCACTGGTAGTTAAACACCCAGAACAGTGGCAAGATATAATCATAAAAGGCTGTATTATCCCTTCTCTTTCATGCGTGTGAAATTCATTGCTTGTATTTGGAGACATGAATGCACATTGCAGGGAGAACAGAGCAGCTAGAGTTTCAAAACACATTTATGATGTAGCTGGTTATGTTTGTGCCAGGGACAAGACAAAGCAGGGTTTTTCTCTGCCATAATTTATATCCTAAAATGTCCATGATCAGTGAGTAATAGTAGCACCACTTGTCTCTAATTACTATTATTCTATACTGGGGATGTCTTTTAACATGTCATTATGAACAATGAGTGGGAGGCATCTGAGGATGCTGTAGTCTGGTCTGTTTAAGTTGTATTGTAGGTCCTGCTTATTATTGTCTGAGGTGAAGGATGTCTGGGTAATGACTCTGCCTCTTGGTTTATGTGAAAAGAACATCAGCAGTCACGGAGGGAGCAGACTGGTGTAGAAGAGAAGGGGCAGACGTGGTCTGGGATGTCCAGAGTCAAATTTATATTGAGACCACAGAAAGAACCTGCGTTTATAAAACAGAGGAGAAGAGCCCAGCAAGTAAGAAATTGCATCGTTTTACCCTTCTGTCTCAGTTCCCATGGTCGTCTCATTGTTTTGCCAACAGCTGCAAATTTATCACAATATTTGGTGGTTTTCTTAAAGCTCCAGCTCAGGTGAGCTTGAAAACTGGAAGCCTAAAGGGTCAAAAGCTAATAAAAAGAAGTGCAGATGTATTATTTTTTAAATCTCATGGTTTTTAAGCCAGTCACATGACTTTTCGGGCGTCTTGGGTTGGCAATACTTTGAGCAGCTCACAAAATGTAATCATAACTCCCGTTGGTTGATCCCCAGCTTGATTCTAACATAACTGAACTCTCTTGTAAGCAATGTAAACCCTTTTGTCTCCCCAGGCCCTCCATATATGCAAGTGACCATTGAGGATGTGCAGGTTCAGTCTGGGGAGCTTGCCAAATTTCATGCGGTTATTGAAGGAAATCCCCAGCCTACTATTGCATGGTATAAGGTAGGTAGAAGATATTTTCCATAGCGGATGAGTGACACTAGGGTGACCAGATGTCCCGATTTTATAGGGACAGTCCTGATTTTTGGATCTTTTTCTTATATAGGCTCCTATTACCCCCCACCCCGTCCTGATTTTTCACACTTCCTGCCTGGTCACCCTAAGTGACACAGAAAGGAATGGGGTGAGGAGAAATTAACAAATAACGGAGAAGTTAGAAAACAGTTGGCCATAAGGGACTTTTTTCTCAGCCATAATAGGCTCAAATAGCCTCCTGTATTGATCGTTGGGCCGAGAATGGCTGGTCTGATTTGCAGGCAAAGAAGTGATGAACCTCCAAGGTTAAAACTTCTGATTGTTAAGTCAATTAAAGAATAATACAAATATAGGAATGTAGGAATTGCCAGACTGGGTCAGACCAGTGCTCCATCTCATCTAGTACAGCTGCTTCAGAGGAAGGTGCAAGACACACAGTGGGACTGGACAATTGATTAGGGGGCTGGAGCACATGAGTTATGAGGAGAGGCTGAGGGAACTGGGATCGTTTAGTCTGCAGAAGAGAAGAATGAGGGGGGATTTGATAGCTGCTTTCAACTACCGGAAGGGGGGTTCCAAAGAGGATAGATCTAGGCTGTTCTCAGTGGTAGCAGATGACAGAACAAGGAGTAATGGTCTCAAGTTGCAGTGGGGGAGGTTTAGGTTGGATATTAGGAAAAACTTTTTCACTAGGAGGGTGGTGAAGCACTGGAATGGGTTACCTAGGGAGGTGGTGGAATCTCCTTCCTTAGAGGTTTTTAAGGTCAGGCTTGACAAAGCCCTGGCTGGGATGATTTAGTTGGGAATTGGTCCTGCTTTGAGCAGGGGGTTGGACTAGATGACCTCCTGAGGTCCCTTCCAACCCTGATATTCTATGATTCTATGATTCTAATTATGGAATAACCTGGCCATAGGGGAAGCTTCTTCCTAGCTCCTGTCAGTGAGAAGTGGGCTTGTAAATGTCATTGACATTAACTGAGAATGAACCAGCAGTACAAAATGGGAAACATCTTCCCATTGTCATGGAGATACAGCTGACATTGCTGGACTATGGCTGACAGGCTTCCAGAAGACTCGCACAACAGCAGATCTTTACTGTGTTAATGATAATAATTTACACGTCTATTGCACCCTTCATCTGCGGATCTCAAGAACTTTGCAGTTATTAATTAAGGCTCACAACACCGCTGTGAATCGGGTAAAAAGAATCCCCATTTTACAAATGGGAAAAGAGACACAGGGAGATTAAGAGATTTGCCCAAGGGAACAAAGGAAGCCAGTGTCAGAATAAGAAATAGAACCTAGGAGTCTTGATTCCTAACCCTCTACTCTAACCACTAAACCCCTGCTTCTCCAGACTTCTTTGGTCTTGAAATTGAGCTGGAAATCTCACACAAAAAGCCTGTATTATGAGACTTCCATTACTACTTGGTAATGAATGGAAAATACGGAGAGCTCCACTTTTTTGTGGTGTTTCTGCTTTTGGTCTTGGCTAAAACTGAGAAGTTGGGAATTAAAAAAAAAAGGCTTCAGATTCAGATTTTTAGGCAAAGGTTTGAGTTCATTCTTATTATATCTGCACTGGGTTTACTCCGTCCAAGTTGCTATTGAGAACAGAACATCAGTACCAGGGCATAGAAAATTTTGTCTGGAATATAAGCAACTTCTATATTCTAAGTGCACAGTAGATCTCCATTTTAGCTACTGTTGTTCTACCTAAATGAGTGATACTCAGACTAAGGCTTGCCAGCCGCAAGAGGCTCTTTAATGTGTCTCCTGCAGCTCTTTGCAGCACATGATATTAAAACACTGTGTGATTTAATTATAACCAATCTAATTTATTGACCAATCAGGATGCTTTTACTACGTTATTAACCGATTAATTTATCAACTTGCACTAAATTATTAACTTATTTGCTGTGAGAATAAAATATATATATATAAAGAGAGAGAGAGTAAATGAAACAATGAATTCACACTAGTGTGGCTCTTTTGGGTAATGTTGATCGCTAATTTGGCTCCTGAACCACTGAGGTCTGAGTATCACTGATCTAAATCCTTGCAGTGTACCAGTACCTATTTCACCCTGGCACTTTAATACTGAAGTAGTGTCTCATTCTTCCAGGATAATTCCTTGTTGACCGACAGCAACAGGATCCATCAAGTGAAAGAAGGCACAACATACTCTTTGATCCTGGACAATGCTGCCTCAGAAGATGGTGGCGTCTATACCTGCATTGCCAAAAATGCAGGAGGGGAGGTCTTGTGCAAAGCAGAGCTTGTTGTACATGCGGGTAACTTCATTTCTTAGGTTTGATGTATTGGCTCCCCATGGCCATGTAGCCACATCCACAATTGTGGGGCATTGACTCGTGTCTGACACTTAGGCTTCTGGGGGCATATTCCAGGGTTATTAGCACCTTGCTAGCTGGAGCTGTTCTAGGGCTTGGTGTGTGGTGTATTGTCTAGATATGCTATTTACACCAGCTGAGAATCTGGGCCCCTGTGTTTATGGTGCCAAACACCTTCAATAGCCTAATTCTAAACAGAAGCTTAGAAAATGGATCATATTATTTCCCGCAGAACATTGTCAGCATGATCGTTTTGCATGTTGTGCCATGGCCATGTTGTGTGAACACTACTACTAACTTTTTCTTTGGTTACCAAAGCTAAGAAAGACCAAGTGACAAAGAAACAGAGCACCCGAAGAAAACTCCATTCCTTCTATGAGGTGAAGCAGGAGATAGGAAGGTAAGTGTGATTTTTCACTTTTAAAATGTCCGTGCAGGGGAATGTATAAATGCCTGTCGGATCTCTTTTAAGATGTAGAGAACTATTGATCTAAAGTCAGCATGCTCCACAAACTCTAAGGAAGGGAGCTTCTATCCCTGCTCTCTGGCCAGAGCATGGAACCAGGACTACTGCACTCCTGAAGAAGTTGTATCCCTCACTTGACCAGGAGGAGGGTCTCCAAGACATGGACGTTTGAGGGCATATGCAGTAAAAAGGGAGGACACATTCCGTTGCAGTGGAAGTGTACCAGATTAGGAGCAGCCTGGGTATCTCACTCCACATGGAGTCCTGGTGGAAAGGGGAGGGGGGACAGCTTTTCTTCAAGGGACGAGGGGGCAATGGGGTAGCCAGTTCGTGAAGAAGTATTAATCCCAGTCTTGTGACAGGGAAGGTGTTTCCCTTCCACTCACGGGAAAATCCATATAATGCAGCTAATGGGAGAAACGAAGCAGAATACATGATGGTGTGAGAAGCTATGAAACCTGAGTGTGGGGTGACCACCTAACTTCTGAGAGGAGGCCTGAGTGAATTGTGCAGGCCTTCCCAAACACGTGCCGACACATTCTGCGCATCACCCCAGGCTATCACCTATTTTGTTATTCACATCTTGTTTTATTCATTCCTATTTTTAGTTAAGCATCCAGGCTGCATTCAGGTTTGGCACAAGTGGGCAGAGCTCTCGTTGACTTTCTTTGCTTGCTGAGCCCGCTTATGCCAGGACTTAATTTGACCCACCTTTTCGTTTTGCCCACTTTGCAATACAGTAGTTAGTATGGTAAAAACCATGGTTGAAATCCTAATCCCAATGAAGTCAATGACAAAACTCCCATTGACTTCAGTGGAGTCAGGATTTCACTCCATGTCTTTGGTATTGTGGCATCTCAGTGGTTTCCACAAGTGCAGTATAAGTCCACTGGTCTGCATTTTTCCTTCACTTCTATGCATGCAACTGCATTGGATTTCACTTGAATACCATTGACTTCAGTGGGTTTATACCCAAGTAACTGAGGGCAGAACTGTGCCCAGTTTTGTAAAGCTTTGACATGTCTAAAGCACGGGAGTTGATGGGATTGTCATCCCTGCTCCATGTGTGCAGGGTGTTCCCTGAGATTTTTAATAAAGGGTGGAAGGGATGATAAAACAATCTCAGTGTGTACCCCAAAGTTGGGTGAAGTATTACCGTGTAGAGAAAGCAGCGTTGATAGGCCAAAATCTGCCTTTGGTCACACCCATGCAATTCCACTGACTTGTTTTTGTGCTTGTGCAACCCTGTTGAGTTCAGTGGGGCGGTACAAGTGTAATGGAGAGGAGAATTTTGCCCCAATTACGTTATTTTGGCATTATCTTGGTGTGACAGATCCATGAATGTGTACATACAGACATCATGTCTGTCCACCAAGAGTGAACCTGGGGCCTTTAACACATGCCCCTAACACTGGAGCTGAAGGTGTAACTGTTAACTGGCAGTGAATAACAGGCTGTTCAGTTTTGGGGGGGCAGTCAGCAGAGGGAGACATGATCTCACACACAATAAAGTCAGATCGTTACATTAGACTGCGTTTAAGGTGAATGTGGAGGGAAGACTTTGAGAGAGGATTGCATGGGGGTAGACGATGAACGCAAGCGTCGTGAATCTGACATGCAGGAGGATGCAGGGCAAAACCTCAATGTGGTATATTTTTTGATTCTGTACAGGGGCTCTTTCAGCTTTGTGAAACGGGTTGTGCACAAAGGGAACAGAGTATCCTGTGCTGCCAAGTTCATACCTCTGCGAAGCAAAACAAGAACCCAGTCCTATCAAGAGAGGGACATCCTAGCCACGCTCTCCCATGATAAAATCGCCCAGCTGCTGGATGAATTTGAAACAAGGAAAACCTTGGTTCTGATTTTGGAGTTGTATCCTTTTCTTCCCTTCTTTTTCTCAGATAATGCAGGGAAGTGCCAGTTAAGGGAAACCCATGTCAATATAAATATAACCATTTATATTTTTCACCTGAGATAAAAGGACACATTTGCACAACATAAACATATTAAAGATTGTAAGGTGCTCAGATACAATGGGCCATATAAGTACCAAGGATAGGTGGATTCACAATAGAAAAAGCTGTTTTAGAAAAATACCTCTGGCACCAATTGATTATATAGCGCCAAACTCTTTACTGAAATATATGAAAGATGAGGTCCTTGCCCCAATGAGATTATAGTCTAGATGGACAATGTGCAAGCACAGAGGAAAGATGCTGAGAAGCAACCAACCAACATGACTAATGGGAGAATTTTAGCACAAAGCAGCTTGTTAATTCCATGGGTTTCATTTCATTTTTAAGGAGCAAAGATTTTCAGCAGTTGCGTTTACCATTTCCCATAGGAGGACTGCCCTAGCTCCTTCTGGATTGGAGGTTTTTTATAACAGACCTTCAGACAATTGCCTGGCAAAGAGAGAGGATTTAACATCACCCGTGCTGCCCTCTGGGATCTGTTCTTTTTTATTATCAAAGATTGTATTTGTTTCAGAATTCTAGTAAATTATGATAATAAACCAATGGTCTTAGTTTTCCTTAATGTCCTTGCTAGGTGCGCCAATGAGGAGCTCTTGGACCGTTTATTCAGGAAGAGTGTTGTTACTGAAGCAGAGGTACCAATTTCTTGTCATTTTAAAATTTCAAAGTATGGTAGGTGCACTCCAAAATTCATTCTGGTTCTACAGAATATGGCAGTTTTATTTATACTACCCATTTTAAGTATAGGGATGATCTCAGAAACATGTGATATCCGTCAAACCAGAATGAATTGTTTAAGTGCCACCCTGAAACTTTCATTCCCAATTATAGCTTCTCAACGGAATAAAATGAGAAGCCGATGGCTTTTGATGATAAACATGTGCTCAGCCAAATTCTATATTTCCTTGTTAGACCCAAGAACGTATTGTCTCCGTAACTCTACCACACCACAACTTCTATCATGTAGCTTCCATGTGTTTTGACTTGTGTAATAATTTCATGTTCACTAGGGATTGTCTTTTTCTTCACCTCCTTGCGCTCCCCAAGCCAAGAGCTGAGATGGTCTCCTCTGAGTTTTTACAGTCCATTCTAGCTCAAAATATAAAAGCCCCGTAGTCTGTCTTGTTCTGGAACGCAAGTCTCCTACATTCCAATGGCTACTTTTATTTTTCTCAGTTCTCGGAGGAAACATCAGATAAAACTGTAGAGGCAAGGCTAAATTACCTTCTAACTGGGCCTGGATATTAAATCCCCCACCCATAGTGAAATTTTACTCGTATTAGGATCTGTGGCTGGTCTAAAAAATGGCTTTCTAACACTATTTAAAAATGTGTTTGCCTGGTCTACACAGACCAAACAAACTGTGTTAGACAAGGGCCTGAGACGTAATGTTGAAATCTGGATTGAAATTTCCCCCAAAGTTTGGGGGTGTTCATATCCCCTGTTAAGTGCATCTCTGTTTTTAAACATCTCAGGCTTCGTAACATCTGGAAAAGTGTGGAAGGGACCATTTAGGGTATGTCTGCACAGCCCATGTCAGCAAGCCCCCAAGCCTTGATCAAGAAACTTGTAAGCCTAGGAAATGGGGATGGGCTTCAGAGCCTAAGATCCAGCAGGAGCCACAACTACAAAGCTCTGTTTACACAGCTATTTTTAGAGAGCTAGTATGAGCCCTGGTAGCCCAAGTCTGTCGACCTGTGCTGGGAGGCTTGTGGCCACAGGCTGTGTAGACATACCCTTAGCTGCTGTGTCTGAATTCCATGTTCTAATGTTTGGTTCCCCATCTGTTTCACATAAAATAGTCTCACTTAAAAAGTTTATTTCTTTTTTTAGAGGTGTTACCATTAGAGTTGGCTGGAAATTTTTTCACTAAATATATCCGTTTCTCAGATCTAGAATGGAATTTCACTGGTGGGGAGAGGTCCATATCCAGGTCCCACTCCAGAATAGCCAGTAGACGAGAGGTTAGGACACTGATCTGGAACGTGGAAGACTGAGGTTCACGTATTTTTAATCTGCACTGGAAGGAAAACAACTTTTGAAACCTGGCAACTTTTCACAAAATGGAATTGTTTTCCAGTCAGCCTTAACGATCAGTTAGAATCTATGATTCTAACTGATCGTTAAGGCTGACTGGAAAACAATTCCATACAGTTCAAGCTGTATTCCCCATTATAGGGAATATTTCTGGAATTGGTAATCCCTCTGAAATCTGAATTAACTTTTTAAGTAGACCCACTGTACTATTCAAATGTAAATGTTTTGTAACTGATTTTGATTTTTAAGGTCAAATTATACATCAAGCAACTTTTGGAAGGACTCAGCTATCTCCATGACAATAACATACTTCACTTGGATATTAAGGTAACCCACAAAGGAAAATCCACCTTATCTTAGCCATTATAGCTTATAGGTCAGGAGACTGATGTGCTTTATTCAGACTATATATTAAAGATTTACTTATATCTAAAAATAATGCCCTTTTACAAATAAACGTTCTCCATGTTTTCTGATTCATTAGCCTCCAAATATCCTGATGGTTTATCCAGAAAGAGAAGACATTAAGATCTGTGACTTTGGATTCGCTCAAAAGATAAATACATCTGTGCCTCAATACAGCAAATACGGGTCTCCAGAGTTTGTCTCCCCAGAAATTATCTCTCAGTCACCGGTGTCAAAAGCATCTGATATTTGGTAAATTGTCACTTTTTAAAAAAGTTATAGCACCTAACAACATAACTTTGGGGCTTCAGGATGAATTGATTGATACATTGGAAACATGTACTGTAGAGGGTTAAACAGTCTATTGCAAACATGTACGTATTTTAATTTTGCTGTACACTTTTGCTCTGGAAGGGCCTTATCTTGTGAGTTGCTAAGCGTCCTCAGTTCTGCTGAAGTCATGGTGGTGTACTGAATAGAAAAGCACGGTGATGATCATATACAAAATATTTCCAATGCAACATCTGGCTAATTGCTTGAAGGGGTAAAGAAATTGGGCTTGTAATCTATTTATGTAGGATAAAGAAGAGGTTTTTAAAAAAAAGGATGGTAGGGGAATTTCTACCAGTGCTTTACTGCAGAACTGGTACAATGATAGGGACAACGTAGAGTTAAAAATGAAAGTTGAGCAATTTAGAGGGTAAGGGGACTTGAGCCACAATGTTAAGAACTCTGATTTTTCTCTGTTTTTGATAAAATGTATTAAACGCTAATGGCAAACTATAAAACAAAATCTGTGTTTAAGAGACATCCGGTAGGTAGTCCAGCAAAGCCAGAATTGACATTCCTGATACATTTACAGTAAAAAAAATAATAAATAAAAATTAACACATTTCTTCTTTATACGTAACAAGGAAAAAAATGCACACAAACCTGATTTTTTTAAAATCCTTCCTAAGTCACCTTTAAATAAATTGTGCAAAAATTGTTTCCTGTGCTGTTTAAAAGAAAAATCAGGACTAATGCAAAGGAACAGTTAGAATTTGCCTTTAAAAAGCTAATCCTCATAGGGCAGGTAAAGAGGATCCTATTGTACAGTTATTTGGATTATTATCACTTGAAATCAGTGAAGCTATATGGTGAGGTAGAGGGAGAAGCAAGAATATCTGTCTGATATAAGTATGTTTCTTTTCTTCTCAGGGCTGCTGGAGTCATCAGCTATTTAAGGTAAACAATCTGCTTTAAGGGTCCTATTTAGCTTTCCTTAATCCTGAGTCAGGTAAAACTTCCAATGACTTCAGTGGGAGTTTTGAGTGAGTAAAGAGTGAGGTGGTGGTGATTGTTATTTAGTAATTTATTTAATGTGTATGTTACCAACAGCATGCTAAGCACTTTCAGTTCTAAAGATGATGTCCCTGTTCCAAAGAGCTGACAGCTTCTATGAATATTATAGTCAGTAACCGTCAGTTCATAGCTTTGGGTTAAGTATTTCACAATGATCCATACAATCTTATGGATACATATTTGGGCCTTCCCTAATGTAAAGGCATGGGAAGGTCCCTCCCCAGAAATGCACTGACGACCGGGGTGGCCGGCACCCCCCAAATCTTAGTGCCCTAGGCGACCGCCGGCCCTGTGTCCACGTTTACATAGCTAAATTGCAAGGGCAGTTTTGAAAATCAAACCCTTAATTTTTCTGTTCTTCAGATGCCTTATCTGTAAAATGGGGATAAATAATTTTGCAAAGTGCTTTGCAAACCTTGGCTGGAAGATGTTATAAAAGTGCAAATATTATTATTACTTGTGCTGTGCGTCTCTCATTTTGAATCTGCCTCCCATTTTAAAACCTTTGTCATACATTTATGCTTTTGGAGGGTTGAGCAGCAATCAAATACTAACAAATCATGTCTCTCTTTATTTTATAATGTTAATACAATAAGCTTAACCTGCAAGTCTCCATTTGCTGGGGAAAATGACAGAGCAACACTTCTAAATATCCAGAATGGGACAGTTTCATGGACTATCCCTGACTTTGTTCACCTAAGTGAAGAAGCGAAGGATTTTATCAGACAGATCTTACAGCTCTCTCCTGAGTGAGTACATTTCTATTGTTTTCCAAAAATATTGTACCAGATGTTTGTGGGATGAGCTGCCAATTCTCAGCCAATCAGACCTACATTCACTGTGAGAAGTACAAAATTTGGACAAGTTGTTATGGTCAGTTAGTGCATCAGCCTTTCACCTCTGAAGGCAGCTGGGTTCAAATCCATCTTTATATAGTCACCAGAAAACTCTACCCTGAAGAGTTTATAATCGAAAGATAAGAATGTTTATAGCGAGTGAGCAAAATGTCTTGATGTTATTACTCATAGACAGGTGGGTGTTCAGAAATTGTTTGAAAGAGAAGTTGGTTACTATGGTGACGAGGGCAATATAAGAACCTAAATAGAATAGCATACCATGTTAATTAGGTTGTTCTAGAACGCAGCTAAATAATAATAATGTTCCAAGCATGGGAGAAGGCAAGAAACTGGGAGCTTCATTTTCTGCTCTGCATGGCTGGTGCCTCCACTGTTTAGGCTTATCCTGAACAGAGCCAGTCAGAGGAGGGGCCAGGAGGGCCATTTGACCTGGGCCTCAAGCTCAAAGGAGGCCTCAAATTTAGACACTTGTTAATTTTTTGGTATTTGATAAGTTTTGCAACTTGTTTTTATGCAAAATGTGACACACACTCTCAGCTTACAGCTGCAAATTTAAGCAAATAAGATGTGATTTGGTAAAAGACATAATTTTTTTGCACAGAAAAAGGCTAGGAAAGCATTTGTTAAATAAAAAAAAACCATTCAAATTATGTCTCACTCTTTTTTTGGTGCCTTATTTTGTTTTCATGTGTCGTCATTTTTTTAATTTTTATTATGGTGAGGGGCCTCAAAAGCCGGAAGTGGCCCAGGCCTCTCTGGACCTCTGAGAGGGCCTGGTCCCAAATAGCTACCAATGTGGAAGACTAAGCCAAACCCACTGTTAAAGGCGCCCTCTGTGACCTGTAATGCAACCTTCCTTATTAGAAACAAATCAGTCATTTCTGTTTTGGCAAAGTCTCGAGTCAGGTGCAGTGTAGACCCATGAAGCGTGGTCTTCCCCTGTGGTATCATGAAGGAAGGCACTGCCGGCCCTGTAGAATGCTGTGGTAACTTCCATAGTCCCTGACTTGAGGGACCTGCGGGAAGTCTGAGCATTGGGAAACATACTATAGGTTGAAAGAGAAGACGTGTTTTACTGTTTAGGAGAAAAAATTGACTTAAAAGGGATCATTCTGGTTGGCTGGTTGGCTTTACTGCCCCATAACAGAACCTGGCTGGTAAAGGGCAATCTGTAGAACCTTGCTGGTATTGTTTAAAGTGACTTCCAGCTCAGATGTCTTAAGGCCCTAGCTAGAGAGCAATCCGGGTGGCACTTGATCTGCAAGGAAGCTACACCCCTTTGGGTTTGTCATGATAATGATGACAGATGAAATGTGTCTCTCTTCTATCATCAGAGCCAGGCCTAGTGCTTTGCAATGTCTCTCACACGACTGGTTCTTGGTAAGTTTGTTTGGATTTTACCCAATCTCTCTCCCAGTCAGCTAGCAACTGTGTTTCTCTTTTAGAGGCTAAACACCCTGTGACCCTGGGTTTGGGACCTGCAGGCCTTGATACTGTGTCTGTGTATATATATGATGAGGGCCTGATTCTGGTCTCATTGGAAATTTGTTCAAGATGTCTTCTTATTGCTCCACAATGGGAGATAGAGCCAACACTAAATAAGGATTTCAAGATTTGGCCAATTGCAGTTAAACAACAGGACTCTTCCTTGAATTAAAATATGCTGTGTCCCCTGGAGAGTGAAATCTAACCAGGATTATAGGAAGGGGTTTCCGACAATAGCAGAGGACTGGATTTGATGACCCAGGAGGTCCCTTTTAGTCCTATGTACCTGTGTTTCTAAATCTTAACAAACGCCATTGAAAACGTCATAGAGATTTTGTGACCAACATTTTTTTTCCTTATTCTTCTTTTTTGCAGCGTAATCTCCCGCTAGAAGAAGCTCATTTTATTAACACAAAACAGCTGAAGTTCATTGTGGCTCGAAGCAAGTGGCAGGTCAGCAGACCTCAGTCTATTTTGCTCTTTCTGTCTAGCTTTTTTTTTTTTAAAGGTCTCTTCTTTTCGAGACTGCAGCCGAGGTCTCTTCGGTGTGCCTCTGAGAAGGGAATACGGTCAAAGGGAAAAGGTTCAGTGGATGTGGCAAAAATAAGGTATCCAGGCTGAAAAAATACAGGTCTTCCAGCTCTCACCAGTGTTCTGCCTTCTGTGGCATGATCCAGCCCAGGACACTGAAATAGGGAAGCCCCTTCTGGACATTGAGTAAAGACACTGAGCCTGAGGTCACCCATGACTTCTGAATGTTAGATGACTTGTCTAGTAATCTACAAAAAGACTTTCTGTGATTTGATGCACAAAATGCTGAGAATACCAAAGACCAAGCGTGAACTCCCCATACAAACATCACTGGGAGTTTTGCCACTGATTTCGTTGGAGCCAGTATTTTACCTCAACAATTTGGATACCTGCATTTTAGTGACAGGTTTCAGTGGTAGCCGTGTTAGTCTGTATCAGCAAAAAAACTGAGGAGTCTTTGTGGCACCGTAGACACTAACAAATTTATTTGGGCATAAGCTTTCGTGGGCTAGAACCCACATTCTTAAGATTGATGTGAGGATGGGGTTGGGACTCAGGAACTTCTGATTGCTGATCTCCTCTCTGAGTCTGATTCATTCTGCCAGTAGGAACAAGTTCTTTACCTCCCAGCCTCACGTATTCCATTTGCACAAATTGAATAACACTGCCTATCTCAAGGATATGTTGTGATAAGCTCATTAGCTGATATGTGTAAAGCACCTTGTAGATGAAAAGTACTATGTGGGTGCTTATTATTATTATTAGTGGAAACCTCTGATAATCAGTCTTTGAACTTTGGGCCATTCCCCCATGCCCCTTTGTATTATATAACACAGGGGTAGGCAACCTATGGCACGCGTGCCAAAGGCGGCACGCAAGCTGATTTTCAGTGGCACTTATATATGGAGACATACCTATCTCATAGAGCTGGAAGGGACATCGAGTCCAGCCCCCTGCCTTCACTAGCAGGACCAATTTTGCCACAGATCCCTAAGTGGCCCCCTCAAGGATTGAACTCACAACCCTGGATTTAGCAGGCCAATGCTCAAACCACTGAGCTATCCCTCCCCCCTTACACTGGCCTGGCCACCGGTCCGGGGGGCTCTGCATTTTAATTTAATTTTAAAAGAAGCTTCTTAAACATTTTAAAAACTTTATTTACTTTTCATACAACAATAGTTTAGTTATATATTATAGACTTCTAGAAAGTGACTTTCTAAAAACGTTAAAATGTATTACTGGCACACGAAACCTTAAATTAGAGTGAATAAATGAAGACTCGGCACACCACTTCTGAAAGGTTGCCGACCCCTGATATAACACATGTGGAATATGGGTATTTACATGTATTTAAATGTTTTATTCATTTAAGGCCTACAATCAATAGCAATACAGAAACAAAAGGGTTCCCAAAGAAACAATGAAGTACATAATAACATAATGGAGCACATCGGGGTCTGGCTTCTCTGCTGATATACGTCAGCGGAACTCTACTGATTACAGTGGAGTTACGCCATTTTACTTCACCTAAGGCTCTGGCCTAGTATGTTTAATTAAGAAACTCAGTGAAACAATAGAAAGAAGTGAGCTGTGACTAAATCCCCTACACTGCTTTGAAAATGTCAACCAGCAGCCTGCTTCTCCACTCACACAGGTGTAAGTTAGCAATACCTCCACTGAAGTCAGTGAATAAGAGGAGAGTTCGGCCCAGAATGAATCTGTCAAAACATATTGTACAGAAAGAAATAATGCCAATATGCTGTGCAGCTCTTATGTGTGTTATGTTTCTGAGGATATACAGTGTAATTCTTGCTGTGTATGTTTACACCCTCTCATCATGACGTTGCTTTTTGGTTATGTTATATTTTTGTTTTCCTTTTTCAGTGTTCCCTCATGTGCTATAAATCTATACTGATAATGAGATCCATTCCAGAAATCCTACAGAGAACTCACAAAAACACATCGCTGGGCATCTCCCGACACCTGGTTGAAGAAAGTAGTTCTTCCACTACTACTGGCTCCTCTTCAGACAATGAGAATGCATCCTTCCCCAGGAGAAGGCACTTTGGCTCTACACCAGAACTGCACTTGTCTGTGTTTGATGCACCGAGTTATCAAGAATCTCCAAGTTATGCAGCAGAAGAGAAATATTCCAAGGTCTTGGTGCCTCCAGTAAAACCCATGAGACGGAAATATGCTTTAGTGAAAAGTGAGCTGGGTGATAAGCCACCTACAGAAAGCAAAGTACTAATGGCAGGTGCCTTTGCTCAGAAAGCAGAGGCGGTCAGCTCAGAACTCAAAGATGAACGAGCAGATCAGTCCCAAGAGAGTGATGCAGAGCGGCCTTCATTGGCGAAGGCAGCCAGCTTAGATACATCAGACTTGGCCCCGCCAAAAGAAAAAACAGGCACGTTATTACCTCACAAAGACAGAATTGCAAAGGCTGGAGATGCAATGGAGAAACCACCTTTGTGTGTCCCCAGACAGAGTGTGATTAAAAGCACATTCTACAGCCAAGCGTCCGAGGCTCCTACACGTCTACCTGTCTCACCGGGCAGAGACTACAGAAGGCACCTTGACAGAACAAGAAGGGCCTTCAGGAAATCAGGGTATTTAAAGGTACCCTTGAGTGGTCTACGGGAACCCCTTCTAGAACAGTTTGAATTGAGAGAAGAGGAGGAGGAGGAAGAAGAAGAAGGAATGTCTGGTGATGAAGAATATGGAAAAAGCAGAGAAGGTGTGACAGGCCCTCTGACCAAATCGGCTTCCTTTGATACTGCTAGGAAACCGTCACGTCACACCTTCCAGGTGTCCAGCAGAAGCCGTTCACTGGATGATTACAGACTAAGAGCCATAAGTTTAGCCAAGGAGCAAGACATTCTGGAAGAAGACTGTGATCTAACTTCACAGGAGAGTTATCCAGGACTAGCTAGCCAGCATGGCATATCTACTGACTCTGGCAAGGTTTGGCCTGAGGAGCATTCGATGGAGGAGGACTCAAGGAAAGCTAGGAAGGATTGTTCAGAAGAACAGCCAGTCCCTTCTGCACCGTGTGGTGACGAAGGATGCCCGGGTCAAGCTGCTCAACCACAGAAGGTCCCAGTGTCAGCCCACCAGGGTGAAAGTGAGGAGCATTTACATCAAAAGACAAAACTTTCCATTGACATTGATGTGAAGCCGTCTGCTCTGGAAGATGAAAGCCTGATTCTAACTGCTCAGCAACTGGACACAGCCCCAGTGTCAGCTCACACGTGTGAAAGTGAGGAGCATTTAAAGCTGACGCCGAAGCCTAGTGGTGCAGCGTTTACACTTCTGCAGGGTGAAAGCTCCATTTTGATTGTTCCCGAATCAGAGAGAGCCCCAATATCAGCCCAGGAGAGTGAAAGAAGACATCAGCAGCCAAAGCCTTCTGTTCACAGTGCTACAGAGTCTGCTGATCTACAGGGTGAAAGCCCAATTATCCTAGAGACTGCCCAAATTCCAGCTTGTAAGGGTGAAAGCCCAAGTATTTTAACAGCTCCACAACCAGAAACTGCTCCACTTTCAGTCTGCCAGGGTGAAACCCAGGGATGCTTACATCAGATGCCTTCTGATTACTTGGGCACAGCTTCCACTGTTCTGGAGGGCAAACATCCAATGATTCTAACATCACCACCAGAAAGTGCCCCAGTTTCAGAGTGTGACCGTGAAAGGCAGGAACATTCCTGTCAGGCGCCTTCTGTTTACATTAAGGTGGAGTCTGCTGTTCTCCAGGGTGAAAGCCTATTTATTCTCACAATTCCACAACGAGAAACTGCCCCGCTTCCAGTCTATGAGAGTGACAGCCAGGAACAGTCACCTCAGGAGCCTTCAGATTGCAGCGAGGTGAAATCTGTGGACTCAGAGAGTGAAAGCCTAGCTATTCTAGAGACTTCCCCTGTTTCACTTGGCAAGGGTGAAAGCCAGAAACATTCACATCAGAAGCCTTCTGTTTACAGCAAGGCAGAGTCTGCTGTCCTGGAGGACTTGGTTGAAGAGATGGTTTGTCTGTCTGAAGATATGAATGTTTTGGCAAAGTCCGTTTCTACTCAAGAGGGATGTGAAAAGCACTTCTCCCCTCCAAAGGAGATGTTCTACCAAGGTCCAGCTGGCCACGCAGCTGCCGGACGTCCCACTCATTTTGTGCCACGGGGTAAAAGAGAAGAGGGCATTTACCGGGCTGATCTTACAGAATCAGCTGCACCAATTCCTGCAGCGGAAGATAAGTTGAGTATGCCAGCCCTGTTGAGTGTAGTCACTGAGGAGGAAAAGGTGGCTTCTCATGAATGTGAACATCTAGGAGATTTAGCAATCAAAAGCACTAGTTCCAGCAAAGCAAGCATATCCCCGTCTGATAATTCAGGTTCTGGAAAAAGATCTAGTCATAGCTCTGATAGCAAGGAACCTGACAAACACTCTGAAGTTTCCTTAGTGAAGATTAAAGACCTCTCCGAAGAGATTCCTAGCATTGGCAGTGGGACTTCAAAATTTGATATATCTGAGGTAGAGCCTGCGTATTTGAACCTATCAGATCTCTATGACATTGTATATTTTCCATTTGAATTTATGAACGTCAAGAAGCCCCCACCTAAACCAACTGGTAAAAGATTTATGCCCTTCGGTGAAAAGGTAAAATTACCTCCTGCAACTAAAGAACATTTGCCTCAGTATAAAAGATTGTGCATTAGAGAGGACATTAAATCCCCTTCAGATAACTCACAAGATGCCACGACAGGGGAAACCAGACAAAACCTATTGGACATTTCCGAAGATGTAGGGCAACCCCTTCGAAGGCTGGCGAAAGGTTCTGAGCCACCAATGGGGAAAGGAGCTGAGGGCCATGTGACAACTGAATCCCAGCCAATGTATGGCTTCCAAAAGGACTCAGGTGGTAAGCAGAGAAGCTCCACACACAGCAAATCAGGACTCTTTAAACCCTATGGCAGATCGCACTCAACGGAGCAGTCAGTAGAACAGACTCTGAAGAAGAAAGTAAAAGCTTCTGTTGCCCATATTTCAAGAATCCTAAAAGGAAAGCCAGCCCCTGAACCGGAGCAAAAGGAAGGTAAAAATCTCATAGAGGGTGTAAATGGGCCTAACAATATAATGGGCTCTGTTACCCCTTCTCTCTCATCTTTCCCCTCCACACTTCTTATATTCATCAGTTTATACATTTGACAAATAGCATCAGCCGCTCCACTTTCCTAGAGGAGTAATCCTCCATATCCTGATCCCAGTGTCAAAACACCCAGGGACATCAATAGGAATAGGATCCGGCTGTACTGACTAGTGGAGTTCCCTCCATCCTCTGCGGCTAAGTGTTTTATTTCAGTATAATCTTTGGTATTCTCTCCTAGCCCTGAATGTAAAACATGGGGCACAATTCGAACTTAGTGACGTTGATGTAAATGTGAAGTGACTACACTGAAGTCAGTGGAATTACTCCAGATTTATGCCTATATCAATGAGACCGGAATCTAGAGAATAGACTCTGTCTATACTCTCGATTTTCCAGCACCTAGGTTGTGCCATATAATGTGTCTTTCTGCCACAGATCATCCGCCCTACTACAGCTTAATATCATCCTAGCCCCAGGGCCTTTTATTAAACTTGCCATGACATTTGGTATTAACTGACAATTCATTAATAAGAACCCCATGGCATTTTTACTGATAAACTAATCACATGAACCACAGATAATAGACTGTAATTATATGCTGCAATTAAAATGTCATTGATTTAGTAGACTGGCTTCTACTATTAAATTCTTTGAAACAGGCATTGAGAAGCAGGGAAGTGACATACCAGAAAGAGAGTCTGTAAATGGGGCTGCAGGATATTAAAACAGAAAATCAGGACTTCATTGATCCATCCATCCATCCATCCATCCATCCATCCATCCATCCATTCTCTTCATTCTGAGAACATGAGCTCCCAGTTCAACGCTGTGGCCAAAAGAGCTAATGCCATCCTGGGATGCAGAGACAGGGAAATCTTGAGTAGGAGTCGAGAGGTTATTTTACCTCTGTTTGGCACTGGTGCGATTGCTGCTGGAATACTGTGTCCAGTTCTGGTACCCGCAATTCAAGCAGCATGTTCATAAATTGGAGAGGGTTCAGAGAAGAGCCACGAGGATGCTTAAAGGATTAGCAAACATTCTTTATAGTGATAGACTCAAGGAACTCAATCTATTTAGCTTAACAAAGAGAAGGTTAAGGGGTGACTTGATCATAGTCTATAAGTACCTACATGGGGAGCAAATATTTAATAAATGGGCTCTTCGGTCTAGCAGAGAGAGAGAGAGAGAGATAACGTCATTCAATGGCTAAAAGTTGAAGCTAGACAAATTCAGAGTGGAAATAAGGCATATATTTTTAAAATTGGGAGTAATTAACCATTGGAACAATACACAAAGGATCACGGTGGATTCTCAATCACTAAACTTTTAAAATCAAGATTGGATGTTTTCTAAAAGATCTGCTCTAGTAGTTATTTTGGGGAAGTTCTTATGGCCTGTGTTATACAGGAGGTCAGATCAGATTATCACAATGGTCTGTTCTGGCCTTAGAATCTATGAAATTATCAAGCCTCAAAACAAAGGAGAAAGGTATCTTTGTGGCATGAGTTAGCAGTTAGTTCTATTGTGAAATATCACAGAGGAATATAATTGCACCAGGCTAGTATCTGAGAAGCTGAGAGAGATGTAGCTTGCAAGATTCCTAAGAATTGTGTAGAGGAAAACCTTGGTAATTTACACACGCTAGCAGGAATTCCAGGAGTTCTCTTTGTTCCATCTTTGCCGCAACTCCACCACCTTGTGGGGCTTTCAGATGCTTAAGGTGTAGGTCTTGATCTGAAATGCAAAATCATTGTTTTTGGTGGAAAAAATAACTGCCATAGTTTCCAGAGTTTTTTTACATGAACACATTTCAGAGCAAAATGGCATCTAATGTTAAATGTCCTTTTGCAGAATATATGTCTACAAATCTAGGCCCAAATCCAGCTTTCCTTACTCAGGCAAGACTGCCATTGAAGCCGATGGAAGGTTTGTTTGATTGTGGACTACAGGACAAGGATACCATAAATGCCACAAAAGTTATGTTTCTAAAGAAGGGCTTCAGAGGGGCCTGATGTGCCTTTTCATCTGTGAATTGTTTAGGAGCTTTTAAATCGCACAGTATTTTGGAAGTGGCAAGGTGGTGGTCAGGTGCCACTCAGAAGGTTCCTCCAAGCTGGATAGAGGTAAATCCAGGACTTAAATAAACACAGTAAAAGAACTAAAAAAGAGCCACCGTGGCTTAACAACTATGTCAAAGAAGCAGTCAGAGATAAAAAGACTTCCTTTAAAAAGTGGAAGTCAAATCCTAGTGAGGCAAATAGAAAGGAGCACAAACACTGCCAAACTAAGTGCAAGAATGTAATAAGAAAAGCCAAAGAGGAGTTTGAAGAACGGCTAGCCAAAAACTCCAAAGGTAATAACAGAATGTTTTTTAAGTACATCAGAAGCAGGAAGCCTGCTAAACAATCAGTGGAGCCCCTTGATGATGGAGATACAAAAGGAGCACTTAAAGGCGATAAAGTCATTGCGGAGAAACTAAATGGATTCTTTGCTTCAGTCTTCACGGCTGAAGATGTTAGGGAGGTTCCCAAACCAGAGCTGGCTTTTGTAGGTGACAAATCTGAGGAACTATCACAGATTGAAGTGTCACTAGAGGAGGTTTTGGAATTAATTGATAAACTTAACATTAACAAGTCACCGGGACCAGATGGCATTCACCCAAGAGTTCTGAAAGAACTAAAATGTGAAGTTGCGGAACTATTAACTAAGGTTTGTAACCTGTCCTTTAAATCGGCTTCTGTACCCAATGACTGAAAGTTAGCTAATGTAACGCCAATATTTAAAAAGGGCTCTAGTGGTGATCCCCGCAATTACAGACCTGTAAGTCTAACATCGGTACCAGGCAAATTAGTCGAAACAATAGTTAAGAATAAAATTGTCAGACACATAGAAAAACATAAACTGTTGAGCAATAGTCAACATGGTTTCTGTAAAGGGAAATCGTGTCTTACTAATCTATTAGAGTTCTTTGAAGGGGTCAACAAACATGTGGACAAGGGGGATCCAGTGGACATAGTGTACTTAGATTTCCAGAAAGCCTTTGACAAGGTCCCTCACCAAAGGCTCTTACGTAAATTAAGCTGTCATGGGATAAAAGGGAAGGTCCTTTCATGGATTGAGAACTGGTTAAAGGACAGGGAACAAAGGGTAGGAATTAATGGTAAATTCTCAGAATGGAGAGAGGTAACTAGTGGTGTTCCCCAAGGGTCAGTCCTAGGACCAATCCTATTCAATTTATTCATAAATGATCTGGAGAAAGGGGTAAACAGTGAGGTGGCAAAGTTTGCAGATGATACTAAACTACTCAAGATAGTTAAGACCAAAGCAGATTGTGAAGAACTTCAAAAAGATCTCACAAAACTAAGTGATTGGGCAACAAAATGGCAAATGAAATTTAATGTGGATAAATGTAAAGTAATGCACATTGGAAAAAATAACCCCAACTATACATACAACATGATGGGGGCTAATTTAGCTACAACGAGTCAGGAAAAAGATCTTGGCGTCATTGTGGATAGTTCTCTAAAGATGTCCACGCAGTGTGCAGAGGCGGTCAAAAAAGCAAACAGGATGTTAGGAATCATTAAAAAGGGGATAGAGAATAAGACAGAGAATATATTATTGCCCTTATATAAATCCATGGTACGCCCACATCTCGAATACTGTGTACAGATGTGGTCTCCTCACCTCAAAAAGGATATTCTAGCACTAGAAAAGGTTCAGAAAAGGGCAACTAAAATGATTAGGGGTTTAGAGAGGGTCCCATACGAGGAGAGATTAGAGAGGCTGGGACTCTTCGGCTTGGAAAAGAGAAGACTAAGGGGGGACATGATAGAGGTATATAAAATCATGAGTGATGTGGAGAAAGTGGATAAGGAAAAGTTATTTACTTATTCCCATAATACAAGAACTAGGGGTCACCAAATGAAATTAATAGGCAGCAGGTTTAAAACAAATAAAAGGAAGTTCTTCTTCACGCAGCGCACAGTCAACTTGTGGAACTCCTTACCTGAGGAGGTTGTGAAGGCTAGGACTATAACAGCGTTTAAAAGAGAACTGGATAAATTCATGGTGGTTAAGTCCATTAATGGCTATTAGCCAGGATGGGTAAGGAATGGTGTCCCTGGTCTGTGTTTGTCAGAGGGTGGAGATGGATGTCAGGAAAGAGATCACTTGATCATTGCCTGTTAGGTTCACTCCCTCTGGGGCACCTGGCATTGGCCATTGTCGGTAGACATGATACTGGGCTAGATGAACCTTTGGTCTGACCCGGTACGGCCGTTCTTATGTTCTTATGTTCTTACAGTCATAGGAATTTCTAGTTCCTTCACTGGACTTCATGAACATTCAGACCCTCAGTAGCCCATCTTGGCTCTTTTAGCTTGTCCTCTAGTTTAGCTAGAAGGCTAACATTAATTATCTCCTGAGACATCTGATATTTGGCAAGGCTATAGGGAGGAAACTTTCGCTATTGCTGCCTATGGTATAGCTGCTGACTGGATAAAGAGAGGATAAAGAGAGGACTTCCATATCTGTCCGTCTGTCTATCTATCTATCATCAGCTAATTTCACTTTCCTATCAAAGCGATAACATACTTTCCAAGAGCTGTTGAACTGATTACAAGTGCTACACTTACTAAAGAAAAAGTATGCTGCATATCACTAATATATCTGTGTTACCGTCTGAAGTTATTGGGTCGTCTCTAGGCAGCTTGCTTGTAATGTAACGTCCCTTCCCAGGGTCTGGGCCAGCACACAGTGAAAAGAGACTGAATGATGTGCAGGACTTTTTTTTTGAACTGCCACATTACTGTGTGGTCACTGGGGCCTAAAAAGAGGACGGCATACTGAGCACAAAAGCATGAAACATGTTTGTTTTTCCCCATCGGCGCTCCTTGATAGCTAGTCTGATTAAAGATGCTGTCTGGTATGTTGCTTGTTGTGATTTACATATGTAATTGTCTTAATCTGTCTGAAATGCTGCTTTCCCTCTTTCTTTCAGCACCTTCTTTTGTAGAAGAGCTCACGGATCAGGATGTTGCCCTGGGGCAGTCTGTGACTCTGTCCTGCCAAACGTCTGCCCATTTCCCTCTGCACGTTGACTGGTTCAGAGGTGACGTAAACTCTCATTTGATGACCTGGGACAATTTAATAATAGGGTCTGGAGTAATAGCACAATAAAGATGATTGAGAAGCTAAGTTCCAGGAGAAGGTTAAGGGGAGTGGGTTTAGGGGAGTCTTTCCCTGGAAAAGAAGGGACTTTTAGCCATCTCGGTAGAATTTAAGGACTTTTTCCTTCTGCCTTACAGATGGGGTGCCCATTCGCAGCAGCAGTAGGATACTGATCTCAGCCACACTCAAAAACTTTCAGCTTTTAACCATATTGGTGGTTACGGCTGAGGACTTTGGTATTTACACATGTGCGGCCAGCAACTCCCTGGGTACAGCATCCACCTCCTGTGTAATAAGGAAGGCAGGTAAGAGCAGGAAGTAATTCAAGGAAGTAGATGCCTGGTTTGTACAGCTCCCACTCGAGGATTATATCCAGAATTAGCAGATGTTGCATTATAGATTTTCTTCCACTAAGGGATACTTCATTTTCTGGGAACTCACAGAGATAGTTCCAGACGGGAAGGCAGCAAAGGGGATGTATCCCTCTTAGTTTGTTGTTTAGCCTCAACACCCCAATAGTACTAGGGTGACCAGACAGCAAATGTGAAAAATCGGGATGGGGGTGGGGGGGTAATAGGAGCCTATATAAGAAAAAGACCCCAAAATTGGGACTGTCCCTATAAAATTGGGACATCTGGTCACCCTAAATAGTACAGATGCTTCAAGGTGCCTTGATGAAAGGTGATGCGTTGACCGTAGTGTAGAAACCTTAATTTAGATGGTTGAAACTGGAAGACCTTGGAACATAGAGGCTGGAAATACAAATACCTTTTTTTTTTTAGCAAGTAAGATCATTATAAAAACTAAAGCAAGTGACATTCAGAAGTAAGGATAGGCAGATCTTATAGAATTTGATGGCTAGTAAACTGATGTTCACCAAACTAGTTCAAATTTACATACCTTTTTAAACTCCTGGGTTTTTCAAGGATGATTCCGTTTTAGAAAACAACCAAAACATGTTTTTACCTACAGAAGAATTCACCTATCTCCCAGAACTAGGCTGGTGCAAATGCATAGCTTGTATTCATTGTATACACTGAGTCAGATTCTTCCATGATGTAAGTCTGTTGAAGTTGATGGAGTTTACACCAAGCATGCATCTGACCGATTGTGTTTATATTTTCCATGGAATTTTTCTCTCTTCCCTATCTCTGCTCCTTATACAGAGTCTCTCTGTGTTTGTTTCTGCCGTGCTTGCTGCAGTTTGCCTTGAGTTCGTTCTCTCTGCTCCTTTTTTCAGAGTCTCTCCTAAGTTTGAGTCTCTCCCCTAGTTTGAGTCAAACTTCCAAGTTTTTGATAGGTTTGAAATCAGGCAAACGGAGTTTACCATTCCAAAAGGGATCAGCTGTTTGGAATGGAAGAATATCTGCAACTGTAAAATTACTCATCGGTTAGAGGGAGAGGAGTCTAAGCCTTCATGTCTGTCTGTTGTCTATGACACCCCTAATTTTGCATGCCTCCCTCACAGAAGTTCTTGCTAGCCCCCCAGCCCCTGATATTGTGGAGGTGTATGAGGATGGAGTGCAAGTGGTCTGGAAACCTGTGGAATCTAACACCGTGGTTACGTATACTGTACAGTGCAAGAGCGAAGGTAAAGCAGAACTTGATAGTCTACACTTGTCTTTATTGTTATCATGATTATCTAGTAGCAGTAGAATCGTAGTGCCTAGAAGCCACAGTCCTGCATCAAGGCCTCATTGTACTAGGTGCTGTACAAACAGAATAAAAAGACAGTCCATGCGCCAAAGAACTTACAGTTTCCCATTAGAATCCTATTGAAGAGACATCTGACTTTACAAGATCTGTGCAATGATAATCTCCTTGATTCAGAGGTAGTTATACCTTGAAGGTATGTCTTCACTACCGGCTGGATCGGCGGGCAGCGATCGATCCAGCGGAGATCGATTTATCGTGTCTAGTCTAGACGTGATAAATCGACCCTCGAGCACTCTCCCGTCGACTCTGCCTGTGCCTCTTCCGGCGCTGGAGTACAGGAGTTGATGGGAGAGCGCTCGAGGGTCGATTTATTGCGTCTAGACTAGACAGAATAAAAAGACAGTCCATGCGCCAAAGAACTTACAGTTTCCCATTAGAATCCTATTGAAGAGACATCTGACTTTACAAGATCTGTGCAATGATAATCTCCTTGATTCAGGGGTAGTTATACCTTGGAGGTATGTCTTCACTACCGGCTGGATCGGCGGGCAGCGATCGATCCAGCGGAGATCGATTTATCGTGTCTAGTCTAGACACGATAAATCGACCCTTGAGCGCTCTCCCGTCGACTCCTGTACTCCAGCGCCAGGAGAGGCGCAGGCAGAGTCGACGGGGGAGCGGCAGCAGTCGACTCACCGCGGTGAAGACACCACGGTAAGTCGATCTAAGTACGTCGACTTCAGCTACGTTATTCACGTGGCTGAAGTTGCGTAACTTAGATCGATTCCCCCCCCCCACCCTCCCAGTGTAGACCAGGGCTAATCATATATTATTTGGGTTGCCTGACTCATTCAGCACCTGATGCAAAGCCCGCTGACGTCACTGGGAATCTTTCCATTTAGGTTCAGCTGGCCTTGGATCAGAGCCTTTAGAGCCTGACCTCTCGGAGTCCCTGTTATTAACAATAATATTAACTATTTATCTTGCAGTAGCACCTACAGGTCACAACCACATTGGGCCTAGAGCTGTGCAACTAACGGATTTTTGATTACCTGGCAATTCTAAAAAATCAGGGGAAAAGATCATTTTGGGTCAGCCCAAAGCAAAGATTTTTGAAAATTTGGGAGAATTGTAGAGTAAAATAAATGTAATTTAATTTCAGGTTGAACATTGTTTCGGCATTACTTAAATAAAATGATTTTATTTTGACCCTTTAAAAACATTTTTTATTATTTTTTTAAATTAAAAATGCTTAAAAATTGTCAAAATAAAATTTCGAAAGGCAAAATTGTTTTAAACAAAACTCAGCAGGTTTGATTTTGAAATGTTGAAATAAAATGTTTTGACCTTTTCTGATTTTTTTTTAGCTTCTTTTCAGTTGAAACAGTTCAGTAAAATCAACATAAATTCATGAAACATTTAGATGTCACCATTCAGCATTTTTTGTCAGAAAAAAGTTTTCTCCGAAAAATTTCACCCAGTAGTTGGGCCCAGTTTTCCTACGTGCCTCCCTCTAGAGATATCAGAGGTTTTCAAACTTGGGGGTGAGTCCCCCTGGGGGCGTGGAATGTATTCTGGGGGGAGGGGGCATGAGAAGCTTTAGGGGGGGAAAACATACTGCACACATTTTGCCCACAGCAATGAACAACTAGCAAAGCTGATTCGTCCAAAATCATATCAGGTCCTCGGATGGCACTGTGTATTGGACTCTAGATGGTGCTGTGCATTCTGACGGATTTCTGATAAACTGGCACAGCATTACACAAAGTCATTGCCATCTGTACGTTAATCTGTTTGCTACGACGCGGTGTACCCATTTAATTGAAGGTAGAAGGGGATCTCTGAGGGCTGTTTCAAGCATCCAACCCAGGATGGGAATTGCTGTGTTCCAAAAAATAGGCAAACCCATTGCACTGGTAACAACAGTGTGATGCCAGTAAGCAGTATCTCACTTAAAATTTACACTGCTATATACTTAAATGGCTCTGTTTGAATCAATGCCTTTCTGTTTTTAATGTTGAGTGAGAGTTGCATGTTGATTTTTTTTATCAGTATATGTACTTGTGTGGCGGGGTGTGTGTGTAAACTACTACAGAAAGAAGCAGGGTGCAATCATATAGGTTTGAGAACCACGGATGTATCTGCATATGTAGTTCATTCTGGATAGCCATGAGCTAGGTAGGGAGTTGTTCCTCTATGAGGGTTTATACCTGAATAAATGTGTTCCTGTTGTTCCCTAACCCTGGGTCTGTGGTGTATCCATTTCCCTGGTGACACAACAATACGATATAACACGATGTGTAACTTCAGTACGCAAACCGGAATGTATAAAAAGTAGAGTTGTGTGAAATGTTCTCAACAAAACTCAGAATCACACGAGACTCACCTGCATCGGGATTCCATTCCAAATCTAAAACTCTTACTGGAGTCCTTGAAAGGTCATTTGAGCTTCACAAACCTTGAGTGAGCTTGGGCCCAGGTTTAAATTATTCTGGGGATTTATTTATGGTTCTTAATTTTAGTTGTGCGATGTTTTCAGTTTTGCTTGCTTTCATCGTGAAGCGGAGTAAAATACAGCGGTTTTTTGAGCAGGGTTTTGTTTTGAGTTTGGGATTCACGTTTGAACCTCAAATCTCAAAGTGGAACTCAGGGAGGATAGGTGTGAAATTACATGAACTGAAACTACAAACGCATTCACAGCCAACCCCCTGCAATGAACGTTGCATGCATCTAATATAAAACGCCTGGCTTCAGAAGTGAAAATAGGAGGTCACTATAAACATGACAAGGCAATGGGAGGTTATACTTTCAGCCCCATTTCTATGCAGCTGCTTCATTTAAATATGCCACCCATTTTCTGTACTCCCAGAACAGCCGCAATTGGTGGCACAAAAGACACCCGATAATCCCTAGAACAAGTGCTAACCTGTGTTTCTCTTTGCTTGGCCAAGATGGTGAATGGAAGACCCTTGTTACTGACATGGCTGATTGCTGCTACTATGCCAGTAATCTCTCCAGGGGCTTGGTTTACTCCTTCCGGACGGCCTGCATCAGTAAAGCAGGAATGGGACCTTACAGCAGCCCGTCTGCCAAAGTAAAGATTGGTGAAAAAGACCAAACAGGTAAACTATTGGGTGGTGGTAGAACATCTACACTATCGCACCTTCTTTGTGTGTACTTCAGGGGAAGTGGAGCATCAATCTGGAGGAACTCCATTGCCTCCAGTGTGTTTAGGGTTTTGAATCCTAGGTGCTGTTGTTCACAGATAGTCCCTTAGCTGACAGCAGGATGAGTTGTAAGAACTCCTAGTCTTGGCATCCTGGGGTTGAAACTGTGGATTACTTGTACAGGAGAGACCACTCAATGGGCTCTCCGACATGCTCATTTCATTCGGGTGCTCGCCAGGGAACAGAATCAGAGTAATGTGTTTCAGTTGTGTGACGCGGGGGCTTAATAGTACACCTATGGAAGTGGTGAAAAGTCCATTGAAATGCTGTGGCCCTGGTGTGGTCTACAAGCCACAATCCGTTAAATGACAAGGACTCTCCCAGCAGCTGAAAGCGTTCCTCTGAGAATTGAGATAATGGCCTATCTGGCATATCATTTCTCTTTCCGCCAATTGAAAGGATTCCACTACACCAGAGAAATAGCCCTGCCCATCTCAATGTAATTTACCAATCCTCGCCCTGTATGCTTGCCTTAGGCCAGGGATTCTCAACCGTTTTCATACTGTGGTCTCACAATCTCTCCTGAGCCACGCTCCACATTCCTTTATGCCAGTACACACAGTGCTTCCAAGGAGGTGCCATAATGGTTCCTACAATGCTCCCTATTCCAGAGGAATATTCAGGAAGAACCAATTGCAAGTGACTTAAGACAATCTGCTTCAGCTGATGAAATGAAACATGGAGTAGAAGCAGGTTACCAGTCCCCAGCCAATGTCTTGCCATTTCCTTGAGGGCTGTGACCAGGTGGCAGGTTGAGAACCAGTGGCTAGGCTAATATAGATTAATTGCTCGCCATTTGCAGTGAGACAGAGCAACAAGTTCTTCCATTAGATCCACTGGTCCTCTAACCTGTCTATGTAATAGGCTAGACCAGGGGAAACTCTTACTGGGACATGTCTACACTGGGGCTGGAGGTGGAATTTCCAGCTCAGGTGGACATACCCATGCTAGCTCCGATTGAGCTCGCGCGTTAAACATAGAAGTGCAGCTGCCGGAGCTTGAGCGGCATGACGAGCTAGCTGCCCTGAGTGCAATCCTGTCAGAGGCCTCGGTACAGACTTGGGGTGGCTTGTGCCGTGGCAGCTTCACTGCTGATTTTAGTGTGCTGGCTTGTTCAGCGCTAACCGGTGAATGTCCACCCGAGCTGGACATTATACCTCCAGCTCCAGTGTCAGTAGCCCCGTGTTCAATCCTGAAGCTGTTTCTTTGCACTAGAACAGGGGTTCTCCAACTTCATTGCATCGCGACCCCCTTCTGACAATAAAAATTACTTCACAGCCCCCGGAGTGGGCACCGAAGCCTGAGCCCGCCGCAGCCCCACTGACCCGGGCGGTGGAGGGGGGGACAAAACTGAAGCCCAAGAACTTCAGCCCCGGGCGGGGGGGGCCTGTAACCTGAGTCCCAACACACAGGGCTGAAACCCTCAGGCTTCGGCCTCGGGTGGTGGGGCTCAGGCTTCAGTTTCAGCCCTGGGCCCCAGCGAGTCCAAGCCAGCCCTGGCGATCCCATTAAAATAGTTTTACCCACAGTTTGAGAACCGTTTGAGAACCCGACCCACAGCTTGAGAACCGTTGCACTAGAATGTGATTTGGTGCCTCTAGTGTGAGACATCTCACAAATGTGCCTGCTGAAGTCTGAGATACGGTAGCTGCCTGTCTTCCTCCCTATTGACAAGAAGATACCCAGGGATGACAAAGCAAGGATTTGAACTGAACCCAGTGTTGTTTTCTCTTCTACATCCATGTCTCTCTTTCCCTCTAGCGTTTCAATCTGCAAAGCAGACGTTCCCAGCTGCTACAGAGGGTGAGAGTGAAATAATGGCACCAGCAGAGCCTTTTCCAACCCAGCAAACCTACGCCTTCCAAACAGAGATCAAAAGGTATAAAGGCCAGAAACCCCCAGTTACACCCTCAGATGTTCAGGAGAAAATGCTGCATGCGGCTTCAGTTTGGACCCTAAAACTCGGAAATGTCACTTTTATAAACCTACCGACCTGTTACCTGCCCATTTACCACTTTGTTTTAATGAAAACATCTCCAGTAGCTCAGGATGCTTGGCTGCCCTCCTCTTGTCTGACTTGATATTGCCAACATTAAATGAATCCTGAGCCAGACCCTGTTCAAATGTGTAGATCGCTCACTAACTCCATACAGGTACTCACCAACCAGGGCAGAGCCCACTCCTTCCAGGTAGATAAAGCTTGCCGTTGAGCACGTGGGGTTCATCACACTTCAAATCCAATAGCTGGACACCAATGGTAACAGATCCATAGGTCCCCAGAATGGCATTGTCCTTATTGTACCCCACACCGTGGCAGAGGAGAGGGACTTCCCAAGAGGCAGGAAGGTGAAGAAGATGGGGCCAGTCAGGGCTCATTCCAGGCACAAGTCCCCATCACCTTGTAGAGGCTGCCTCCAACACTAGCCCATCCCCAAGGAATTGCACATCTGGGAATTAGCCAGTGTCCTAAAAGGTAAAAGACACTGAATCCGAATTTGGGGTCTCAACACTGGATTCTTGCTAAGAAGCCCAATCATGTACAGCCCAGCTGGGTAAAGGATTCTCTCTTAGGCTCCCTTTACGCTTGTGAGCTCGGGGGCGAGTCCCAGTTCACTGAGACGGATTCGTGCTAGCTGTCATCGAGCTCGCACGCTAGAATAGTAGCGTAGCCAGGGTAACACGGGCAGCCGTGAGTGGCAGCACGGGCCAGCCATGCTGAGTACGTACCCATGGAGTTCAGGCAGGTTTGTATTCGACACGGCTAGCCCGTGCTGACGCTGCTTGTGCTACTCCGGCTACACTACTATTTTTAGCATGCTAGCTCGATGAGAGATCGCGTGAGTGCGTCTCCATGAGCTGGGAATCACACCCCCAGCTCCAAGTTTAAACATACCCATCATTGCGCCTGGGCAGAGCGGATATTATTCACAGGCACTGGAGGTCAGGCTTTTGCTGCTGCCATTAAAAGTAGCCATACACTTTCACTTTAAGGAGGTGCAGACTTACCGTCTCTCCTACCAGCCCAGCATGATCGTGGTTTTCACCACAGGGTCTGGATGCCAAATAAGCAGTAGGATGCTGTTGATTCTAAGGTAGGGCAGAACCTGGCTCCGGCTACCTTGTTCCAAGAGCAGCAGGAGAAGTTTAACTTGCCCTTGTACTTTTGTTGCTCCAGGGGGCGTTTCAGCATCGTCAGACAGTGCAGGGAAAAATTAAGCGGAAATGCGCTGGCTGCCAAAATTATCCCCTACCGGCAAGAAGACAAGCAGGCTGTGCTCCAGGAATATCAAGTCCTGAGGAAGCTTCATCACACAAATATCGTTCAGCTGCAAGGAGCTTACATGAGCCCACGGCACCTAGTACTGATCCTGGAATTGTGCGTGGGGCCAGAGCTACTCCATTGTTTGGCTAAAAGGTATGCATCCCACCTGCTTTGTTTGACGCTGGTTTAGCTAGTGAGGCATCTGTACTGTGGATTTTTGCCCACCTCTTCATTCTGGAGCATCTTCTTCCACCCATGTTTTCCCCCAGTCTAATCTCTTACTATACTTGTGATACATCTCCTGTACTCCCCTGAGACTTGTTTGCATCGTCGGCTTCCATGGATCAGCCACAAATCAGTACCTGTGGAGCACCACAGTCTCTTTCCCTCCGCCACCAGAGATGGAGGGCATCAATTATTTTAATGCGTCTGTTCGCTGCCTTGATTCCCAGAGTCTCTCGTTAAATCCGTGCTCTCGAGTGGCCATAAAGAGGCTGCTCACTCTGGCCGAGCGTAAATCCTACCTTTAAGGTGTAAATGTACAATTGATGACATGGGGATTGTGTGTGGTTCAGGCAGCCTTTCCACCTATTCCCATTTCTCCTTCAGCCTCCCCCGACGGCTGAAAACTGATCAGGTGACATCTTATGAGTAAGGCTAAGCCCCTGATCTAAGCACAGGAGCTGCATTCTGATCCCACTCTGCCACTGACTCCCTCTGTAGCCCAGTCACTTAATTTCTCAGCCTCAGGTTTCCATCTGTAATACAGGCATAACAATAGTTACTTACCTACCCCCAGTGGAGCTTCGTGAGGATTAATGAATAATATTTGTGAAGTATCTGAAGCTGATGAAAAGTGCTGAGTATTGTTGTTCCTGATCATGTTAGGACTTAATGGGAATTGTCCTATTGACTTCAGTGGAAGCAGGACCAGGCTGTTAAAATACGCAGGAAGGAAAATTATGATTCTTACTGTTTCCTTTACCAGGACATCCTATTCAGAGGTGGAGGTCAGAGACTATCTCTGGCAGATCCTCAGTGCAGTTGAGTTCCTCCACGCACACCACATCCTGCACTTGGATCTGAGGTCTGAAAACATGATCATTACTGAACCCAACCTGCTTAAACTCCTGGACTTTGGCAACGCGCAGTTCTACACGCCAGACAGAGTCATTACCATGGATAGGTGCATTGACTACGTAGAAACCATGGGTGAGTACGGTATGTCAGTGCTACGTCAGCATGGCCTCGGGCCCCTGCTAGATGGAAGGTCAGACTGGGACAATGGTGGGAGCGACACTTTACAGATGTGTTTGAAGATGCTCCCATTCATTGCCTGGCAGATGCTCCCGTTGGTTGCCAGCTAACAGGAAATTGGGGTCGGCCTGCATTCTCTTAAATTATTCCCACTTGTGCTATAATGGCGGTTATAGAACTGGATGTTTTTGCAGTGTCCAGAATCCACCCTGAATTTCCTGGTCTGGATGATGCTGGAGTTCAGAAGGTTTTGAGCCTGCCTGTGTGCTAGCCCTGGCCTGCGATTGGCTGGTGCAGTGGGTAGAACTGAGTGGAAACAGCAGCCTTCCCAGCTTGCTTGATCCGTTGAATTCAGTGAATTGAATTGGTAACTCATCAATCTCACGTTGGTTGATTTAAAATGTGAGACAACCCTTGTGAAGCACAATGTCTCATCATGAGCATTGAGGGGTACAGTGTGCATGCTGCATAGAGTGGGCACAGTCCCTTCTGATTTACACCAATGTAACTATTAACTTTAATGGGGTTACTTCTGATTTACACCGGTGTAAGTGAGAGGAGAGTCATGCCCATAAAATGCACACAGTGCAGTCACTGCATGGGCAAAAGCGATGAGCACAGCACTAGATTGGCAATATATCCCTAGTAAAGACAGAGCTTTTTAGAGATGCGTTCATAGGTCTCCATTTGTTTGGCTTCTTAAATGACTCAGGATGTTCATGGGGTGTCATGCATCAACTCCACTCACACCGCTGTGCCTTTGTAGCTCCAGAACTGCTGTCAGAGCAAGGAGCCCTCCCGCAGACTGATATCTGGGCTGTCGGCATCACCGCTTTCATCATGTAAGTTGTTCCCTTGCAAAGAACTAGAAATACTAGTGAATAATCACAATGATGACACAATTGGCATCACAGAAATGTGGTGGGATCATTCACACGACTGGAATAGCGGTATAGAAGGGTACAGCTTGTTCAGGAAGGACAGGCAGGAAAAAAGGGAGGAGGAGTTGCCTTGTATATCAAAGATGTGTATATTTGCACTGAGGTTGAAGAGGGAGGCAGACCTGTTGAAAGTCTCTGGATAAGAATAAAAGAGATAAAAACCAAGGGTGATGTCATGGTAGGTGTCTACTTTAGACCAACTAACCAGGGAAGAAGAGGTGGATGAGGCTTTTTTGAACAACTAACAAAATCATCCAAAGTGCAGGACTCGGTGGTGATGGGGGACTTCAACTACTCAGACATCTGTTGGGAAAATAACACAGCAGGGCACAGATTATCCAACAAGTCCTTGGAATGCATTGGAGACAACTGTTCATTGCACAAGGTGAAGAAAGCTACTAGGACAGAGGCTGTTCTGGATTTGATTCTGACAAACAGGGAAATTGGAAGGCAGCTTGGGTGAAAGTGATCATGAAATGATAGCGCTCATGATTCTAAGGAATGGTAGGAAGGAAAACAGCAGACTAAAGATAATGGATTTCAAAAAGGTAAACTTTAGCAAACTCAGAGAATTGATAGTTAAGATCCTGTGGGAAGCAAATATAAGGGAAAAGAGTTCAGGAGAGTTGGCAGTTTTTTAAAGAGACATTATTAAGGGCACAAGAGCAAACTACCCCAATGTGTAGGAGAGATAGGAAGTATGGTAAGATTATGGTAAGACACCACAGTGGCTTAACCAGGAGATCTTGGAAGTTTTTTAATAACAAGTTGGACAAACATCTGTCAGGGATGGTCTAGGTTTTCTTGGCCCTGCCTCAGTGCACGGGGCTGGACTAGATGACTTCTCAAGGTCCCTTCCAGCCCTACATTTCTATGATTCTATGTATTAGCAGGAGTGTTGTAAGCAAGACGTGAGAAGTAATTCTTCTGCTTTACTCAGCACTGATAAGGCCTCAACTGGAGTATTGTGTCCAGTTCTGGGCACCACACTTCAGGAAGGATGTGGACAAATTGGAGAAAGTCCAGAGGAGAGCAACAAAAATGATGAATGGTCTAGAAAAGATTGAAAAAAATGTGTTTGTTTAGTCTGGGGAAGAGAAGACTGAGGGGGGACATGATAAAAGTCTTCAAGTACGTAAAAGGTTGCTATAAAAAGAAGGGTGATAAATTGTTCTCCTTAACCACTGAGGCTAGGACAAGAAGTAATGCGTTAAATTGCAGCAAGGGAGATTTAGGTTGGACATTAGGAAAAACTTGCTAACTGTCAGGGTGGTTAAGCACTGGAACAAATTACCTAGGAACATTGTGGAATTTCCATTATTGGAAGTTTTTAAGAACAGGTTAGACAACACCGGTCAGGGATGGTCTAGATAATACTCGGTCGTGCCTCAGTTCAGGGGCTGGACTAGATGACCTCTTGAGGTCCCTTCCAGTCCTGCATTTCTACGATTGTGGATTGCATCAGTGGAAGGCAGCTTTAAATCCACTAGGGTTTCAAAGGAGATCCACCAGAAGAGATGCACTAAGGGCCTACTGCATCAGCTCAGAATAGCCAGAGGACAGCAGCATTCCAGCCACATCCCTCCTCCCTGGCCGCCCCCCCGGTGTGAAATAGAGTGGTTTAAAGCTGTCTGGGCTGGCTCTACACTGTCTGAGGAGAAAGGGGTACTCCCTGATGGGCCGATGGGCTGCTGTTATAGGCCCCTTTGCACAGCAGGATTGGTGTCAAGGGGCCATGTGGCAACACAGAATCAACCCACACCCACCTTTTGTATATGGCTCAGCTCTCCGATAAAACTCAACCCGCGCCAGCACATTAAAACTACACTAAGGGCAGGTCTACACTACCCGCCGGATCGGCGGGTAACGATCGATCTATCAGGGGTCGATTTATCGCGTCTAGTCTAGACACGATAAATCGATCCCCGAGCGCTCTCCCGCCGACTCCGGTACTCCAGCGCCGCGAGAGGCGCAAGTGGAGTCGACGGGGGAGCGGCAGCAGTCGACCTAAATACGTCGACTTCAGCTACGCTATTCTCGTAGCTGAAGTTGCGAATCTTAGGTCGACCCCCCCCCAGTGTAGACCAGGGCTAAGTAAAAAGGCAAACAAAGCATTCTAACTAAACCTTTCCTCCAATAAATCATCTCTTCTTCCATTTCCTCTTCCCATACAATGCTTCTCAGCACAGGTGTGGTCTGCTTCCTCGCGCTAGCACAGCACTTCCCAGGAGTGCTCAGAAAGGAACTGGGAACAGAAAATTGCATTTACAAAGAGGCCTTTCCCCTCGCGTGTTGATTTACCCTCCTTTTTTTTTGTGTTAGGCTGAGTGCCGACTACCCCCTCAGTTCTGAGGTGGCCTGTGACTTTCCGAGAATCGCCAAGAAAGGGAAGGTGAAACTTACCAGATGCTACGCGGGTCTGTCTGGGGGGGCCGTGACATTTCTTCAAAGCACGCTGTGTGCAAATCCCTGGTAAGAGGATGTTTGCTTTGCAGCATGCAAACTATGCAGGGCCCAGTTACTGCTCTCTTCTCTCTCTCTAGCCAGCTACCTAGCTTCCTCTCACTGCATGTCTCCATCTGAGCCAGACTCTTGTTGATGCTCTAGCTCTCTTCCTATCCTAGGGGGAGGCCGTCGGTATCGGAATGCCTGCAGTTTCCATGGCTCCAGGAGACGGGTTTGGATGACAGACAGCAAGCGGTGGTCACTTTCTCCACTGCCAAGCTGAGGCGTTTCCTAGCAGAACGGGAGAAGAAAAGGAGCCTGCTGTGTTCAAAGTATGGGCTGATGATTGCTCAGTGAAATGGATGGGAACACAGTGAAGAATAGATTCCCCCACCCCACCCCGCATGCCCCGACAAATGTTTGCACTGGGGGTTTGGTACCTAAGTGTCATTTCTGGGTACAGACCTGCTGCAGTAAACCAGAGACCCTGACGCCTTAGAGAGAGATTTGGGTGAGCAGGTCCCATTAGACATGAGTGAATGGGAACTGGATCTCTGGGTGGCTTTGAAAATCCTTCCCTTAGCGTTCCAAGACTGCTCATAATACCGCTCAGTGGCCTCCCCACAAGCTCCAGCAGCAGCACAGAGATACCAGACCCCCAGCCGCTTCATGAGCCTTTCAGACGTTACTCCCTGCAATGACAGCAGCCTCGGCTTCTGATCCCCGGTGCTCACGTGATACACAGGTCTTCTAGCCTGTCTCTCAAAACCATAAGGAGTCAGTAAAAAATTTCCCTTGGAATATAGCACTGAGCTGGGGCTGGGGTAGAGGAGGCTGTTGAATGATAGTGCCCCAGGATGGAATCAGAGTATATACATCTTCACTGTTAAAAAAAAATCCATTGTGTGGCTATCAGATGAAATGTAGTGTGTGTGTGTGTCTTCTAGGCACAGTTGTAGGTAACTGGAGCTATAAATAACATTTGTTCAATAGGGCATCTGATGTGTCTGTCTCATAGTAGCCGGGGCTAGAGTTGACAGACACAATCAGCATGCACCAGTGACTGGACCCAGTGTGTAACGTACCATGGCCGTGTTCACCTACGGCTACCACAGGCATCCGTGGGGACTGAACCCAAGACAAAACGCAGGCCTCTGCCACTCACCCTGAAAGAGAACTCTTTCCTCTGGAAGTAGCAGGCTAAGCCAGCCACTAGAGGGAGGCACGGCCACACTCAGTGCAGGAGCGTTACATGCACAATCTGCACATTACTGCAGACGAGACTGTAACTGGGACTCTCATGGTGCATAGACAGTACCTGTCCCAGGTAAGCCTCCCTCTCACCAGGCCAGAAGGAGCCATGCTACGTTTGTGTCCAATGGAAGTCAGTCTTGCATGTACCTTGTACGACAGGAGATACAAGAACAGCCATTTGTGGCCATCTTCCTGCTCATGCAAGAGAAAAGGCACTGATAGAGTCTTGCTTTTTCAGTGGAAGACCAAATTAGCCCTTTGTATGCTACTCCTATAGATGGCCCAGATCATGTCGTCTCAGACACAAGCCAATTTTTTCTGCTATGCGCTAATAGTGTGGCAGAATGTATAGCATGTATCATTGAGGAGTCTACGCAGGCCTCTGTGCATTGTGATATATGCAGCATTGGCTAAAATCCTCAAAGGATTGACACTTACTGTGGTTATAACCACAGTGAATATGAACTATAGGACATGCATTTAAAGTCTCCAGTCTTTATGATCAGAGGGCAAATATATCAGAAACCTAGTAGCTTAAAGCAACCCTAACTTGCTTTATCTGAATCTGCAGTCTTAAAAATGTAAAACACGCTGTTAGGAATTCTATGCTGATTTTGCAGTACGCGGCCTTGATATATTGATATGGGCTTCCGTAGGGTAGGTGGCCCCTGCAGGGAGAGACTTGGCACAGTTAGGATTTTAGAGCGAGGCATTCTCTCACAGGAAGGACTCAAATGAGCACGCTCCAAAAGAAAACTTTTGTCCACACCTGGGAGAGACTGTTCTGAAGCTGCAAAGGGCCATACTTTGGGCCTTGAGTGAGTGGTTCATTGCAATGACCTCGCTACTCTGCCTGGCTTGCTGTCGAAAGTGACCTGTGCATGCTACCTGTGTTGGCTGCACTGTTCTGTGTCTGTGGGTACAGAGGAAACACCCACTCATTCGGTGACTTTCGTAGGAACAGCTCTGCCCCTGGACAGACACCAGTTCCACAGATGCTCGGGGGAGATGTAATAAACCCAGGAATCTGCAGTGATGAAGTTAGGGTAATTTTTCCTGAATGCCTACCATAGCCTTTTTAATCAGCCACACACAACACACGCCTTTTCACTGAAGCAATCAAAGTAGCACAATGTTTTCCATTATGATTCTTCTACACAGCAAAGATCACTTATGCTAGACGGTTTGTTAGCAGTGCTTGCCTGCTGCGTACGAGACACATCCAGGCAGAATGTGCCTGTTATGCTGCTGAGAATTCTGGGAATATCTAGGTAGAGCACAGCTGTTGAATGTGCTTGGTATATTTATGTAGAACACACCTGCTGTGCTGCTGAATGTATCAGATGCGACTAGTTAGAATGTGCCTGTTATGCTGCTGAATGTGCTGGGTGTCTCTAGGTAGACCATGCCTATTATGCTGCTGAATGTATTGGGTGTATCTAGGTGGAACCCCCCCCCCCCCGTGCTGATGAATGTTCTAGGTGTGTCTAGATGGAACACCCCCGTGCTGCTGAATGTTCTAGGTGTATCTAGATGGAACACCCCCATGCTGCCGAATGTTCTAGGTGTATCTAGATAGAACACCCCCATGCTGCTGAATGTTCTAGGTGTATCTAAGTGGAACACACCACTGTACTGCTGAGTCCATGCTAACTCTTCCATTATGAAAGATGTTAATAGAAAATCATCAGCTCAGCAGGTGCACTGTAATACCAGTATCACATGGGGTTAACCCCTGCTTTAACTTAGGCTCCTGTTGGTACTAGCTGTACAGCAGTCAAAGGCACATGAAGCAACAAAGACCTTGACCTCATTAAGTACAGAATTTGTCTAAAGGCATTCTGCCACTTGGGCGCCTGGGCTGTTGATTTGTAGATCTTCTGATATATTTGGGAGATGTGGGAACAGAGTTATTGGAAAATGTATTTCAGTTTGATTTCTAAATAGAGGCCATAACATCCTGGAGCTTAGTGTCTTTCATTGTGTCTAAAAACTGTTGTGGATTATTTTCATTTACATTTGATGGTCTTAGCATTGTATTTCTTTTGTGAATATAATCTCTGCGTTTATGTGAAATGACTCATGTATCTATTGGTTCTGGTGTGGTCAGTTTATTGCACCAAATACCATTTTGTGACTTTCATTACGAACGATGTTTTGCTCATAGTTCTGTATCCAGAAGCATTAATGGGGATGGGAGAGGGAATTCAGTTCCTAATGTGCTACCGTTTCATAAGATCGTGAAAGAGTGATCGTGTTTAAATGGTGACAGCCTTTCCAGTCATGTTTAATGCACATTGGTAAGACCCTAAAATGCATAACGCTAAGGTTCCTTATGATGCCAGTACAGCAAGCAGCACAGGAAATGTGACTGAAACTAGAGGACATTTAACTAGACTGGGGAGAGCAGACACAGATTCAACAGACTCTGAAGCTTTGAATTACAAAGTTACATTGTCGCCATAGTTCAGTGTAGGAGAAAGTGTTTAGGTCTTAGGGCCCAATGCTGAGCTGAGTTCCATTGAAGCTAGAGGAGTTACTTTGGATTGATACTGATGTTACTTAGATCAGAATCCGGCCCATAGGTTTTCAGGATGCTGTCTTCCCTCCAACTTAATATCATAGCAATCAGATGTGCTTTAGATTGGCACAGTCTAGTGCTTTGGTTTGATTTTTAAGGTGGAGAGGGGTCAATTTGTGAAGGGAAAACCCATTTAAGAGTATGATTTTTAATGTGGGTTAACAAATATCAAGACCTGGGCTCATATCCCCTTTCTCCTTCTTATGCAATGCAAATTAACTGAGTTTGCTTCTTTAATTTGCATGCGTTTTGAACATGTCCAAAGTCTTTTGTGCACTCAATACTGTTTTGTTAAATAAACTATTTTGACAAAGAAGTTAGACCATATTTTTTGCTGTTATTCTTGTCCTATCATTATAGTGCTGTAGCTTCCAGGTGTCTCAATCAGACTCAGGGCCCTTGTGTTCTAGGCACAGCACAAATACATCCTAGCTGGATGCATGCTAAGTTCTTTCCTTGGGACGATTCCTGCCTCCAAATCATTTTGGTTGCGCCTCTTCATATTCTTTCTATTGGATCAACATCATTCAGGTACCGCGGTGCCCAGGATTGAATGCAGCGTACTAGTCTCTCCATTGCCAGAGAGAGAAGTACTACCAAGTCCCCATTGCGTGATGCAGCGCCTTTGGACACCAGCCCCAAACCCCATTGTTTTGTTTCGTTTTCAAGTCACAGCATTTGCTTGAAATAAGGACTCATGCTCCTTTTTGGTTCCTTTTCCTGAGCCTGCAGTGAAGCCATAGACCTGAGGACAATCTAGTGGCTAAAGCTACGCACCATGGGAAACAATCCCCCAGTGGTAGGGAGGAGGTGGGATGGATGACATGATCTCCATATCCTGATTCCATAACCAAGTGTGTCACAACAGCCTCCCCACCAAAACGAGAAGTGGCTTTGCTAATGAGCAATCTGAAATGTGTTTGTGCTACCCACCGAACCCGTAGCTCGGCCTGGATATTACTGAGGGCAAGAACTGTCTTCTTGACCCCATCATATTAGATGTAACAGAGTACCATGTAACTTGTTTGCCAGAAGCTGGGAATGAGTGACGGGGATGGATCACTTGATGATTACCAGTACTGTTCATTCCCTCTGGGGCACCTGGCATTGGCCACTGACGGTAGACAGGATCCTGGGCTAGATGGACCCTTGGTCTGACCCAGTATGGCCGTTCTTATGTTCTTATGAAGGTGGCTCATTGTGAGATTAGACCCTCTGAACATTCATAACTATAAAGGAATTCTAATTACAACGCTAGAGGGTATTTGGAAAGAAGTTTGATGACTATTCTAGACACTCACAGCTCTAGGTTAAATCAACCAAATGGATCAAATAAGTAGAAAGGCAATTTACACTAGTTCAGAAGGAAATATTTATATACAGGAAACTATGGGGAAAAAAATCATAATTCAAACCTCACTGGTCCTCCTTCAAAACTGAACTACAAATTGTTGCATGATTAGACGCTCACGACTCAATCCTCAATCGCTCCTCCAGTGTTGCCACGCAGCTCCCTTCAATCCAGCAACCACACTTCATGCAGGTTTGATACACTGGCCTGCAATATGGGAATAAGTCCCCTACTTAGTGCTACCCTGGATCTGTGTTACCAGGGTCTCTACTTCTCTTTGCCAAGGTTCTTCCATATGCAACTCTTCCTTTCCTCCTTTCACCTAGAAGTCCAGCTCACCTGAGCCTGCTCGGTCATGGATTCTCAGTTTTGTTAGCAGACAGTTTGCCTCCAGGACACCGTCCCCTCACAGATGCAATCCCATTACACCCTTCTGACAACGCCAGCAATTGCTTGCACGAAAAAAGCAACATTAGGAGAGGATTTTATGCCGTTTCAGCTGCACATCATGGGACACCCTTCACCCCACAAATGGAGAAACCCACTCATGAACCCAACCAAAATCCTTGTCTGCTGCTGATGTGAAATTCGTGGTGGAGACTGACGGGGAAGGCAGGTTTGGCATGTCTGTGCAGATCAAGCTGATTTATCTCGGCCTCTGTCATAGCAGTTTTCACTCCTCAAGCCTTATTTAAATCTACGTACTGTAGCCTGATTTAAGTTGTACTGATAATATCAATTTGGATAATATGGGCATTTAATCTATTAATTTAATTTTTATGTAATTAATTATTAATAATAATAAATTATTAATATTAATAGTATGGGTTTTAGGCTCGCCAATCTGTTTGATCAGAAGATAAAAGTTCTTGTCCCAAATCAGGCTCCACAGAATTTATAAAGGGACCCTCGGGGGTATGACAGGAAGCTCACACTGAGACAGATATAGTCGTAAAGACTTTTTATTAAAATCAATAATAGTAAGTAAATGGTAAAATACTCAGAGTTACAAAGTTACAATTGCATTACTGCTATTCAAAAGACACCGATGATAATATAGTATCATATGCAACAAACCTTTGGTTAATATACTCACACCCTTCCTTGATAACCTGGTAGTAAGAGACACAGGAACAGCCTTGCGGTTCAGGTTTCTCAATTCTTGAGTGAGGGATGCAGTGCTTAGAAGAAACTAATGCTACGAGCTATTAAAGCGAACTTAGGATTTACTTGATTAATTTAAACTTAATATCAAAACCGAATAAATTAAGAATAAAACTTAGGGAAACCAAGCTTAGCCTAGTTCCCTTGAAACTTAAAGTTCAAGAAGAACAAGTATAGCCTACTAATAGTAGTAGCCATCGTAGATAGATAGAATAGATAGAGTGGAGGAAGTAAGTGAGAATAGAGTAAAGTGAGATGGAGTAAAGTGAGAAATGGAGATGGAGTACTCTATCAAGGTGGGTCACCTCTTTTATAGGGCAAATGCTGGAAATCCTTCCTCTTATGCCTAAATTTCATTCCTCACCCACAGAAATCTTAGGGTACACTTACCCCATAGGCTAATATGTATGTGCGTATTGATGACAGGTATGTACGCACCTCAGTCTTTAGTGGTGTATTTGTTAAGTCTGTAGGTATAACATTGAAAAAACCCCTATGCCATTCTCCATTGTTTATTGGTCTAGATAAAAGGTCATGGACATAGGCTTGGGTACTCATCTATTTAGGTAACAAGATATAGGTCAACTTTGCTTTCTGAGTAAAAGGTCTTAATATAGATATACTAACTTTGCCTTAGCTTAACATACAGGATATGGCCTGTAGATCTCTTGCATTACAGCCAAACTTACTTGAATATAAATCTATAAACCTATCACAATAAACCAAATACTTAAACTATAAGAAAAGAGATAGATAGATAGATAGATAGATAGATAGATAGATAGATAGATAGATAGATAGATAGATAGATAGATAGATATACACACAAGCAAGCAGGTTAGTCCTATAGGCTACAGTACACAATTACGAGAAAGTTGCTTATGCTTTATACTGAAGTTCCATTTACCAACAGTTTATAAAATGTGTTAATAAATGATTAAAAGAGGTTTGAAAAAATGGGTCATCGATTGTTAAAAGAGTCCAACAGGTCAACAAGTTGCTTATAACCAGCTATAACATCTTCCACAGATGTGCTTGTGAGCCCTCTGTAAGAGGCAGGATGGCCCAGTGGGCCGGGTGTGATTCGAGAGACCCATGTTCAGGTCCCTACTCGGGCACAAATTCCGCGGGTGGCTTTGGGCAAGTCACCGGCCCTCTCTGTGCCCTCAGATCTGCAGAACGGGGACAATAGCACTTCCCAATCTCATGGGGGCGCTGTGAGGATAAACATTGTGAGGTGCTCCGATAGGACAGGGATGGGGGCCGGCTAAGTGCCTTAGGGAGAATACCTGTTGCTCGTCAGCTCTGCGGGTCTTTTTGTTCTGTGTCTGCGCAGCGCCTGGCACAATGGGGTCTGTGCCTGGGGATCCTAGGAGCTACCACAATGCAAATGATAAATAAATAACAATATGATTGGGACACGTTAGTCACACACACGAGTCATTTACACCCTCTGTAAGCCATTTACACACACAAAGTGTGACCAGAGTGCCTGTCTCCAAGGTGGGGTAAGGGGTTTCACTTGGCCACGGTCTCCTCTCCCCTAACCCTCTGTTCAGCACAGGCAGGGCCTCCCTGGTGTGCATCTTCTGGTGAGTGGTTAGGCCGAAGCGCCGCTGACCCTGGGGGCAGGCGAACAGGCCGCTCACCGGTGTGGATGCGCCAGTGTCAGAAGAAGTTGGAGAGCTGGCTGAAGCTCTTGGCGCACTGGCTGCAGCTGTAGGGCTTCTCACCTGTGTGGGTCCTCTGGTGCATCGTCAGCTCCCACGTCTGCAGGAAGCGCTTCCTGCACTCGAACGGCTTCCTCCGGAAGTGGAGGGTCTCGTGATGCTTCAGCTGGATCTTCTCCTTGTAGCTCTTCTCACACACGCCCCTCTCCTGACCCAGGCCGGCCCTGTGCTACATTAATTGGACTACATTAATTGCTAGCAAATTTACATACCCAAGACACTCAAGAAGCTGATTTTCTTGGTGCTGGTTGAGTTGGTTTTGAATGAAAGACATTTATAAGGTGCTTATTTTTGTCTGGACTGATCTGGGCTACAGATGTTGGGAGAATGCGGTGTTGCCTGGACAGGTCATCCTAACGTCAAGAGGGTTGCATAAGGCCATCATGCTGTATAGAAAGATAGCAAGAAACACATCTGCCAACTGTGGGGTTTCATAGAATCATAGAATCTCAGGGTTGGAAGGGACCTCAGGAGGTCATCTAGTCCAACCCCCTGCTCAAAGCAGGACCAAACCCAACTAAATCAGCCCAGCCAGGGCTTTGTCAAGCCTGACCTTAAAAACCTCTAAGGAAGGAGATTCCACTACCTCCCTAGGTAACCCATTCCAGTTCTTCACCACCCTACTAGTGAAAAAGTTTTTCCTAATGTCCAACCTAAACCTCCCCCTCTGCAACTTGAGACCATTACTCCTTGTTCTGTCATCTTCTATCACTGAGAACAGTCTAGATCCATCCTCTTTGGAACCCCCTTTCAGGTAGTTGAAAGCAGCTATCAAATCGCCCCTCATTCTTCTCTTCTGCAGACTAAACAATCCCAGTTCCCTCAGCCTCTCCTCGTAAGTCATGTGCTCCAGCCCCCTAATCATTTTTGTTGCCCTCCGCTGGACTCTCTCCAATTTATCCACATCCTTCTTGTAGTGTGGGGCCCAAAACTGGACACAGTACTCCAAATGAGGCCTCACCAGTGCTGAGTAGAGGGGAATGATCACATCCCTCGATCTGCTGGAAATGCCCCTACTTATACAACCCAAAATGCCATTAGCCTTCTTGGCAACAAGGGCACACTGTTGACTCATATTCAGCTTTTCGTCCACCGTAACCCCTAGGTCCTTTTCTGCAGAACTGCTGCCCAGCCATTCGGTCCCTAGTCTATAGCAGTGCATGGGATTCTTTCGTCCTAAATGCAGGACTCTGCACTTGTCCTTGTTGAACCTCATCATATTTCTTTTGGCCCAATCCTCTAATTTGTCTAGGTCCCTCTGTATCCTATCCCTACCCTCCAGCGTATCAACCACTCCTCCCAGTTTAGTGTCATCTGCAAACTTGCTAAGGGTGCAGTCCACACCATCTTCCAGATCGTTAATGAAGATATTGAATAAAACCGGCCCCAGCACCGACCCTTGGGGCACTCCACTTGATACCGGCTGCCAACTAGACAAGGAACCATTGATCACTACCCGTTGAGCCCGACCATCTAGCCAGTTTTCTATCCACCTTACCGTCCATTCATCCAGCCCATACTTCTTTAACTTGCTGGCAAGAATACTGTGGGAGACTGTATCAAAAGCTTTGCTAAAGTCCAGAAATAGCACATCCACTGCTTTCCCCTCATCCACAGAGCCGGTTATCTTATCATAGAAGGCAATTAGGTTAGTCAGGCATGACTTGCCCTTGGTGAATCCATGCTGACTGTTCCTGATCACTTTCCCCTCCTTTAAGTGGTTCAGGATTGATTCCTTGAGGACCTGTTCCATGATTTTTCCAGGGACTGAGGTGAGACTAACTGGCCTGTAGTTCCCTGGATCTTCCTTCTTCCCTTTCTTAAAGATGGGCACTACATTAGCTTTTTTCCAGTCGTCCGGGACCTCCCCCGATCGCCATGATTTTTCAAAGATAATGGCCAATGGCTCCGCAATCTCATCGGCCAACTCCTTTAGCACCCTCGGATGCAGCGCATCCGGCCCCATGGACTTGTGCTCGTCCAGCTTTCCTAAATAGTCCCGAACTACTACTTTCTCCACAGAGAGCTGGTCACCTCCTCCCCATACCGTGCTGCAGAGTGCAGCTGTCTGGGAGCTGACCTTGTCTGTGAAGACAGAGGCAAAAAAAGCATTTAGTACACTAGCTTTCTCCACATCCTCTGTCACTAGGTTCCCTCCCTCATTCAGCAAGGGGCCCACACTTTCCTTGACTTTCTTCTTGTTGCTAACATACCTAAAGAAACCCTTCTTGTTACTCCTAACATCTCCGGCTAGCTGCAACTCCAAGTGTGATTTGGCCTTCCTAATTTCACACCTGCATGCCTGAGCAATACTTTTATACTCCTCCCTGGTTATTTGTTCAATCTTCCACTTCTTGTAAGCTGTTTTTTTGTGTTTAAGACGAGCAAGGATTTCACTGTTAAGCCAAGCTGGTCGCCTGCCATATTTACTTTTCTTCCTACACATGGGGATGGTTTGTTCCTGCAACCTCAATAAGGTTTCTTTAAAATACAGCCAGCTTTCCTCTACTCCTTTCCCCCTCATGTTATTCTCCCAGGGGACCTTGCCCATCAGTTCCCTGAGGGAGTCAAAGTCTGCTTTTCTAAAGTCCAGGGTCTCTGTTCTACTGCTCTCCTTTCTTCCTTGTATCAGGATCCTGAACTCGACCATCTCATGGTCACTGCCTCCCAGGTTCCCATCCACTATTGCTTCCTCTACTATTTCTTCCCTGTTTGTGAGCAGCAGGTCAAGAAAAGCTTTTCCCCTAGTTGGTTCCTCCAGCACTTGCACCAGGAAGTTGTCCCCTACACTTTCCAGAAACTTCCTGGATTGTCTGTGAGCTGCTGTATTGCTCTCCCAGCAGATATCAGGGTGATTAAAGTCACCCATGAGAACCAGGGCCTGTGATCTAGCAATTTCTGTTAGTTGCTGGAAGAAAGCCTCGTCCACCTCATCCCCCTGGTCTGGGGGTCTGTAGCAGACTCCCACCACGACATTACCCTTGTTGTTCATACTTCTAAATTTAATCCAGAGACACTCAGGTTTTTCTGCAGTTTCGTACTGGAGCTCTGAGCAGTCATACTGCTCTCTTACATACAAAGCAACTCCCCCACCTTTTCTGCCCTGCCTGTCTTTCCTGAACAGTTTATATCCATCCATGACAGTACTCCAATCATGTGAGTTATCCCACCAAGTCTCTGTTATTCCAATTACATCATAATTCCCTGACTGTGCCAGGACTTCTAGTTCTCCCTGCTTATTCCCCAGGCTTCTTGCATTTGTGTATAGGCACTTAAGATAACTCACTGATTGTCCAGCTTTCTCGGTCTGAGACAGGAGTCCTCCCCTCTTGCGGTCTCCTGCTTGTGCTTCCTCCCAGTATCCCACTTTCCCACTTACCTCAGGGCTTTGGTCTCCTTCCCCCGGTGAACCTAGTTTAAAGCCCTCCTCACTAGGTTAGCCAGCCTGCTTGCAAAGATGCTCTTCCCTCTCTTCGTGAGGTGGAGCCCGTCTCTACCAAGCAATCCTTCTTCTTGGAAGACCATCCCATTGTCGAAGAATCCAAACCCTTCTCTCCGACACCATCTGCGTAGCCATTCGTTGACTTCCACGATTCGACGGTCTCTACGCTGGCCTTTTCCTGCCACAGGGAGAATAGACGAGAACACCACTTGCGCCTCAAACTCCTTTATCCTTCTTCCCAGAGCCACGTAGTCTGCAGTGATACGCTCAAGGTCGTTCTTGGCAGTATCATTGGTGCCCACGTGGAGAAGCAGGAAGGGGTAGCGATCCGAGGGCTTGATGAGTCTCGGCAGTCTCTCCGTCACATCTTGAATCCTAGCCCCTGGCAAGCAGCACACCTTTCATGTGTCTTCCTTTGAAGCATGTGCTACAGGTCACTGTTAGAGATGAGTCTGGACTAGACGGACCATAGTTCTAATCCTGTCTGGCGATTCCTATGTAAATATTCATCTAGTCAACTTTCTGTTGCTGAGACAGAGAGAGTTGTCACCTTACACAGAGCTCTTCTCACCCAGACCTGAAGACAAGCTCATGTGTCTGTCACCGAGGGCAGTTGGAGCAATAAATGATCTTACCTCCCCAACCACGTCTCGCGAATATTTATTCCACCCAGGAATTGGTTTCCAGCACGTGCAAACGTGAAGGCAACTGGGAAACCCACCAGCCTGCAAAACCCCAATCAGGAATCCAGCTAACTAATCAGATCAAAGGAGTGGGGTTTTTTTACCCACGAAAGCTTATGCCCAAATAAATCTGTTAGTCTTTAAGGTGCCACCGGACTCCTCATTGGTTTTGTGGATACAGCCTAACACGGCTACCCCCCAATACTTAATCATATCGAAAGATCTTGGGGTCATCGTGGATAGTTCTCTGAAGACGTCCACGGCACACAGTGTGCAGAGGCGGTCAAAAAAGCAAACAGGATGTTAGGAATCATTAAAAAGGGGATAGAGAATAAGACGGAGAATATATTATTGCCCTTATATAAATCGATGGTACACCCACAACTTGAATACTGCGTACAGATGTGGTCTCCTCATCTCAAAAAAGATATACTGACATTAAAAAAGGTTCAGTGAAGGGCAACTAAAATGGTTAGGGGTTTGGAACAGGTCCCATATGAGGAGAGATTAAAGAGGCTAGGACTCTTCAGCTTGGAAAAGAAGAGACGAAGGGGGGATATGATAGAGGTATATAAAATCATGAGTGATGTGGAGAAAGTAAATAAGGAAAAGTTATTTACTTATTCCCATAATACAAGAACTAGGGGCCACCAAATGAAATTAATGGGCAGCAGGTTTAAAACAAATAAAAGGAAGTTCTTCATACAGCGCACAGTCAACCTGTGGAACTCCTTGCCTGAGGAGGTTGTGGAGGCTAGAACTATAACTGTTTAAAAGAGAACTGGATAAATGCATGGAGGTTAAGTCCATTAATGGCTATTTGCCAGGATGGGTAAGGAATGGTGTCCCTAGCCTCTGTTTGTCAGAGGGTGGAGATGGACGGCAGGAGAGAGATCACTTGATCATTACCTGTTAGGTTCGGTAGACAGGATACTGGGCTGGATGGACCCTTGGTCTGACCCAGTACGGCCATTCTTATGACTCACATTTGTGCCACGTGGCTGTTCCTTTCGCAGAGAGGTGGGGGAAGGGGGAAATCCTGTTTTATTTATTCAGACTTGTGACAGCTGGGGGCAGAACACAGAAGCAACATAACAAGAAATGTCCATGCAAAGATAATGCACTCAGTGGACCCCATTCCAACCCTGCCCCCCTTCCGTGATGCCCACAAACTCTGTCCCACAGCCTAAGCGCTGCGATTTAAAGGGGTGTGAGACTGGTTTTGAAATACAAAACCGGAATCTTTCTACGTGGTCTCTACCCCTGGGGCTAGAGAGGCACCGCTCCAGGTTTTCCCAGGATCAACTCTTTTTTGAGGCAGCAGCAGGGCCGGCCTTAGGGGAAATGGAGCCCTGGGCAAACTTATATTTTGGCACCCCTGCCCCCCGTGGGCGTAGCACCCCCATTGCCCCTGCCCCCCGTGGGCCTGGCTCCCCCATTGGCCCTGCCCCCCGTGGGCCTGGCTCCCCCATTGCCCTGCCCCCCGTGGGCCTGGCTCCCCCATTGCCCTGCCCCCCGTGGGCCTGGCTCCCCCATTGCCCCGGCCCCCTATGGGCCTGGCTCTCCCATTGCCCCTGCCCCCCATGGGCCTGGCTCCCCCATTGCCCCTGCCCCCCATGGGCGTAGCACTCCCCATTGCCCCTGCCCCCCGTGGGCCTGGCTCCCCCATTGCCCTGCCCCCCGTGGGCCTGGCTCCCCCATTGCCCTGCCCCCCGTGGGCCTGGCTCCCCCATTGTCCTGGCTCCTGTGGGCCTGGTTCCCCCATTGCCCTGCCCCCCGTGGGCCTGGCTCTCCCATTGCCCCGGCCCCCCGTGGGCCTGGCTCCCCCATTGCCCCTGCCCCCCGTGGGCGTAGCACTCCCCATTGCCCCTGCCCCCCATGGGCCTGGCTCCCCC
>QXTE01000263.1:1512054-1689655 GCA_003942145.1 Platysternon megacephalum
CCCCCATTGTCCTGCCCCCCCCCCATGGGCCTGGCTCTCCCATTGCCCCGGGCCCTGTGGGCCTGGCTCTCCCATTGCCCTGCCCCCCGTGGGCCTGACTCCCCCATTGCCCGGCCCCCCGTGGGCCTGGCTCCCCCATTGTCCCTACACCCCGTGGGCATAGCACCCCCCATTGCCTCTGGCCCCTGTGGGGGTGGCACGTCACTATTGCCCCAGCCCCCGTGGCCTCCCCACCCCCCATTTGCCCCAACCGCTGCACTGTGCCCCCTTCATCCCTAATCCCTGCACCCCTGTCCTGCACCCCCGTGGGGAAAGTGACCTGGATGCACAGAGCCGCTGGCATTGCAGCTCGCCCCCCCCCTCGAACGCTGCTCCTCCGTGCCCCCCTAGGGGGCTATGACAGGGGGAGCGATGTCCGGACTTCCTGCATCCAGGTCACTTTGCCCACCTGGGCTGCGTAAGGGAGGACAGGAGAGCAGCAGGTCCGGATGCCTCACAGCACAGCCCAGGTGGGGCGAGTGACCAGGATGCACAAAGCGCTTGGTGTTGCTCCTCACTCCAACTCCTCCCCCCCCAGCCCCATGTTCCTCGGCTGGGAGGAAGCAGCTAGAAATCTGGGCATCCCCCGCATGCAGCGCTTCCCTGCCAGCCGGGAGCAGCTTCTGACTCTACACCAGCCGTGCGCATCTCTGCGCTGCCGCGCGGCACCCCCTTGACCATGGCGCCCTGGGTGGTCACCCAGGTGGCCCACCTCTAAGGCTGGCCCTGGCTGCCAGCTGGCCAGTTTTAGGGGCTCGGGATTGTCCCCGTTTTTTTGCACTGCTGTGATGGTCAGCAGGGCTCTGTTACCCCTGTGCGTGTGCCCCATGGCTTCTGCTGGCCAGTGGAGACTATTTGGTCCAGCCATGCATGTGCTTCAGTAGCTGCTCATTCCACAGGCCACCAGGGGTCAGCAAAGAGACAGGGAAGTAGCTGGGCTCTTAGGCCTGGTCCACACTAGGGGGAGCTATCGAAATAAGATACGCGACTTCAGCTACAGGAATAGCGTAGCTGAAGTCGAAGTATCTTATTTCAAATTACCTGCACTTACTTCGCGTCCTCGCAGCGCGGGATTGACGGCCGCGGCTCCCCCGTCGACTCCGCTACCTCCGCTCGCCCTGCTGGAGTTCCGGAGTCGACGGGAGCGCGTTCGGGGATCGATCTATCGCGTCCAGACGAGACGCGATAGATCGATCCCCGATAATTCGATTGCTACCCGCCGATCCAGGCGGGTAGTCTGGACGTACCCTTAGTAAAATAGCCCAAATTTCACCCCCAGAAAGGAATTTGTAGCCCAAAAAGTCACCAGTCATCGATTCGAGATTTTTTGTCGCTGAGGCCTTTCAAAAGTAGCTCAATCGACAAAAAATCACGGAGGTTGGCAACGCTGCACCAGACACATTGCAAAGAAATCGATTCTTGTGAGATTCTCACTCCACTTCTGCAGGCACCAGAAGTTAGGCTAAGAATCCAAACTTAGGGCACTCAGCTGAACCCTGAACTTTGAAATGTTGGGGGGGGGGAGTACGTCGTATTCATCCATCACTGTCATAGAATCATAGAAATGTAGGACTGGAAGGGGCTTCAATAGGTCATCTAGTTCATCCCCCACGCTGAGGGACCATCCCTGACAGGTATTTGTCTAATCGATTGGTTCTCAACCTATTTACCATTGTGGGCTGCATCCAATACAATCTGTATGGCCCTGAGGATGTCACATGGGTTGCAGCTCTGTGCTGATTGGGCTGCAAGTGGCCCATGGGTCACAGGTTGAGAACCACTGGTCTAACCTGTTCTTAAAAACCCTTGAGTGATGGAGATTCCACAATAGCCCTAGGTAATTTGTTCCAGTGCTTAACTACCCTGACAGTTACAGGTTTTTTCCTAATGTCTAACCAAAATCTCCCTTGCTGCAATTTAAGTCCATTACGTCTTGTCCTGGCCTCAGGGAATAAGAAGAGCAATTTATCACCCTTCTCTTTCTAACAATCTTTTATGTACTTGAAGACTGTCATCATGGTCCTGACACCTCCCTCCCCCAAGACTTCTCTTCTCCAGACTGAACAATCCCAGTTTTTTCAATATTCCCTCATAGGTCATGTTTTCTAGTCCCTTAATCATTTTTGTTGCTCTTCTCTGGACTTTCTCCAATTTGTCCACATCTTTCTCAAAGTGTTGTGCCCAGAACTGGACACAATACTCCAGTAGATGCCCTATCAGTGCTGAGCAGTGTGGCAGAATTACTTCTTGGGTCTTGCTTAAAACACTCCTGCTAATACATCCCAGCATCATGTTCTTTTTTTTTTTGATGTTGCCCATTATCTGCCCATTATCCTTTTGAGTCAGACCCCCACCTCACTGTGGTGTTAAAAAGAACATTCTTACAGTAGTGGTTTAAATCCAAGGGGTAAACGCTTTCTCTCATTCCCACTAGGCTATAGTGCGGCTCTGTTAATTGTTTCAGGAGCAGTTCAGCTCAGAAAACAGAACCTGCTTCTTCTCTGTGTAATTCTGTAGTGTTGTTGAGTATAAGGGGAAAAAATAACAAGGAGCTCTTACAACAGACACTGATAACAACATGGGAAAAGATACAGCACGATCTCTGGTAGGAAAGAAACTGAAGAGCAAACAGGTGAAGGAAGAGAAAAAAAGATTAACAAAAGTGAGAGGTAGAAAGTTGCATTTGTTAAAGAGAATGTTAATTGCCGCTATGGTCCAATTAAACATAGTGCACCTATGTGTTTGGTTATATTTTTGGAATGCACCAGATTTCCCTGCAGGTGATACTCTAGGATCTCCTTAGAACTCCTTATCAGTTAATATTTTTGTGATGATGAAAAGCTATTGCCTAGGATCGATTGTACTTGATAGCTGGTCCCCAGGCACAACACCGGAGTGTCCTGATGAGGATAACGTACACTTTGGTCTTGCAGCTTAGATGTGACGAACCATGTTGTGTTTTCTAACAATATGAATCATCCAAGGTTCAAGCCTAGCTCCAGGAAACGCTTGAAACACAGTTCAGTTCCCTTTGTTGTCAAGGCTGAATCACGTTTTAACCCAGGTCAGGGGAAGTATTGCGTTAGAATTCGTTCCCCTGACATAGTAGGAATTACAGCGTGAAAAGAACTTTAGATCAGTTGCTATTATAGTGATTGCCACTCGCACCGGAAAGCCGACACAGTGAGTTAGTGCATGGCAAGCCAGAACTCTGCAGTGCACTAACTAGCCGTGTGGACGCGGCGACTGTGCACTAAACGTTCTGCAGTCAAAGCACACTATGGAAGATTTAGTGCACGGTAGCAGAGACCACGTGGCCAGTTAGGGTGTGGCAGGCTGGTGTGTGGTAGAGTCAACTGATCTATTTCAAAAAAGAACTAGATAAGTTCATGGAGGAGAGGTTGAACAATGGCTATTAGCCAGGATGGGCAGCAGGGATGGTGTCCCTAGCCTCTGTTTGCCAGAAGCTGGGAATGGGCGACATGGGATGGATCACTTGATGATTATCCAGAGGCGGATTTACAGTGAAACACAGGGTACCCTGGCACGGGGCCCCCCAACGACAGGGGACCCCAGGGCCAGGCAGCTGCGGGGGCAGAAGCTTGGTCCTGCCGGCTCCTGGGGCTCCTGCTGCAGGCTCCGCCCCCACCGGCAGCCAAGCTCCCCCCTCCCCCACCTCCTCCCCCGAGAGTGCCGGGCTCCAGCCCCTCCCCCTCCCAGCGCTTCCTCCGCTGCCTAACAGCTGTTTGCCAGTGTTCAGGTCGCCCCGGGAGGGAAGGGGAGGAGCGGGGTCGCAGTGTGCTTGGGGGAGGGGAGGCGGGAAAGAGGTGGGGCTGGGGCCTTGGGGAAGGGGGTGCAATCGGGGCAGGGTGGAGCAGGGGCGGAGCCCCCACACTCCCCCTGCACATACCTCCCCAAACCCCTGCCATGAGCCGCTCAGGACAGGGGGCTGGCAGCACCCCTACGACCCCAGCCCACCTCCCCAGACTCCTGCACCCCCCTTACACACACACAGCCCCCTGCCCTGACTCTTGCACCCCCCTCACACACCCTCAGCCCCCTGCCCTGACTCTTGCACCCCCCCTCACACACACACACCGCCCCCTGCCCTCCCTGACTCCTGCATCCCCCTCACACACACCCAGCCACCTGACCTGACTCCTGCACCCCCCTCACACACACACAGCCCCTGCCCTGACTCCTGCACCCCCCTCACATCCCCACCTGCTCCCCTCGAACCAAATGGGAGCTGCCCCAGGTAAGCGCTCCACACCCCAACCTCCTGCCCCAACCCTGAGCTGCCTTCTGCCTCCTAACTCCTGGCTAGACCCTGCACCCCCAGCCCTGACTCCTGCACCCCCCCACACATCCCCACCTGCACTCATTACACTAAACAGGAGCTGCCCCAGGTAAGCGCTCCACACCCTAACCCCCTGCTCCAGCCCTGAGCCCCCTCCTGCACCTAACTCCTGGCCAGACCCTACACCCCAACCCCCAGCCTGCTCCTGTACCTTAACTTCCTCCCAGACTCTGCACCCCCCCGCCCTGAGCCCCCTCCCGCACCCTAAGTCCTGGCCAGACCCCGCAACCCAACATTTTTTTATAAAGCACTCTTATCCAAAGTGCTTTACAATAGCCAATGATACAAACAATATTTGGAAAGATCATTAAGTGGTCCGCCGAGACCCTTAGAAATTTTCAAGTGGTCTGTGGAAAAATAAGTTAGACTACAAAACCAATCACTTTATTTTCATTTACTTCCTATTATTTAGAGGAGGAGGATGAAAAAATAAAGAATGAAAAATGGGGGCGGGGGGGAAATAAGAGAGAATGTTCTTTTTCTTGGCTGGGTCCCAACGAGGGGCCCCAAAAATGAAGCTGAGCACAGGGCCCCCACTAACTCTAAATCCACCACTGTGATTACCTGTTCTGTTCATTCCCTCTGAAGCACCTGGTATTGGCCACTGTCGGGAGACAGGATACTGGGCTAGATGGGCCTTGGTCTGACCCAGTACGGCCGTTCTTATGTTCACACTTTGGCTTGCTGTACAATAACCTCTCCTGTAAATAAGGCCTCAGGAGCAGAACTCACCAGATGTGAGAGGGCCAGTGGGAGGCTGCAGATAGAAATATACATGATTTAAAAGCATCCCATTGTGCCTTACTAACCTTGTAATCTTGCTGTTGTTCCATCATCTTCCCTCTCTTGTTAGTTACTCAAGTGAGCCGTGATTCAGCACAGCACTTAAGCAGGTGCTTAAATCTCTTGACTTACAGTTAAGCACGTGCTTAACAGCTTTGTTAAATTACAGCCCAGGTAACAAACAAGAGGGGAGTGGGATGGGATGCTGATGATAACAGTAATAAGATTACATGCTTACCTATGGGCAGCTATTGGCACAGCTGAGCTTGATGGTTCTGAATTGTAAGTTTTTCTAAACACAAGTCAAGCCCTGCCTCCAACCAACTCTCTCATTCCTTCCAAACCTTTTCTGCTTATTGCCTGTAGATGATTAGTGATTCTTCTCTTAATATGTGTTTATTATTTTACAAGGAATAAAAGTTAACCTTACTAAACATGAACGGTCAGGAACACTCTTCTGACCTCTTTGGATGCCTCGTACCACATTTCCTTTTGCCCAGTTTTCTGCTACCTCCCCAGATCTTCATAACTTCTTAAAACCAACTGTCAATTGTTCACTAAGCTTTATAGTTCATTCCTTTAACAGCCTAGGGCACATCATGTAACATTTTCTTTGAGTGCAAAGAAGTAAGAAGGGTGATTCTGACCATACATGTCCAGTTAGCTTCACTTCTATTCCCAGTAAAATCATAGGGAAATGTTAAATCAGAGCCCAAATAAGTAACGCATGAGCTGAGGGGAGTTGGGTGAAAATTTTACCTGTCATCTGGACTGACTGATTTGTGTATGTTCAAATTTTCCAATTTTTTATCAAGAGCTATTTTAAAAAACTTGTCTTTCATTGCTTCCTAATTGTACAGACTTTTACTCCTGAGGATAGATTTAGAAAAGGAGCAGAATATCTCACTTATTTGTGATTCCGCCTTAATTTTATTCCCTTCCTAATTTATTAATGGAACTACTTTTCTAGGAGTAAAATTTCCAAAAGCAGCTAAGTTTTTGAAAATACCTTTAAAAATCAGTCCATAGGTCGCTAAGTCACTGAAAATGGGACTTAGGCACTTTTGAAAATTTTACATTCACTACTTTTTGCTCTGATATATTTGTAAAAGCCCCTTTCCTGCTCACTTAAGTGGAGCAGCCAAATGAAACCGGCAAGACCTCTGGATTGTTCCATTTTCTTATTGAGCAGAGTGTTGGGAGGAGAGAAGTGAGTCCTAGGAAAATGCTACTATGTCAAATTGCCAGATTCATTCCCAATACAATCTCTGCTTTAAGAAGGCTAAATAGGCTGACAGCATTCTTTTAATAAAACTTAACATTTAGCAAAGTACAGCAGGATTATAGTCAAGACAATTTTAAATTAATCCCCGGAATCCTTGTTCCTAACCCCTGTATAAAGAACGTATTTGTCCTATGACCATTCAATATATTTCTAAATGCACAGTCAGAGATTTCAGATTTACAATAAGAAGAGTGGGAGAAATAAAAACCCATAAATCCATGCTAAGGAAACACTCCCTGTTCCTATTTTCCTTCAGGAAATTCACTAACACGCTTGTTTTCTTTGCATGTCAGCAGGCATTCTCTTACACAGCTTCTTACAATTCTGAAACAGGAGATAAGGGAATTTCTGCAGTGAGTCTGAGAGTTCCAAGATAAGAGCAACATGTAGATTAAACATTAACGTTCTGAACAGTGCTGTGTTGCCAGATAAAGAGAAATGTCATTACAACCATCTAAGAGGCGATGACACGTATGGAAGATCTTTACACAGACCAATCTCTTCTGTAACTTTTACTGCAATTCAGCTTGACAAATCAATCCATCCTGACTGAATTATGGAGCCAGTACACAACAGGGCTGCAGCAGAAGGGGGTCACGTTTTCACATTAAATACGTAGACGATATTTAAACTGGACATCGTGAGTGGGCTGCATCGAACCAAATCCCCATCGGCTCACGTCTATCGGAGGGATCTCTTCTTTCTCGTTAACTAGCTCCAAGTCATAGTAAGACAACATCAGGAACACAAATAGTTTTATTTCACTGACAGCAAAGAACCGTCCAGGACAGATTGAGGTTCCTGCCCCCCAGGGCATGTTAAAGTATTTCAGCTTTTTCCCATTCTTGTAGAAATCTTTTTTGGTGCCATCTTGGTTCAGGAACCGGTTGTATTTGAAGGTGTGAGGCTCAGGATGGACTTCAGGGTCCGTCTGCACTGCGACGTAGGGAAACAGGGCTACCCTGTCCCCTTTGCGGAGGGCGTATTCCCTGCCATTGGCCATCTTGAGATTCAGGTCCTCAACCACTGCTCTGATCAGAATGGGAGCTGCTGTCAGGCGCAGGGTCTCCTCCACTGCGCTGTCCAGAACAGGGGTTTTCATTAACATGTCCCTGGTGATGTTAATCACGGGGCTGCCTGGCTTCACTTCCTGACCAGCCTCTCCTAAAACGTTGTCCACTTCTTCCCTCACAGCCTGCATCGCTTCAGGATGCTTCATGAGATACAAGAGAAGCCAGAAAGAGCTTGGGCCAGTGTTGCCTTGGGCTGCCCAGAGAAGCAGAAACATGAACCGATCCCGCATGTACTCAGGCACCCCAAGCTCTGCCAGGAACTGTTCTTGATTGCTTATCCACCCGCTGATGTTATCCTTCTCACGGCTGTTCTTCACAGAAAGTACCTTCCAGAAGAGTCTCTTCAGCCTCTCTGCTTCCATTTTATCCCTTGGGGGCAGCACGGCGTAGGCCAGGCGGGGGAAGAGGCGGTCGTACTTCCGGAACTCATCAAACAGCTCTTCAGACTGGATGAGATCACGCTCCTTGGCTTTCTCCTCACTCTGTGTGCCCGTGCCTGGCTCGTTTCCAAACAAAGCCAGGTAGCCAGCTCTGAAGACAATGTTGTAGCTGTAGTGGAAGAGCCCATCCTGCTGCCAGGATCTCTCTTCTCCTGAGTCCCTGTTGTGGAACATGAGGGTCTGCAAATTCTCCAGCATGGCCTGAGTCATGACCACCAGCCCATCTCCCATGAGGTGTTTTGTGCTTGACACCTGAATAATCTTATGGTCATTTTTACACGGGTGATACCCAAAAACCCTGGTGACCAGTTCTACTGCAAACGCCTCGAAGTCGAGTTTGGCTCTTGGCGCCTTCACTATGGCTTCGAAAGAGAGGGGGTCCATTAGGAAGGTGAAGTAGTAGCCTCCAATCAGCACCGTGAAAATGTCCCCGTGTCTCCTCTGCATCTTTTTCAGGAACTCTGCGCTGTTCTTTCTGAAATCCAGCGCGTACCCCAGCCACGGAATGTGGCCTTTATCCAGTGGCGGCTCCGTGGGTCTCCTCCTTCGAAACGCTCCCAGGAGATAGAGCCCCCCGAGAATTGAGGCTAACAGCGCACAGAGAACTGCCGTCCAGAAAGCCATTACTAGAGAGCTGTGCACCGGAGCAGGGATTCCAGATAGACTGAAAGGAAAGGCTAGGCTGCTGTGTTTATAAATTATTTCTGGCAGACGGCCAATGACAGACTGACTCATGGCCTCATTCTCTGTTTGCAACTAAGATTAACCCTTCTGCTGCAGAATGCTGAGCACTCCAGTTTTTATCCACATCTCGTTTACTACAAGATCCACAAACTTTTAAGGTCAGCATGGGCGGTGTGTAATGGAGGCGGGGTATTTGGGGCTCCCAGAAAAATCTCCCCTCGCCACAGCCCTGGGGCCATGGAAGGGGCACAGAGCTTTTCTGGTCTCGGGGTCTCAGCGGGAGGGGGTGGGAGGAGCAAGCAGGGGACAGGGTCTGGGGGGGAGGAAGAGTGGGGGCAGAATGGGGGTGGAGCCAAGGGGAAAGGGGTGGAACGGGGGAGGGGCTCCTGGCTTGGCGCTCCAGCCAGGGCCGAGAGCTCGACCCCAGCTGTGACCAAGCTTTCAGCCCCTTCCCCCCTGCCGTACCTCCAGCCGAGCTCTCAGTCCAGTCCCCCCCGCCCCAGCTGGGCCCACAAGGTGGAGAGGTCAAGCTCTCAACGCCCTCCCCTCCCCCATAGCTCTGACTGAGCTCTCAGACCCTGCTGCCCCAGCCGGGGTCATGGGGGAGGGGGGCTGAAAGCAGTAATCGTGGGGCGTGGCCTCGGCTTGAGGAGGTGGGGCATGGGGCTAGCCTATGCAAGGGGAAGCTTCACCCGCCGCCCAGGAAGGACTATTATGGTTATCTAGAAGATATGTTGTATGGAATCAAACACAAGCTTTTGGGCTCAATACAGGGGTACCTGGGTGTATTTCTCTGGCTTGTGTTGTACAGAAAGTCAGACTAGATGATCTAATGATCCCATCTTGGCTGTGAAATCTATGCATTCATCTATTTTCACTTCCTGAGTCAGACAAGTTAGAGAATTTCACCCGGTGATTCTGGCACCAGACAATGGGTTGTGGCAATTTGCTGCCTGATACAAAAAAGTGGGACTTGTCCAAGTTGTTTGGAGTAGGGAGGGGGTCTGTTTGAGCAGGAGAGAGGATGAGGGGTCAGCACTGGGATAATTTTAGGTCAGATGTTGTGAGAGGGAAGGACCCCAACACTCCAGCCTCTGAGGTTCCCCAACAGCACACTGGCCTGCAGTTACCCACAGATAAATAGTCAGATCCAATTACAGGGCCCAAGCCTGCAAAGCCTTTCACATGTGAATACGAATTTGCAGAATCAGGCCCAAAGTTTGAGTAGTATCATAATAATTACTTCTTATGTAGTGTTTTTCATCAGTAGATCGCACAGCACTTTAGTAACCAGGTCAGTATCATCCCCATTTTACAGATGGGCAAACTGAGGCATAGAAGAGGAACGTGACTTGCCCAAGGGCACCCAGGACAGTTGGGAATAGAGCCTGGCTCTCCTGAGTCCAGTCTAATGCTCCATCCAGTATGCACACGCAGGGGGGCCATTTCAGATTTGGGTGGGGTGGGGCAACTTTAACTGTGATTTCAGGGGCTACTTAGGCACCTGAAAACTCTAGTTTTTTTGCAGATCACTTAGAAATTAGCCGACAGGAGCCCTGGATCTAATTCCTATATAAAGAAAGGAAATTAAATTAATGAGACCCACAGCTCTAATACCAACATGGTCTGACATCTTGTGTCAAGTCACTTAAGGGACACTGGTTAGGTTTACATTTTTAATGTATATTCTTACTTTGTTATTAACTCTTGAATACAACAATTGAAACAATTGTAGAAAAATCTAGATTACTTTCTATCGTTTAGGCCACTTACTTTTTGCTAGTCACCAAGCTTGGAATAGGTCATTTAACTTTTGGAAACATCCTACTAGGGCAAGGCCCTATGAGTTTATACTGCACCTGCCTGGGGCTCTAAGGGTGTTACCATACTACAAATAATAGACTAGAAACTGACTTTAAATAGGAGTGAAACTGACACTTTCAAGTCACTTTCACAGTATTGCCCACCCCAAATGTTCAAAAATCATGAGACAGGCTCACCAAAAATCATGAGATTGGCTTAAAAATCACGAGATTATGTAAAACTAATAGATTTGCTGTTCTTTTTATTTGCCTTCTGCTTTTTGAGCCTTTAGGGTGCCCTGGGATCACATTTTGAAGCTTTCTCCACAGCAACTAGGTCTAGAAACTTACTTTTTCTTTAAGAAGGAAGGCTGAAATCATCACATAACCACTTGACTCCAGGAGCTGGGGCTTTAAGGAAAACAATAATGATCACGAGACTCATGACAAAATCATGAGAGTTGGCAACACTTCTGTTTAAAGGCTAGTTACTTTCCAGAAGGCTTTTAAACACAACCCGGCAGTGATTGAGTTGCAATTCTCACAGGAGAATATTTAAAACCAAACACCAGGAAAAATTCCACATAGATCAAATCTATGTGTATATTTCAGAATAGTTTTGTCCATCATTTTAAAATAACAAAACATTTTACATTCACGGTAACTAATTTTTGTTCCCCTCATTCCCTTCCTTCTGGCATCGGTTTTTCTACTGTGTGGTTTAGTTTTATCCCATTTTAGTTTGTCTGCTTTTTCTCTATCAATAGGAGAGGGTCAGCATTTCTTTCTGAGACTGTTGTTTGGGTTTTTTTAGCCCTTCAGTAGTTACAAATAGCGGCTATGGTACACAGGCCGGATACCGCCCAGTTAACAATCCCACTAATACCATTCTTTCCAGAAAGACGTCAGGGGCCTCGGAGTGGGGGAGCCTGCTGCATACCGGCAACTGACCTCCTGCAGTGCCTCTCCTTGAGCCAAATTACGAACCAGCGCGAACGGGGACTGCCACCGTCCAGCTGCCTGCGTCCGGAGTGTGATTCCCATATCTCACCCCGATGCTGTGGAGGCCGTCCTCAACAGCTTCCAACCTCCTCTGGGTTTAACCCCTGATCCTCTTTCGCCATCAGAAACTGATACGCCCATTCCGAGAATGTGCTCGCCTCGGCTGGGCCTAACCCCTGAACCAGAGAAGTTATCTCCGCAGGGGTCAAGGCTATTTCCTGCATGTTTACCCCAGTTACGGGTCCGGGGCTCCCTCCCTGGGCCGGGGTGGCCGTGCTGGAAAGTTAACCGTTGCACAGCTGCTGGTCCATCTGGCGAGCATCCTGGGTCGGGGTCATACCATATGTCCCTGTCCCAGTCTCCGGGGTCATATCGGAATGGCGCCATTGTCCCCGATCCTGGGGGTCCTGCTGCTCTCCTGCCCAGACAGGTCCCCTGCTCTAATACCAATCCCCGCAAACACTCCACCTGGACCTCCAACTCCTTAGATTGTTCCCTCTCTTCCTCGGCCTGTTCAGCTCTCTCCAGCGCCTTGATGGCGGAGATTGCTAGCTGCTGACAACTTGCCCCTGCTGCTTGTGCTTCTGCCTTCCACATATCCCTTTCTGCCCTTACTCGCTCCAACTCCTGTTTCACTTGCATAGTTTCAGAATTATAATCAGCTTTAGCAGTTTCCCAAGCACAACAAGTTTGCCACACCAACCATGCTGCCGCCCGATCCTTAGTCTTTGAATCCGGATGATAAAACTCACAATATTTCTGCTACGTATCTTCTACGTCTACCATGGTGTCCCCTGGTGAAACCACCCCTGGGACCCATGGGTCAACACCCTTGGAGTGTGCCCAGAGGAGGAGGGGGGGGAATGTTGCTACCTTTCCCTCCATTGTGGATTCAGGGGGGCTCTTTCCCTTTCTAAACAGCGGCATCGTGCCCAAAATCAGGAAGGGGGAGCAGGCGCACTGGGATTCCTAGACTACCTGTACACACTCTCTACTCCGGGTCACCCCTTTCCACAAGTGTACCTGGAAGGGGGAGCAGGCGCTGCACACGCTCTCTACTCCGGGTCACCCCTTTTCACTAGTGTACCTGGAAAGCGGAGCAGGTGCCGCACGCTCTCTACTCTGTGTCACCCCTTTCCACTAGTTTACCATATCGGTGGTTGCCCGCATTCTCCACCATTAATGTTACCTCAGTTTCCCTAGAAACCAACCCAGGGTTACACTTGTATTGGTTTTATTAAATGCCACTATTGGATCAAACAGAAAAGGGATGGAGCTTATTCATGCACTCCCACATTCATCACATTCTTACCCTCATGCACCCACACACTCACACAGGCGGAGAGTTACCGGAGACAGCAGAGGAAGCGGAGAAGCGGAGGCATAGTAGGTCTGGTGTGTCCACCTGCGGTCACGGATCCGGGCCGGTGAGCATGCCTTGTGTGCATGCCTTCTTCCTTTTTGGAACTGGGCAGCTCCTGTCACGTACACTGAGTTTCCCTTCTGTGTCCATCACCGAGAAGCATTTCCAGCCCTCGTTCCTTTCATGCATACCAGGTTCTTCTTTTCTTTACAGCACCCCTGCTGCTTTAAGCCTGGCCCCTCCCCAATCCTATCACTCTCCAGTGTTCACATTGTACCAGCAAAGTCTCCTTTATAAAGAGAGTGAAATTCCACTCTCGCTGGCTGACTGTTATAGGCCAAAGGGGGGTTTCCCAAAGATTCATAGATTCCAGTGTCAGTCTAATCTGACTTCCCATAGATCACAGGCCAGAGAACAAAACAATTCCTGTGAATGCCACGTCACTCCAAGAGAAATCTTGGAAAGCACCTTTGAATGCCCCTTTACTTGGAACATCCACCGCAGTCTCCAGTGCAAGTGGCAGAAGCAAGAGCTCAGGTTTGATTTGTGCTGTAGAAGTCGGTGGCTGGTGAGGAGGGAGGGCTGGGCCCCATTCAGCTTATGAAATGTTTTCATAGGTATTTTATGCACGAGTCTTTATGCGCTCAAGTCTTCCAATGGTATAAAGCAGGGGTGGGCAAACTTTTTGTCCCGAGGGCCACATCTGGGTGGGGAAATTGTATGCAGGGCCATGAATGTAGGGCTGGGGCAGGGGTGTGGGGTGTGGCAGGGGGCTCAAGGCAGGGGGTCGGGGTGCAGGAGGGGTGCGGCAGGGGACTCAGGACAGGGGGTTGGGGTGCAGGGTTCAGGGGGGTGCGGGCTGCTTACCTGGAACAACTCCTTCACTCCTGTTGCCCCCCCACACCCTGCTCTCCAGGGCTGGCCTCTCTCCAACCCCGTCTCCCCCACACCCTGCCCTCCAGGGCTGGACTCTCTCCACTCCCCTCTCCCCCACATCCTGCTCTCCATGGCTGGTCTCTTTCCTGCTAGCAAATTTGCGCCCTCTGACTGGCTGCCCATCCCCCTTGCCCGCCTCCTGTGCCTGAGCAACCAATCAGAGCAGCTACCGGAAAAGTTCCCTGTCCCCCTCCCACTCCCCTCAGCAACTCAAAGCCATTCTCCCCTTCCCTTCACAGTAGGCTCTCCATGGCTGGCCTATCTCTCCCCCCCCCCCCCCCCCGCTCTCCATGGCTGGCCTCTCTCCTCTCCCCTCTCCCCCACACCCTGCTCTCCATGGCTGGCCTATCTCTCCCCACCCCCACCCCCTGCTCTCCATGGCTGGCCTCTCTCCACTCCCATCTCCCCCACACCCTGCTCTCCATGGCTGGCCTCTCTCCTTCTACCTTGCCCTAGGAGGACCCCATCTGCCCCCTGATACTTCCTGTGCCCCTTGCCTAACCTGGCACTTCCCCCCTCACCCTCTTCTCTACCTGGATGTCTCCGTCAGCCTCTGTGCCCACCCTCAGCCCTTCCCCCATCTTGCTCTGCACCCCTACACCTCTGCCCTCCCACAAACTCCCACTGCCCTATGTGCCCACTCCATCCCTCCTCCAGTAGCCCAGACACCTCCACGGATTGTCTCACCCCCTGTCCCTCCTCCAACTTCCACTGACACCCAGAGCCGCCTCCCCATGCCGTCTGTACCTTTATCCTTGCATGCCCTGTTCTGTTGGGGGCGGGAAGTCACGGGGGACAGGATTTTCTCCCCGTTTCCTGATGGAAAAGAGCAGCTGATCTCTGCTAGCAGGCAGTGGGTGTGCATTGGGTGCAGGGCCGGCGCAACCCATTAGGCGACCTAGGCAGTCGCCTAGGGCGCTGCTATTTTGGGGGCGCCTGCGCCCCGGCCGCCCGTTGAAATTTGGGGGCGGGACCTTCCGCCGCTGCTGTTGGGGGCGGCATTTCGTGGGCGGGACCTTCCACTGCCTAGGGCGCCGGAAGAGCTGGCGCCGCTACTGATTGGGTGCAGCTGTCTCCTCTGCTTTCCATTCCCCTCTGTGGTGCAGAGAGCTGCAAGGATCCTGGGAAGGGGAAAGTGCCGAATGTGCCTCCTGCGCTGGCTGCCTCAGATTTGTTGGGAGGGGCAATGGAATGGACAACCCACCCTCGTGTTTAGCTGGGTGGGGCACGTGTTCTATCCCCCCATCCTCACCCAGCATTGCACCCCAGGGTGTTAGAAGGGATTGGCAGAGGTTCACTCCCCTTTGAGTGAAAATGATGTAAAACAAAAAATCCTTCTCTGAGGGCATGTTTGTTCTTTCTAAAGCTCTTGCAGGAGCAAGTTATTTGAAGTCCAGGGCTGTGGGCATAGGTGCAGGGTGTTTCCTGGTCTCTGCTGGGATCTCAGCCATGTCATGAAACCACAGAAGTACCTGGCACGGAGGTAACATAATCACCTGTTTCTTCAACTAGCCGTGGAGTGACAGGACAGGAGTGAAGTCTGTTGTGTATTTGGTTGTCGTGGTAATAGAACCTGTATGTTCTGTTTAGGAAAGACCGGAACAAAGGTAAAGGTGGGGGAGTAGCATTGTATGTCAATAATGAGGTAAACTGTAACGAAATAACTAGTAATGGAATGGATAATACGGAGTCTGTCTGGGCAATGGTCACGTTGGGGAAGAAAAATACTAGAGCCTCCCCTGGGATAGTGATTGGGGTGTGCTATAGACCGCCGGGATCTAGCCTGGATATGGATAGAGAACTCTTTAATGTTTTTAAGGAGGTAAATACTAATAGGAACTGTATGATCATGGGAGACTTTAACTTCCCGGATATAGATTGGGGAATAAATGCTAGTAATAATCATAGGGCTCAGCTTTTCCTAGATGTGATAGCTGATGAATTCCTTCATCAAGTAGTTGCTGAACCGACGAGGGGGGATGCCATTTTAGATTTGGTTTTGGTGAGTAGTGAGGACCTCGTTGAGGAAATGGTTGTAGGGGACAACCTTGGCTCGAGTGATCATGAGCTAATTCGGTTCAAACTAAATGGAAGGATAAACAAAAATGCATCTGAGACTAAGGTTTATGATTTCAAGAGGGCTAACTTTACTAAATTAAGGCAGCTAGTTAAGGAAGTGGATTGGACAAACATATTTAGAGATCTAAAGGCGGAAGAGGCCTGGGATTATTTCAGGTTGAAGTTGCAGGAGCTGTCGGAGGCCTGTATCCCGAGAAAGGGAAAAAGGTTCGTAGGTAGCAGTTTTAGACCGGACTGGATGAGCAAGCGTCTCAGAGGGGTGATTAAGAAAAAACAGAAGGCGTACAAGCAGTGGAAGATGGGAGGGATCAGCAAAGAAATCTACCTTATTGAAGTCAGAGGGTGTAGGGATGTGGTGAGAAAGGCCAAAAGCCGGGTGGAGATAGATCTTGCGAAGGGAATTAAAAACAATAGTAAAAGGTTTTTTAGCCATATAAATAGGAAGAAATCCAAGAAAGAAGAAGTGGGACCGCTTAAGATGGAGACGGAGTGGAGATTAAGGATAATCTAGGCATGGCACAATATCTAAACGAATATTTTGCCTCGGTCTTTAATGAGGCTAATGAAGGGCTTGGTCTCACTCTGTATTGCATTCATTACCCTATGCTCAGGGGAGGGATAGCTCAGTGGTTTGAGCATTGGCCTGCTAAACCCAGGGTGGTGAGTTCAATCTTTGAGGGGGCCACTTAGGGATCTGGGGCAAAATCAGTACTTGGTCCTGCTAGTGAAGGCAGGGGGCTGGACTTGATGACCTTTCAGGGTCCCTTCCACCTCTGAGATAGATCTATCTCCATATATTAATCTGCCTATATGCTTCTACTGTTTCAGTATCTTTATTTATTTTTCCCTGGTACTTTCTCCAGCTTCCTTCTTTTACCTTTTTAGCAGCCATTTGCACAATTGCCTTGTTTCTTTTATATTTCATTAAGTCCTCACTATTCATTGTATTTTTTGCTTTCTCATATGCCTTGTTACTTTCCTTAATTGCTTTTCTACACTCGTCATTCCACCGTGATACGTGATTTCTACCTTTTTGCTATACCTAAGCAGGGCGCTAACATTTCGGGGGCGGGGGGATCCGCCGCCTCTGTTGGGGGTGTCATTTCAGGGGCGGGACCTTCTGCTGCCTCTGTTGGGGGCGGCATTTTGGGGGCGGGACCTTCCGCCACCTAGGGCGGCAAAAAAGCTGGCGGCGCTCCTGTAACTAAGATATCAAGTCACCCAACTTTAGTGCCATCATGACTCCCTTAGTTATATTGCTACTAAATTCCTCAGTGTCCTCCCTTCTGCATTGTTCATGAATATTTTCATAACATTAGTGTTTAAATAGAGCCCAGTTTGCTTTATTTATATTACAAGTAGGAGGCCTTTCTCCATCCTCAACATTGCATTTACTTTGATGGACTATAAGTACAGGGAAGTGATCCCTCCTCTTTCTTGATTTCCCAGCTGCATTTCCTTGCTATACTAATTGACACAATTCCCAGGCCTGACTAGGAGAGAGTTCCATTCCGAGGCAACGCCTTGGAGGGGCAGGGGGTGGGGGAGGCAGAAAAGTCACATGCCCATCACTAGATGTCTGGGGGGGCACATTCAGCGGAGAAAGGAGCAGAATGTGGGGCCGCCAGCTCCTCCAGTGCGGCTGTACCACCCCCAGCCCTTCCACGCACCTGCGTCTCCTGGGGTCTGTACTGCCCCGCCGGAGGACAGGGCTGGGGGCGGGACCGGAACAGCTGGGCCAGATGAGCTGCTGGCATGGAGCCAACAGGCGGCCCCATATTCTGCTCCTTTCGCCAGTGAGGTTCCAGAGAGCCTTGCGGCTCAGAAATCTGTATCCGGCACAGCGGGAGGACAGAGCCCCCACCCCCAGGTAACATGGGATGGGGCGGGGGGACGAGGACAGCGCGGGGGCCCTGGACTGGGGGCGTGGTCACGTGGGGGTCATTTGGAGAGGTCACATGCCCCCCTTTAACTGGTGCCTCCCTTTTTGTCCCTCCCATGACTCACCGCTGGTTCCTTTGGCTGCATTAAACCGAGTGGATATATCATCATTCCGCATCTCTACGTTATTTTCATCAATGAATTGTTCTAGACATTTGCCGTTCTTATCACTTTTTCCACTTCCCCACAATCTGTTACGGCTGTTTAGGTCTCCACATATAATATAGGAGCCTGTTGCATCTTCAACTCTCTCCGTCCAATCCTTAATCTCCAATTTTCCGCCGGGGTTGCATACATTATAGTCTCAGAGATGCAGATTTATTTTGCTTTGGCATCTCACTAGCATTATATTCTATATTTAGTTACTTCACTTCAAGTTCAAGATAATTTAGGTTTTCCTTAATTAATGTACAAACTCCCCCTCTCTTTTCTACCTCTCTGTCTTGCCTATAGATGCCATATCCTGGGATTCTGAACTCTAGTTTTCCTATTAACCGTGTTTCTTGTACACAAATGATATCAGGTTTGGTATCCTTACCAAGGACACTTTGCTTAGCTCCTGTCCAGGTCCTATTCGGCTGTGTGCATTCCAACAGTAAATAGCACCATTCTATTTATCCTTCAGTGTTTGCTCCACTTAAAAAAGCATGCAGTCATTCTACTGATTAGTTGATAATATGTAGGTACTTTTCTGCTACTTTAATTATAATTTTCATTTTCTGTTTTTTTTTATCCTGTGATGTGATGTTTATTACTTCAATCATAACCGCTATAAACTGCTCTTTGTCTATACATAGTATGCCTTCTATTTCCCCTCATTATATCCTTTGATTTATCGTGTTGTGTGTTTCTCTCTTTCTCCTTACTCCGTTCCCTGTGCTCTTCCTGTTTTGGTCTTTCCCCTCCTTGTAGCTTCCACATATGAGATGTGCTATTTGTAACTCTTAGTTGTGGTATCTCTTTTGCTTGCTTTGCTGCGATGCAAACTCTGTATGCTGCCCTGTGTTTTCTTCCACGGCTGCTTGACTTTTATTCTGTCCCTGCCGCACAATTGTCATAGGCGTGCTCCCCTCCACGTTTACTGCAGCTAGTTTTCCCTTTACGTATATTTGCCACATGTCCAAACCTTTGGCATCTGTAGCACCTCACCGGGGGGGGGGGGGGGGGGGGGGGGAAATATGTGGCTTTGTCCAAACAATCTGGTATGCTATTGTTACCCTATCTTGAGGGGTTTCTCCTTTAAATGCAACTAGAACGGCTATTGACAGCTGTCTTTCACCACCTCTCTTGCTAATTAGCATATCGTACCTTATCATCCCCTATGCCTTGCTTCACTTCATCTTCAGTCAGTTCAGTTGGCACCCTGTATACAACTGCTCTTGTCGCCATCAGATACTTAGGCAGTTGGCAGCGCACTTTAGTTTTCCTAGCATTTTAATCTTTAATCGTTTCCCCCCACTTGTTCCTTGCTTTTACATCCAGTTAATAGATCTCCTCCTTGTAGCTCTTCTGTGTCTCCAGCACCTTTTTTTAATCGACTCTGACACTTTCAGAGTTTATATGCCCTATCTTCACGTCCTGGACTAGTGGTTTTATTATTAAAACAATTAGATTTTTCACTTTATTCTTTCCTGTCTTTCTGCCTGCTGTTTCTTCTTCTAGCTCTGGCATGTCCACCCTTTTCTTTTACCTAATCTGTGACCAGTCTTCCCTCCTGCTGTCTCATTCATCATTTACTAGACTGGTTACAATATTCTGCTATGACTTCCTTTTCCCCTTCCCTCTCTCTTCTCCCCCCCAGTATAGCTCAGCCATGGGCATGCAGTTAACAGCTGGTTTGCTGAGCTTCCAGCCAATCAGGTGGAGTGATCAGCTAGACCTCCTGATGGATATGACCCAACTGTGCTCATCAGGACATCAGGAGATTGAGCAGATGCAGCAGCTGGGTCTCATTCCAGACACAATGTTGGCACAAGAACAAATGGGGATAAACTGGCCATGAATACAATGAAGCTGGAAATTAGAAGGTTTCTAATCATCAGAGGAGTGAGGTTCTGGAACAGCCTCCCAGTAGGAGCAGTGGGGGCAAACAACCTAACTGGTTTTAAGAAAATATACCTCCTCACTTTTAATGAGTCTCAGTGTTACAACCTGACAGTCTGGCCAAAAAGTAAACCTCGTTTCCATGGCAGGATCAGCTCACTCTAGATAACAGACAGGTCAAGGTCTCCCAACCAAGCAAGAACAGCGAAGATGACCCTGAAAGCTGATAAGCCTGTGCAGCTGAAATGTGCGCTTGTCTTCATCTTGTTGGTGTCACTAGGCATCACCCTAGGTAACTCGGGGAGGTGGAAGACTACGAGAGTCGATGAAGCCTTCCTGCTCTAGGTCAAAGTGAACCAAAGCCCCTGCATGTTGAACTTTACTAACCTCACAGGCCAGCAGCTGGGAAGCGGTAGTGATAAGGGGAACCTACATGCTTCTAGCTGAAGGACAAGATTACTTGCAGAAAGGAACAGTGCGAACAAGCTGTACAGCCAAGGTTGTTTAATGTAACTTCTGCAGAGGGAGGTAGGGAAAGAATAAAAAGGGAAAAACTGCTTGTCTCAGTGCGCTTGATTTGAGACATGCTGGTCTCCTAGTGCCTATTCAGAGCTCTTGAATAAATTTGCTTTGTTTCTCCACCTCGGTGTCTTCATTGGTGCGAAGCACACCGGGCAACGAACCCCCTGTTGCCCCCTCGGGCCTTTTGGGCCGGCAACAATCTGTTTGGCTCTTTAGGCCATAAATCACTCACCTGCTAAGAGGAATATCCTCCGCCTAGAGCAGTGGTTCTCAAACTTTTGTACTGGTGACCCCTTCCACATAGCAACCCTCTGAGTGTGACACCCCCCCCCCCTTATACATTAAAAACACTTTTTAATATATTTAACACCATTATAAATGCTGCGGGAGATTGGGGTGGAGGCTGACAACTCGTGTAATAACCTCACCACCCCCTGAGTGGTCCTGACCCCCAGTTTGAGAACCCCTGGCCCAGTGCATGTGGATTTATACAGTCTGGGCCTGCTCCTGCTCCCATTTCAGTCAATGGTAAAACCTTCATAGCCACCCGTATACACTCCCCAATGCATCAGGATGTGAATGGACCTGTAGTGGGGGGGAAAAGGCTGCAGGTAGATTAATACCCCAGCTGTTATTCCATTTGCTGACTTTAAATGCCCAAGCAAACAAGCACCCATCCTGCATCCACAAACCCTGCAGAAAGGAGGCAAGTAAAATCGGACTTTATTAGCCCTGACAGCAAATGCAACTGTGCGACCTAGACTGTCTGTCCTGCAGCCGGAGGCCTAATTTCCAGCTCGGGTGGCCAGACCCGTGCAAGCTTTGACTGAGCTCGCGTGCTAAACGCAGCAGGGTAGCCGCGGAGCGACCCGAGTAGAAGACTCGAGGTAAGTACTCGAGTGGCTAACTCATGCGACGCTGCAGCTACACGTCTACGTTTAGCTCACTAACTCGATCAGAGCCAGCCCGTATACGTCTCCCCGAGCTGGAAACTCCACCTCCAGCTGCAGGGTAGATGAAATCCTTCACTAGCATTGTAAACACCGTCGTGCCATAGTGTTGCCGGCACAGAGGGCCCGAGGGGGCAACAGCGGGGTTCGTTGCCCGGTGTGCTTCGCGCCAATGAACACACCAGGGTGGAGAAGCAGACAAAGTTTATTCAAGAGCTCTGAATAGGCACTAGGTGACCAGCATATGTCAAATCAAGCTCACCAACATAAGCAGTTTTTTCCCTTTTTATTCTTTCCCTACCTCTCCCCCTTCCTCCCTCTGCAGAAGTTACATTAAACGCCCTTGGCTGTGCAGCTTGTTCGCACTGTTCCTTTCTGCAAGTAATCTTGTCCTTCAGCTAGAAGCATGTAGGTTCCCCTTATCACTACCGCTTCCCAGCTGCTGGCCTGTGAGGTTAGTAAAGTTCAACATGCAGGGGCTTTGGTTCACTTTGGCCTAGAGCAGGAAGGCTTCATCGACTCTCGTAGTCTTCCACCTCCCCGAGTTACCTAGGGTGATGCCTAGTGACACCAACAATGGCTTTACACGGCATGCAACAGGCACTATCCCAGGCCGGACTGAAATGCTTCAGACTAAAATGCTAGCTAGCCTGGCGGAAAGCCATTCTAATCCAGTCACATTTGTAAACTGTTTGGAGCACTTTTAGGCATGGATGTGCTGTGTTCTCCAGGCATGTTAGGGGAGAATCACATGGTTCCTAGCATTGTTGATTTTTTTTTTTTTCTAGTGCAAACAAGGCCAAAGGGAGCAACCAGATGAGATAAACTGGCAGAATATGCAGAACTCACAACCCAAGAGGCCCTGGGGTTTTTTCGCCTTCCTCTGCAGCATGGGACACGGATCACTTGCTGGTGGATTCTCTGCACCTCGAAGTCTTTAAACCACGATTTTAGGACTTCAATAGCTCAGACATAGGTTAGGGGTTTGATACAGGAGTGGGTGGGTGAGATTCTGTGGCCTGCGTTGTGCAGGAGGTTGGACTAGATGATCATAATGGTCCCTTCTGACCTTAAAGTCTGATTCTATGAGGTGAAGGTTGTTTTAAGTCCCCTTTGTGCCCTCCCAATTCTGGGCTGCTCCAGGGGTTTGGGAGGCCCCCCAGCATAATTTAAATAGCCCTGTGGGGCTATGTTAGGGCAGCCTTCCAGCGCTGCCCTCCAGGCTGCAGCTTTGCCAGAATCTCTGCAGTACCTGTCCCTGACATGCTCATCCCATACCCAGCCCTTCCCCCAGCACATCCCCTGTGCCAGGGCTTGTGATAGGGTCCTCCGAGGACAGCTGCATTTAGGATTGCCAGTTGTGGTTGGATGTATTCCTGGAGGTTTCATCGCATGACATAATCTTTAAGATTAATCGTTAGTTCCTGGAGACTCCAGGGCAATCCTGGAGGGTTGGCAACCCTACCTGCACTGGGTGAATCCTCCCTGGGCCAGATAAAGGCTTTAAGACTCTGTTCTGGTCCTTTTACTGAGTGTAAAGTGGGCAGGGTGGGGGTGAGGATCTCACCCTATGTTTTTAATGTTCCAGATATATAGATGTGAACACTTTAGGAAGAAAATGGACAGGCCTAGCCCATTCACTTTTCGCCACGAGCCCCACCCCTGCCCCTCCTCCTCCCCCCTCCCCCCGAGCCCCGCCTCCCAACCAGGCCGGAAGCTGGAGCCCGGCCCGGGTAAGAGCAGCCCAGAGAGCCGGGACAGCTGTGGGGAGCTGCAGACCCTCCACCTGCCTGGGGGGGAAGGGTCCGAGAGCAGCCCCCAGCCTGCGTCCCCACCCCCTGCGCTCCCTGCCCAGAGCAGATGGAGGGTTCGTGTGGGCAGCTGTGGGGAGCCACGTACCCTCCACTTGCCCTGGGCGGGTGGGGACGTGGGCCAGGGTCTGCTCTCGGCTCCCCCCACAGGCTCCGACTTCCAGCTTGGCCAGGGGCATGGCCTCAGGGGGAAGAGGAGAGCTGGGGTGGGGCCACGGAGGGGGGATCATGGGGGGGCCCCAACTTTTATGAAGAGTCCATCACCCCTGCCCCAGTGACCAGGCTTCCACGGCTGTCTTGGGGAAACTGTTCTACTCCCTAACAGATTGCCCTGTCGGGGAGTAAGTGTTGAACGTTTAATGCAACGTTTCTATCCCATGCACCGACTGGAGCGCCTACCGAGATGTATCTTGAGTTTCAGAGGTGATTAGCACTGCAGCACCAAGGGGCTTGTCCTGTAGGCCTGGGACTTAACTCACCCCCATACTAAACTAGCCTTGACTAACCTGGGGTGAAACCCAGGGATTTCACCGCTAAAATTAAGAAAAATGCTCCGCTGCTGCTAAGGCACCCCAGCCTCTGGTATGCCCCTTACAGGAGTTATAACACCAAGGGTTGTAAAGTAGAGACACCCAGGCGCTGGGAAGTTTAGGGAGGAAACAGAAAAGACCCCAACACATGGTAAAATAGATACATTCGCTGGTCAGAGCTTATCTTATGCTGACCATCCGCACTAACAAAGAAGGTCATAAATAAGTGACAATTTGGGCATGAAAGATAAAATGTAAAAAAGATTTGAGCAGGGAGGAGGAAACATAGGTGCCAGTGCGTGATTGGTTAAATTTTGCTACCTAAGGCTATCGAATAATGTGACCAGTTTAGTAAAGTTAAGGAGGTAGCTAGTTTTACTTATATAATGTAACTAAAACACAATGCTCTTTGGGGGGACCATCTCCAGGTGGCAACTCAACACATGACCCCTCTGCACAACCGTGATGAGTGGATCTTGACTGGCCATCGTGTGATGTCAGTCTGTCTATTGAGCATAATAGATTTGCTTGGCATATGTATTCTGTGTTGTGTTGCTAATAAATAGATGTTTAGAGAACAGCTGTGGAAGGCTCTTTCACTGGGAAAAGATCCCGTAGAGCCCTGTGGGAAAGGGCAGGTACTTACATTGACCAGGTTTTTCCCTGAGCCCTGAGGGGAAGGGTAGATGCTTTACACCAGGGGTCGGCAACCTTTCAGAGGTGGTGTGCCGAGTCTTCATTTAATCACTCTAATTAAAGGTTTCGCGTGCCAGTCATACATTTTAACGTTTTTAGAAGATCTCTTTCTATAAGATATAACTAAACTATTGTTGTGTGTAAAGTAAATAAGGTTTTTAAAATGTTTAAGAAGCTTCATTTAAAATTAAATTAAAATGCAGAGCCCCCCGGACCGGTGGCCAGGACCCGGGCAGTGTGAGTGCCACTGAAAATCAGCTCACGTGCCGAAGGCGGCACGCGTGCCATAGGTTGCCTACCCCTGCTTTACACCCTGAGCCCTCAGTAGGGAAAGGATGTGGGTACCTAAATTAAGCAGGTCACGCCTCGAGCCCTCGGTAGGTTATAGGCAGGGTGCCTTAGATTTTAGCGGGTAACAGTCCTTACTGGTGAAATACTTCCAACTAGTTCTCAAACCAATCCAGCTAATAGTGTTTTCCCTGCCAGGGGGACCTGACCAGCGGCAGCTCCAGGCATCAGCGCGTGCCTGGGGTGGCAAGCTGCGGGGGGCGCCCTGCCGGTCCCTGCAAGGGCGGCAGTGAGGCAACCTTCAGCAGCTTGCCTGCGGGAGGTCCCCGGTCCCGCGGATTCGGCAGCGATTCGGCGGCAGGGCCGCCGAAGCCGCGGGACCGGGGGACCTCCCGCAGGCGTGCTGCCGAAGGCCGCCTGCCTGCCGTGCTTGGGGCGGCCAAAAAGCTATAGCCTCCCCTGGCCCTGACTTGTTTTTAATGAACTAGTTTCAAGATTGGACAGGTCCCAACTGAAGTCAATCAGAGCTGCAGGTACTCGGCACCATTTGAAAATCAGGCTACCAGAGTGTAACCTTGCACTTGCCAATCCCCCACCCCGGTTAATATGAATTAGTTAATAGCTAACAGTCGGTGGTTTTTCTGTCCAAGGCTGTGTCCTTGTTATGGGTAATTACATAGTGGCCTTGGACACTGAGCTTGATTGGTAGTCAAGGCCGGTCAGCATCCCCGTTACTTTTTATCTCGTAAAGACCTGCCTCTGTTTCCATGAATACCTGGGGACACGTTTGATTTAGAGGCGATTCTGGTGATATCAGGTTTTCTGTTCCTTTCTCTGGCTTTAGTAACGGGACTGCCCCTGCTCCTTTATTGCGAGATGTGACCTTCAGGTGAGGCTATTTGCTGCTCAGGAGGTCACTGTTCCCCTGGAAAACAGAGGGCTTGGCTTGTGCTGACAGAATTGATCTCTCAGAATCTAGGTGCTCTTTTTTTGAACTTTGCCCCTTCTCCACTAGTTACAAAGGGACATTTCCATATTAAGGCAGAGGGTCGCACACTTCACTGCCTCTGTCAACAGAGTTCATTAACACACCGGGCCGGGCGCCTTGCATTCCTCTGTTCCTACCACTAGCTCCCTGTGTGCCAGACTCCCATCCAGATCTACTGCAGGGACGCCCTGCAACTCCCTCACCCCCTTCCTCTGTGTCCTCCCCATTCTGTTCTCCCCTCATGCCAAGGGCTCTGTGTGACCCCCATTATCCCAAACTGGGGACCCACATTCTTCTCCCATACCAGGGGCTCTTTGTGCCCCCCATCTCCCCCCCCCCAAATGAGGGGCTCTGTCTGCTCCCCATCCCCCTCTCACCCCCATGCCAGGGGCGCTGTGTGCTCCCATTCCCCTCCACTCCAGAGATTCTGAGTCCCCCATCACCCCCCCCAAATCAGGGGTTCTGATGCCCCCCCTCTCCCCCATGCCAAGGGCTCTGTGTGCCCCCCCCATTCCCCACCCCATCCCCATGCCAGGGCTCTGTGTCCCCATTCCCCACCCCATCCCCATGCCAGGGCCTCTGTGTGCCCCCCATCCCTCCTTATCCCCATGCCAGGGATTCTGTGTGTCCCCCATACTCCCCTAACCCAATGCCTAGGGCTCTGTGTGCCTCCCTTCCTCCCCATGCCAGGGACTCGGTGTTTCCGCCCTCCATTCCCCCCTCATCCCCATGCCAGGGCCTCTGTGTGCCCCCCCTCTCCCCCATGCCAAGGGCCCTGTGTGCCCCCCCCCCCCCATTCTCCACCATGCCAGAGTCTCTGTGTACCCTCCATTCATCCCCTCCCTCTATGCCAGGGGCTCTGTGTGTCCCCTATTCCACCTTCACCCGCTGCCAGGGGCTCTGTGTGTCCCCCATTCAGCCCTTCCCCACCATGTCAGGGACTCTGTGTACCCCCATGCCCATCTTCCCCCTNACTCGGTGTTTCCCCCCTCCATTTCCCCCTCATCCCCATGCCAGGGATTCTGTGTCCCCATTTTCTCCCTTCTCCCCACGCCAGAGGCTCTAAATTCCCCACCGTATGCCCATGCCAGGGGCTCTGCGTGCCCCCCATTTCCCCCTCACCCCCATACCAGGGATTCTGGGTGCCCCCCATTTCCCTCCCCCCATATGTCAGGGTTTTTTTTTGCCCCCCCCCCCCCCCAGCCAACCCTCACCCCTATGCCAGGGATTCTGTGCCCCCCATTCCCTCCTAACCAGATGCCTGGGGCTTTGTGTGCCCCCAGTCCTTCCTCACCTTCATTCCAGAGGCTCCATGTGCCCCACCCCCTCCACCATTCTCCACCATGCCAGAGTCTCTGTGTACCCTCCATTCATCCCCTCCCCCTATGCCAGGGGCTCTGTGTGTCCCCTATTCCACCTTCACCCGCTGCCAGGGGCTCTTTTTATCCACCATTCAGCCCTTCCCCACCATGTCAGGGACTCTGTGTACCCCCATGCCCATCTTCCCCCTCAGACCCCAGCCTTTCTTTCAGTCTGGGACAGTGCTGACGTCCTAAAGGAAGAAGTGCTGGAACTCATGAAGAGGTCCGTTTCCAGCCCTGCTCCAGAAGGAGAGATGGTGGCTCGCTAATGAGTCTGGGGTTCCCGGGGTGGGGGGGACGGGACCCTTTCATTGCACCTCTGCAGCAAGGTAACACTTGTCAGAAGTACCGGAACACCATTCCTGCTCCCAGAAAAGGAGGCAGAACACCGTTCCAGCATGACTCCAGCACTGGTCTGGGAGAGAAGTCATCCAGGGCTTCAACATGCTAAACTCTCGTGGGATGATGGGCAGAGCTGAGAGGTGGCGCGGGAGGGTGGGGTATTATTCTGGAAGGTGCTAATTGCCACCATCAGCCACTTCTTTGTATATAGGCCATTACAGAGGTGGCTGAGCTGCTGGGGCTGCTAACCACATGCCAGGGGAATCTTTGTGTCCTGTTCTCCTGGTTTTCTGATTGCCATCAAACTCAAGCGCAGGCTGCCCGCCCACGTCTAAAACATTCCCTGCAATTTTGGAATTGATCGGGTGTGGTTTTTCAAAGTGACGCTGTTACAGACAAACAGAGAAATGCCCTCGAGTTGAGTGTAAGGCCTGGCATTGCTTGGGCAATAATTGACAATTACAAAACAAAACAAAACACTAACATTCATGTAAGTTTCAGAGTAGCAGCTGTGTTAGTCTGTATCCGCAAAAAGAACAGGAGTACTTGTGGCACCTTAGAGACTAACACATTTATTTGAGCATAAGCTTTCGTGGGCTACAGCCCACTTCATCTCACAGACTTTGTGAGACAGACCAGTCCTCACTTACAGACAGCCCCCCAAACTGAAGCAAATACTCACCAGCAACCACACAACAAAAACACTAACCCAGGAACCTATCCTTGCAACAAAGCCCAATGCCCACTCTGCCCACATATCTATTTAGGGGACACCATCATAGGACCTAATCACATCAGCCACACCATCAGGGGCTCGTTCACCTGCACATCTACCAATGTGATATGTGCCAGCAATGCCTCTCTGCCATGTACATTGGCCAAACTGGACAGTCTCTACGCAAAAGAATAAATGGACACAAATCTGACATCAGGAATCATAACATTCAAAAACCAGTAGGAGAACACTTCAACCTCTCTGGTCACTCAGTAACAGACTTAAAGGTGGCAATTTTGCAACAGAAAAGCTTCAGAAACAGACTCCAACGAGAAACTGCTGAACTTGAATTAATATGCAAACTAGATACCATTAACTTAGGTTTGAATAGAGACTGGGAGTGGCTGGGTCATTACACAAATTGAATCTATTTCCCCATGTTAAGTATCCTCACACCTTTTTGTCAACTGTCTGAAATGGGCCATCTTGATTATCACTACAAAAGTTTGTTTTCTCCTGCTGATAATAGCTAACCTTAATTAATTAGCCTCTTAGAGTTGGTATGGCAACTTCCACCTTTTCATGTTCTCTCTCTCTCTGTGTGTGTGTGTGTGTGTATATATATATATATAATCTTCTTACTATATATTCCATTCTATGCATCTGATGAAGTGGGCTGTAGCCCACGAAAGCTTATGCTCAAATAAATTTGTTAGTCTCTAAGGTGCCACAAGTACTCCTGTTCTTTTTTCATGTAAGTAGTTTATTCCATGTTTATTTTCCCTCCCTCCATTTTTAAGGAGTTCCTTGCTTGCTATTTGTCTTAATCTCTTCCTGTTTCCTGCCTTGACACAGTCAGTTCACTTTATGAATACTTAGCGCTTTTTCACCTTCAATGCTTCTGCTTCATGGGGTACAAGGATTTTTAATCTGTTCCCTCATGTACATGTCAAAATAGCAGGGAACTGGATTTCATGACCTAAGCAGTCCCTTCCAGTCCTGGGTCCTAGGTTCCTAAAACGTAAGATTTCCTTTGAGTGATATGGTTAGTATAATCCTAGACAGAGGATATGCAAAGAGGATAGATCTGGAGGTGACAGAGCAAATCTAATGGCAATAAAGCAATGATGGTGATTCCAAAACCCTCATTGCCTTTTACTGGATGCACAATAAAAACATCCTTAGGATTTTTGGGACATTGACCTCAAAGATGGAGGCCTCTGCCACTGAAGCCCACTGAAGTTTTGCCACCCACCACAACCAGCATTTATCGCCGTGTTAGCTGACCAGATTTTACCTTAGGACTTCAGTCTCCCTCCTCTTGAAGGGGACGCACATATTTAAGGATCTCATGAAGCTCCCATTCCCAAAAAGCTAGAGAGGTTGGGTGTGTGGGAGTCATTCAGAGGATTGCGTGGTCACTGGCAGTGTGCAGTATGGCTAAGGGAAGGGCTTATCATGAAATCCATCAACAGCAGCCACCAAAGGCTCTGAAACTGATATTTCTCTGGCCATTGTTTCAAGTAACCACATAATAGAGTGTGATGCATTTGGAGAAACTGAAATCCTAGTGAGCAGCAGGGCAGGTGCCTGTTAGACCAGGTGTCACGGGGTTCACTCATTGCTAGTGGTGCCTCCTGCTGGCTGTCCTGGGAATTAACTCTGCCAGGCATTGTGCTTCCCCTCGGGCAAGGTCTTCTCCCGTACTGTCTCACCCTGCGGCCCCTCTGTTATACAGCTAAAACTACACAGGATCATTTCAGGGGACAAGGCAAAATGCCACGTTTATTATGATAACACAATTTGATCTATAACCAATAGCTAATATCTATACATACACACCAAATGTTCTGCAGCTGCTGGATAATTACCAGTCCTGAACATAGCTTGAGTCCGTGGCTTGATTTCGCAGCTTGGGTTTGTAGCTCGTGGGGCTAACTGGCCAGGAAAGCCGGGCACGAGGAAGGGCTGGGTCTCTGTTGGGCGCGCCCCGATGCCTCTTGATGTTGGCAGCAGAATGTTACCCAAAGTCTTCCATCTCACCCATCTATTTTATAGGCTTTTAGTTTGAATCAAGAGTTGATAGGTCTTGCTGTGTCACGCTGCCTCTGGGTTTGTGTGATTGATCACCCGTCAATTGCAGACGTGACTTTCAGCCTCGGACCTGACTTTGATTTTGTTTCAATTGCACCTTTGTTCTTTTCTTTTGGGGTGGACTCTTTGCACTTTGTCAGGGCTGTTGTCTGCGTCTTCAGCCGCTGGTGTTTGCACTTAACTTTATCAGGACAGGCTGGGGCTGGAGGTTGATTCCATTATCCATGCATACCTCATTCACACATCTGAACGAAGTTAATAAGGTTACAGCAGGTTTTTCAAAATGGAGTTTTAGTTACAATATGGAGTCTTATTAAAACAAGTGTAATGAACAGTTTACAATGTTGGGAGGCAAACAGGAGTTACAATGTTAAAACAGTGACGTTCTGTTTGTTCACAAAATAAAGTCATATTAATAATAGTAATTAAAGAAAAGAAACAATTTCATTCTTCAGCTCTACACCTCGCACTCAGGGACTGCAGTCTCCTCTTCGTGGCTTGGCCCTCCGGCAGGGTCGCTAAAATCCTCCCCTTCCAGGGAATTCAAAGTCCTTCCAGACCCCACTGGCTGGCTGGTGTCTCCAATGCCCTTTCCACGTCCCAGTGGCTGCTAGGGGAACCCAGGTCCACCCTCTACACGGGGTTCCAGCCCAGGGCCTCTATAACAAGCAACCACGGTCCCTTACAGTCCTACCTCTTGCTGCTGTTTTCTTGGGCTTCTTCCTACTTATCTGGCTTTCCTCCTCTCTGGGTTTGCCAGCCTCCACTCACGGAATGACTGCAGCCTACTTCCCGGCAGCCTGTCCCAGCAACCACCACCCATCTGTAGACAGCGACCTGGCTTTATACAGGCCCTGCCTGTTCCTTCACAGATAAGCCTGTTCCTCTAATCAGGGCTTTCCTTTCGGCATTCAATCTACTAGGTTAATTGGCCCATCTGGCCTCCATTAACCACTTCCACTCTTGTGGGGTGGGCAGCCCATTACACCAGGTTTCACTATATTTGACATCTAAATTGTATGTAAACCAGATCTCTCCAGGTGTATGTGTTTGTGTCCACCATCACGGATAATACTTAGAACTCAGTTTGCTCGGTTCGGTGGTTGTCCCTCCCCGTCAGGCCTGGAGGGAGGCCACTCTGCCTCACAGTGAGCAGTCATTCAGAAGGCTAGGGCTCTGGCCCTCTGGTCAGGCCAGAACAGCACAGTCTATTGCCCAGCCTCCTGGCTGAGGCAGGCAGCTATCTACAATCTATTGCCGTGACCCTCTGGGCGGGGAGAGCAAGGAGCAGTCTTTAGCTACATCCTTCGAGCTGGAGCAGACAGCAAACGTAGTCTGGGGCTCTAGTCCTCTGGGCAGGGCAGAGCAACAGGCCACAGGCAAGGCACAGGCCTTCTGGCCTGGGGTGAATAGGCCCCCACCTCAGGGATGGGGTTGGCGGCAGGGGGTAGTAGGACCCGGGCCCCCCATCTCCAGCAGGTCCCAGCCCAGGGCCCTAACAGTGGTGGGTGGTCCCACCACTGGGTCAGCAGGGAAGTCACCGAAACATGCTGACTCGTTTACTGGCCACACAGCCAGACTAATGTCTGGGTCCCCTGGGCTACTTCCGACCACAACTTCCTTGGTGTGGCTCCATCATCCATAGGGCTTCAGTCTCCTCGGGGTAAATAGTGGACAGTGGTGCCATGCAACTCCTCTCCTCAGCTGGTCTCTTCCTGGGCACTGCACAGCTCGGTCTCTGCTCCAGAGTGCCACAGCGAGGTAGAGACGTCCGGCTCCAGCCCAGCTGAGATGCAAGGCCTTCCTCTTACGCTTCCTGTCCTGCCCTCCACTTCCAGAACAGGGCAGGGCTCGCTTGGTTCTGCCCAGTCAGGAGGTGTGGAGTGTTTCCTGTCAGGCTCGGCGGGAGGCCCCTCTGCCTCACACACTCAGTTTGCGCCACAGTCCAGCTTCTCTGAGGTATTTAGGTGATTTTGATTTCAATGGGAGTTAGGAGCCAAAATACTCTGGAGGTCCGGATCTGGGCCCATATGCTTTACAAACTGCAGGCAAATTTTAACTGCCAGTTACCCAGTATTAATCCAGAATGTCATAAACAGATAGTTAAGGGTTAATGCCTCTTTTACCTGTAAAGGGTTAAGAAGTTCACCTAGCCTAGCTGACACCTGACCAAAGGGACCAATGGGGGGACAAAATATATTTGAAAAGGAAGGAGGGAAGTTCCCTTTGTCTGAGTCAGTTTCAGTTCTGGCCGGAGAGGAAAAGGAATCAGGAATCAAACAGGGTAGTGAGTATTTAGTGAAGGAATTAGCTTATGTTTCTTTTCTGTTTGTGACTTGTCTTGGGCATTATAGGTATAATCAAATTGGCTATTTTTTGATGTACTAAGAGTTTTGCCCAGGGGAACATCCTCTGTGTTTTAAATCTGTTGTCTGTGAGATCAGCTTGTATGCTATCTCCCAGAGGTTTTTCTTTTACCTTTCTTTTCTTTAATTAAAAGCCTTCTTTTTAGAGACCTGATTGATTTTTCCTTGTTTTAAGATCCAAGGGGTTGGATCTGGGCTCACCAGGAATTGGTGGGGGAAAAAGGAGGGGGAATGGTTAATTTCTCCTTGTTTTAAGATCCAAGGATTTTTGAATCGGTGTTCACCAGGGAATTGGTGGAGGAGTCTCTCAAAACTACCCAGGGAAGGGTTATAGTACTTGGGAGGGAAAGGGTTTTGGGGGAGAAGACAGAGTTTCCCAAATTACTCCAATATTTGGGTGGTGGCAGCATACTGATCTAAGCTGGTAATTAAGCTTATGAGTTCCCATGCAGGTCCCCACATTTGTACCCTAAAGTTCAGAGTGGGGGTGAAGCCTATGACAAACTCTAGTTGCAGGGCCAAATTCCACTCTGTTGGAGTAACCTCATTGTGACTGATTACAGGGACAGATTCTGCTCTCAGACACACCATTGTAAATGCACAATGACTCCCAACTTCAGTGGGATTACTCCATTCTAGAAAAATCCTCCCAACAAATTATTACCATCCCCATGAATTTGCAGATAGGGAAACTGAGGCAGAGGCAGGTTCTGATTTGCCCAAAACGACTGAGGGAGTCAATGCTAGAACTGATTCCCAGGTCTGTGCTCCAACTACTTATCCATACATCACTCCATCGCTGGAAACAATACAATATGTGATAATAAAACATGTACAGCAATGAAATTCTCTAAATATTCATTACACATTCATGATGCTTGTCATTTCTACTTGGTCAGTGCACCTACTAGTAGAACGACTTGTCTCAGACAGCTGGAGAACAAAGAAATCCTGCCTCCTGAAGATGGCCCCAAAAATCTTCTTTAAGTGTAACCTGAACCGTTTGTTCACAAAAGCATATAGCACAGGGTTGAGGCAACAATGAATAAAGGCAAGGCTCTCAGTCACTTGCATAGCATAGTCCAAGTGCTTGCTAGTTTCACAACCCTTAATCACATGAAGGTTTTGCAACAAATGCAGAAAGAGGGTAACGTTGTATGGGAACCACAGCACAAAGAAAACTACCACCAAAATAACGACCAGGCGGAGAGCTCTCTTCTTGCCAGGAGACATTAATGCAGTGAGAACACAAGCTACGCGGGAGTAGAAGAACACCATGCAAAGGAATGGAAGGAAGAAGCCTAGCAGGATCTGCTGGAACTGAAAGAGAAGCCGCCAGATGGAGTAGTGCAGGCCATAGTCGAGGTGGCAAACTCGTCTCCCGTTGTGGAGATCCTGCACCTCCATGAAGATAAAGTCAGGAATAGACAGCACTATGGAAATAACCCACACCACTGAAGAGACAAGGAAGCTCTTTCTTGGGGCCCTTAAGTTTTTATTGGACCAAGCATGAACAATCTCCAGGTATTTGTCCAGACTCATGCAGCTGACGAAGAAGATGCCACTGTAGAAGTTGGTGGTGTAGATGACACTTATGATCTTGCAGAAGGCATTCCCAAACACCCACTGAGAAGCTGCATATGTGGCCCAGAAGGGAAGGGTTACCACGAAAAGAAGGTCTGAAACCGTCAGATTCAGCAGATACACCTCGGTCATCTTCTTGTTCTTGGTATATTTGATCAAGATGGCAAAGAGTAGACAGTTCCCAGCCAATCCAAGCAGAAACACTATTGTATAGAGCACTGGCAGGAACACCTTGCCAAACGCCTTGACATTTTCCTTTGTGCAAAGCAAAAACTGGCTGTAATCCTCCTCCTCTAAGTATTGGTACTCGTAGTCAGTCAGGTTGGCTGGGTTATCTGTGGTATGCGGCATGGCAGAAATTGGTACCGTTGCCACCCTTGGTGGTAAACTTTTCAAGAGACCCCTCTGTTACATTCTGCAATCAAAAAGTAAAGAGGACCAATAGTGCGTTTCAAAAGACATTTTGATCTACATATGAAAAGTGAGGTTTGCATGCTAAGTAATTTAATATGGAGATTTCTACCTCCACTTGATAGGTTTGAATCCAGTTCAGGTTGACAGTGACTGACCCTCTGCCAGCTGTTTAGTGTCTTGTGTTTGGTGGCCCCAGCCCAGTCCCTGGTGGAGATGACTACATCACCGGTCTCTGCACAGCGTGTCAAAAATTCAACAGCCCTGGAGACAAAACTGTACTCTTGCCTCTTTGGAGTGGAGCCCTCAGGTCAGGTCTGAGGAACACTGAGGCAGTGTGGGAAGGCTGCTGCTCTCCATGCTGTACCTGAGAAGTACACGAGGCCTTATAAAAAGAGAGAGACAGATGACAGGAACGCTATGGCTTCACTGCAAAAAGAGCTGTGATTTTACGTCAAGATAGCTATCTTGATGTAAAATCCGCATGCAAACAAGGCACAGGTAGTTTTTAGTCCTTGATGCAGCTAGTCAAGATCAACCCTGTTGTTATGAGTTCGGGGATCTGTCTGTACAGTGTCTGAATTCTGTTTGAGATAATGAACTCTGTATATATGACCACGTGAGTCTGCAAACTCCATTTTGATTATAAGGCTGGTCTTTACTTTTCTACTGTCTTTTAACCTCCATCTAGAACTAGGATTCCAGTGTGGTGTTGGCAAATGGATAACAAAAGAGGGTTGTTGACTTAAAGGGCTCTCCCATAGAAATGGAATACCTCTGAATAAGGGACTGGCTCCCAACCAGGAGAAATGGTTTATCAAGGGAGAGGTCATCTTGGCAACTAAGTCACCTGACAGGGGTCTGTGGTCACCTGTTGAGGCTAATGAGGGGTCACATGATACAGAGACTAGAAGGTTATAAAAAGGGAGGCGCTGATCTACTAGGGGCCAGCTCAGGATGAGGGAGAAGCAACCCACCGTGGAGGAGCCTGTGAAGCAGGGGACCGTGCCTGTACACAGATGGTTCTCCAAGGATTCACAAGAGCAGGGTGAGCTAATGAGGGGCATTGTGGTTGGGATGTTTGTTATGCTCTAAATGATCTGTACTCTCTTGTGCTTTATCTGTTATGTGAAAGGGGGATGATGTTAGAATCTAGGCAAAGTGTCTCTGTGTGTTCTGTGCTCTATGGTACCAAGTGCGCCCTTGAAGAGGTAAACCAGATGGCTCATAACTTCTGGTGGGAGTCTGGGAGAGGGTGTGTTTAAGCTACGGGTCAGTCTGGAGGAGTCAGCACTGAGCCCAGGAGCTAGGCAACTGGACAATGGGGTGCAGCTCTCAGGAGGGTTACCAGACAAAGTCTGCACCTGGACAGTATGCCTGGGGACACCCCCCCAAAATGGGGTGTAGGTGGTCTCTGTTGAGACTCCAGAAGCTTAAAACACCAGTGGACACAGCAGCTGGCTTCCCTCACAACAGTCTGGTGAGTGGCCATGGGATGGTGCTCAACCGGGACCTGTGAGACCTATACCCCCACCTGGGGTGGACCTCGACTAGCTACGATGAGGTAAAAATGATAGTGCCTTGTCTCCTCTAGGATCTTATGTTGAGATAACTACCTCTTTTTGGGAGTGCAGACTAATGTAAGCGGGGGAATGGTCCCGCTCTTGTGGGGAACTTTCCTGGCTTCTGTGCTACCCCGGTGAAGTGGGCGAGCGAAAGGATCTGAGTCCTCGCTCCCACTTCCTTGACCCAGAGGCCTCCCTGCCCTTGAGGACTCTCCTGTCTGGCAGAGTTCTCGTAGCCCCAACAAGGCTGGGCCCAGGATTCCTGGGGGGGCTCAACCCCCAACCCTGCTGTGGTCACCTAGGACAGGGGCTAAGGTGTCCCCACTCCGGGGTACCCTTTCTGCACTGGGCACCTCCCTGACCCACTGATTATTCCAGACAATATAAAGCAAATACAAGTTGTTTACTTAACAATTAATTTAAAAAAAGAACAAGGAAAAATGGGAAAGGTTAAAGGAAAACACATCACCCCGCTCTGTGGCAGGGAACATTTACAGACAGTGTCTCTGGAACATCAGGGCAGTTCACAGTCTGTTCCTTGTAGGTCCCAGGCCACCTTCTCAGGTCCTGGCTGTGCTGCACAGACGCTGCAGGTTGGACACTTGCCCTGGCGGTGGCCACATGCTCTCAGGCTGTAGGTGGCAGGACCCTTCTCCCCAGCATCGCCCCCGCCCTGTCAGGGTTACGATCCCCCTCCAAGTCTGGCCTGCAGGGCCTCTTGGCTGAGGCGTCTCCCTGTGCTGGGCCCACTGCCCAGGGTCCCCCTCACTCTGCCCAGCTGCTCACCGCACCCAGCTCTGGACTGCTCCAGCTCCACACTGCCTCAGCACGGCTGCTGCTGCTGCTCTGCCTTCAGCTCCCTGGGCTGCTTCTCTGGCCTCTCTGGCTCTGGTTGCTACAGCTCTGCTCCCAGGACAGGACAGGTCTGCTCTGCAGGCTGCTTCCTGGGCTGCTTGTCTGGCCCCTCTGGCTCTGGTTGCTGCAGCTCTGCTCCCAGGGCACGTCTGCTCTCTCTGGGCTGTGCTCTGGCTTTTTGGCTGCAACTCTGCTCCCAGCACAGGATCTGCTCTCCCTGGGGCTTTCTGGCTGCAGCTCTGGCCCCTCTGGATCTGGCCCAGCTCTGCTCTCCCGCTCAGCTTGGGCCCCTGCTTTCTCCTTAGCTCGGCCCCACTCTGTCTGACTCAGGCACATTCCTGCTCACACGGAGGACGGGACCCACCCTGGCCTTCTGTCTCCTTGATTTGCTGGCCCGCCCTGTCAATCTGGAGCATTGGCCTCTTGCCATTGTTCCTGGGGACTATCAGTTTCAGGGTCCTGATTTGCCATCGATCCCTCCCCTTTTAGTGCTGGGAGCTAGCAACCAAAACACCCCCACTGAGTGTTAGTAAGGGGGCAACAGTCCCCTTACACTAAGGCTATGTCTACACTTGCAGAGTTTTTGCGCTGTCAGTTTCAACGGGTGACAGCAAACTGGTGAAAAAAGCGCGCTGGTTTGTGTACTCACTTCCACAGGCGTCAGAGAGTGTTTACATTTGCAGCACTTCCATCACCCATGAGAGCAGCGCCCTGAGGGCAGCTATCCCACAGTGCAGCTCTCTCCATTTTGACGATGGGCCTTGTGGGAAGGGGGGGGAGGGTGATCGCGGGGCATCCTGGGTCCCTGCACAGCCGCCTCTCCCCAAATACTGATCAGCTCCAGTAGTTGAGCATTGCTCCAAGCATGGGATCGTCTACTCGGTGGAGCAGGCATTGTCACCTGGCCAGATAAGTGAGCACTTGCCAAGAAAACAGGAAGGGGAGTTTCAAGGTTCCCCAGGACTTTAGAGGGGAAGGGTGGATGTCTGTTTACCTGGCATCACAGTAGCTGAGCTGCTGGCCGGAGTGGTCGCCTAGGCAGCACTGTGGGATATCCTGCGGAGGCTAAAAGCTCTGTAAACAGGAAGAACGAGTCTGCACATCACTGCAAAAGCATCACCGGTAAGAGCTGTACGCCTCTCCGGGAGGTGGGGGCGGTTTTGCAGTGAAACTTCTGAGTTTCACAGCAAAAAGTCATTGGCAAGTGTAGACGCGCCCACGGTTTTTGCGCAAAAAAGGGACTTTTTCCGATTTAAACCGTAAAGAGATCTATTTTTTGCTGCTACTTTGCGGGGGTCCATAGTGAGTCCTGTCAGGGAAATGACATTACCCAGGAACATAAGAACGCCATACTGGGTCAGACCAATGATCCATCTAGCCCAGTATCCTGTCTTCCAATGCCAGATGTTTCAGAGGGAATGAACAAAACAGGCAATTATTGACTGATCCATCCCCTGTCATCCACTCCTGGCTTCTAGCAGTCAGAGGCTAGGGAGTCCCAGAACATGGGGTTGCATCCCTAACCATCTTGGCTGGTAACCATGGATGGACCTATCCTCCATGAACTAATTTCTTTCTTTCTTTTTTAAACCATTATAATTTTGGCTGTAGTTTTCCCAGGACCTGCTCCAAAGCCCCTTCAAATCAGTGGAGAGACCCCCATTGACATCTGAGCTTTGGTTCAGGCCCTAAGTGAAATGGGCCAGGAGGCCTCATGTAGAGACACCGTGCTCACTGCTACACGCTTTGGGGTGGGTCTACATTGCATTCAGGAGGGGTGACTGCAGGATGTGTAGGCAGATGTGGGCTAGATTTGATCAAGTAGCTTGCCAAAAACAGCAGTGTAACCCACAATGACATAGGCTTACTGCCCAAGCAGATACCCTCCACCCCCACAGGGTCCTAGAGCTCCGGCTCCAGCCCAAGCCCAAATATTACACAGCAGTTTTTCAGCCCTAGAGCCCAAGTCCTGATATCCCAAGTCAGCTGCTCTAGGCCAGCTGTGGGTTTTTTTATCCTCATGTCGATGTACGGTAAGAATCTAGGATCTGGTCCAAAGCCCACTGAAGTCAGTGGAAAGATTCCCATTAACTTCAGTGAGCTTTGGATCAGGCTTCAGTATAGCTAGTAAACCATGTAATACAAAGGAAGAAAAGGAAACCCCTCAAATCCCTTATGGAAATGTTTTTCAGAGGTTCAAATTTAAAATAAAATTAACTTACAAATGCTTTCTCCTGATTGTCTCCTGTTACCATCCAGCCATCTGACTCTGCTGTAGCAGCTTCTCTGCTGATCGCTTTGGCTGCTGACAGATAAGGGAAGGAAACGGGACAGGAAAATGAGTGCTTGGTTTTTGTTGTTGTTGTTTTTGCCTTTTTTCTTATTTGCACAGAGCAGATCAAAGTGCCCTAATCATAATTCGTAGAATTTAAGGCCAGAAGGGACATGAGGATCATCTAGTCCCACTTCATGCATAACACAGTCCACACCCAATAACATCTGCACCAAACCCATAACTTCTGGTTGAGCTAGTGCCACTTTTAGAAAGCCGTCCAGTTTTGATTTAAAGAGTGCAAGTGATGGAGAATCCACTACATCCCACGTTTCACTAGTTAATGACCTTCACTTTTAAAAACGTATAGCTTATTTCTAATCTGAATTTGTCTAGTTTCAACTTCAAACCACTGGATCTCGTAATGCGTTTTTCTGCTAGATTAAAGAGCTGTACTGTCAGAAATCTCTTCCCCATCTAAGTACTTGTAGACCATGATCAAGTCATCTCTCAATCTCTTTGATGAACAATAGATAGAGCTTCTTTAGTCTCTCACCATAAGGCATATTTTCCAGATCCCAAAGCATTCTTGGAGATCTATTGGGCCCTTTTCAATTGGTTGTCTGCCATGAGACTTATGCCCTTTTCATAGGTTCTAGGACTGGAAGGGACCTCGAGAGGTCATCGAGTGCAGTCCCCTGCCCTCATGGCAGGACCAAATACTGTCTAGACCATCCCTGATAGACATTTACCTAACCTACTCTTAAATATCTCCAGAGATGGAGATTCCACAACCTCCCTAGGCAATTTATTCCAGTGTTTAACCACCCTGACAGTTAGGAACTTTTTCCTAATGTCCAACCTAAACCTCCCTTGCTGCAGTTTAAGCCCATTGCTTCCTGTTCTATCCTTAGAGGCTAAGGTGAACAAGTTTTCTCCCTCCTCCTTATGACACCCTTTTAGATACCTGAAAACTGCTATCATGTCCCCTCTCAGTCTTCGCTTTTCCCAACTAAACAAACCCAATTCTTTCAGCCTTCCTTCATAGGTCATGTTCTCAAGACCTTTAATCATTCTTGTTGCTCTTCTCTGGACCCTCTCCAATTTCTCCACATCTTTCTTGAAATGCGGTACCCAGAACTGGACACAATACTCCAGTTGAGGCCTAACCAGTGCAGAGTAGAGCGGAAGAATGACTTCTCGTGTCTTGCTCACAACACACCTGTTGATACATCCCAGAATCATGTTTGCTTTTTTTACAACAGCATCACACTGTTGACTCATATTTAGCTTGTGGTCCACTATAACCCCTTTTCAGTTATTGCTTTCCAGGATACAGTGCCCTGTCTTATAAATGTGATTTACATTCTTTGTTCCTAGATGTACGACTTCGCATTTGGCTGTGTGAAAACACATTTTGTGCAAATGAGCCCACTTTGCCAAGCAATCCAGGTTAGTCTGTATAATTGACCTGTCTCCATTATTTTACCAGCAGTGATTTCATATTTTCTTCATTGACACAGATATTGAATAGCATTGAGGCAAGAACAGATCTCTGCACAGCACCACTAGAAACACCCTTATTTGGAGGATGATTTCCCCATTGGCAGTTACTTTCTGCAGTGTATCAGTTAATCAGCTTTCAGTCCATTTAATATGGTCTATATTGATTTTGGATAGTGCTAAAAAATTGTATCAGAATGTCATTTGGGACTAAGTGGAATGCCTTACAGAAATCTAGTATGCTATTCATGGTTAGCATTTTCAACCAAAACTGTAATCTCATCAAAAAACAGTTACATTTGTTTGGCAAGACTTATTTTCCATAAAACCATGTTGACTGGCATTAATTATGTTACCATCCTTGAATTCTTTGCTGATTAAAATCCATATCAACCTTTCCATGATTTTGCCCAGGCTCAATGTTAGGCTAATTGGTCTATAGTTTCCTAGGTCATCCCATGTACTTGTTTTTAAATATTAGTACAACATTTGCTTTTTTTGAGTTCTCGTGAACTTCCTCAGTGTTCTAAGATTTGTTAAAAATCAGCATTAATGGTTCGAGAGATCCTCGGCCAATTCTTTTAATACTCTTGGGTCTAAGTCATCCAGGCTTTCAAATTTGAAAAAGTTTAACTTTAGTAGTTGCTGCTTAACATCCTTCCTAGTTAATGATAGAATAGAAAGTATTTCATTATCACTTGAAGTTATGAATACATCATCCTGCTTCTTTCTGAATACAGAACAGAAATATTATTGAATACTTCTGTCTCTTCTGCATCATGATTGAAGAGGTCTGTCAGTTAAGGCCCTGGACTGGGATTCAAAAGATATAGATTTGAGTCCCACCTCTGCCACTGGCTTCCTGTCTGACCTTGAGCAACTCATTTAATCGCTCTGTGCCTCAGTGCCTATCTGTAAAGTGGGGACAGTAATATTTCCTTTTCTCTACTTTTTGTCTGTCTGGTCTATTTAGACTGTAAGCTCTTCATAGTGGGGATTGTCTCTTACTATGCGTATATAAAGCAGATGGGAGTTCTGGATGCTTCTCTAATGCTGCTGCTAATACTAAGTCTACGTCTACACTACCCGCCGGGATCGGCGGGTAGAAATCGATATAGCGGGGATCGATTTATCGCGTCTCGTCTGGACGCGATACATCGATCCCCGAACGCGCTGCCATCGACTCAGTAACTCCAGCAGGGCGAGCGGAGTTAGCGGAGTCGACAGGGGAGCCGCGGACGTCGATCCCGCGCTGCGAGGACGCGAGGTAAGCGCTGGTAATTCGAAATAGGATACTTCGACTTCAGCTACGCTATTCTCGTAGCTGAAGTCGCGTATCTTATTTCGATCCCTGCCCCTAGTGTGGACCAGCCCTAAGAGACTTCCCTTCTAAATCTGCCTGCTTCTGCATCCAGAAAATTGGAGCAATTTTATGCCATTTCTCAATATTTTGAGGAAATTCCACCTCCCCAGCCACCGGAAGAAGTGCCACCGGAAGAAGTGCCCCGTAGCACAGCACAGCCCTCAGTGAGTGGAGGAAGCCTGGCTGTGGAACAGCAGCACCCGAGTCACTGGGCCTGGCTCTCACTTATGCCAAGCCCCTTTTACACCACTCTGAGCCTTAAAGTGGGTGGAAAGAGCTATCTGAGAATAGCTGGGGAGGGATAGCTCAGTGGGTTGAGTATTGGCCTGCTAAACCCAGGGTTGTGAGTTCAATCCTTGAGGGGGCCATTTAGGGATCGTGGGGGAAAATCAGTTCTTGGTCCTGCTAGTGAAGGGCTGGACTCGATGACCTTTTGGGATCCCTTCCAGTTCTATGAGATAGGTCTATCTCCATAAAAATAACTAACCCCAGCACAGAAGGCCTTCCAAGCCAAATCAGAGCTCGTGTAAGGAGTTTACACTGGTCTGGCTCCCAACCCACAGCATCGGGAGCATGTTGTGATGTTGCACTCCATATGATTTTATGAAAATATGTTAATGAGTGTGAATATAATGTAACTGGAATATGCTTCATGCAAAAGGTCTCTTGTAAGGTATCATTACAAAGCTTATAATCTACTGAGTGTGATCATCCTATTTGTATAAATGTACCACTCTTGTATCTGAAACTAGAAATATGAAATATAACTCTGAGGTCCTATTGTAATTATGCAAAGTGTGGGCCATTGATGGGGGTTTGGAATCTTGATGGCTCCCATAAACTAGGACAATTGGTTGTAAATGGCTCTGTTTACAGTAACTCCTCACTTTAAGTCGTCCTAGTTAACTTTGTTTCGTTGTTACGTTGCTGATCAATTAGGGAACATGCTCATTTAAAGTTCTGCAATGCTCCACTCTTACATTGTTTGGCTGCCTGCTTTCTCCACAGCTGGCAGCCTCCCTACGCCCCGCCCTTCCCACAGCGCCTCCCGCCCGCCAGCAGACCCCACGGATCAGCGCCTTCCCCCTCCTCCCCTCCCCCGTGGCAATCAGCTGGCTTGCGGCGTTTCGGGGGCAGGAGGGAGGGGGGAGGAGCGAGGACTCAGCGCGCAGGCTCCCCCTGCCGCCGCAAGCCAGCTGATTGCCCTGGGCAGGAGGCAGGGGGGGAGGGAGGGAGGAAGGGGGAGCCTGCACGCCGAGTCCTTGGTCCTCCCCCCTCCCTCATGCCCGCTAAACACGGCAAGCCAGCTGATTGCCCCAGGCAGGACGGAGAGGGGAGGAGCGAGGACTCGGCATGCAGGCTCCCCCTCCCTCCCCTGCCTCCTGCCGGCAGCAATCAGCTGGCTTGCGGCATTTAGAAGGGAGGGGAGGTAGGGGGGAGGAGCGAGGACGCAGCGTGGGAAGTAAAGGGGGAGGAGGTGTGGGGGGAGAAGAGGCAGGTCAAGGATGGGGGCTTGGCGGAAGGGGGGGAGTGGGCAGGCTGAGGGTTGAGCCCTCCCCCCTCGCCCCTGGTGCTTGCAGAGTAGGGGAAGCTGCCGCTGCTGCACAACGTGCTTCTCCTAGCCTACAGCACCTTCAGCCTCCTTGCCTGCCTCATCTCCAGTGCCAGTGGGCTGTGCCTGTGTGGGGTAAGGCAGGGGCACCTCCCAACTATAGTCTGCAGCTTTGGGGCACGTGGTTCAGACCCTGAGTCTGTGTTGGAGCAGACTGGCAGGTCTGGCTCAACAAGGCAGGGTTCTGGAGGCCCAAACTGGCAGAGAAAACGGGCTCAGAGGTAGTCTCAGCACATCAGGTGACAGTCCCAAGGGGATTTCTGTAATCGAACCCGTCACACATGTATGGGGCATGAGCAGATAGTGCATTGCACTATGGCTGTTCTCATGTCCCAGGACTCAGAAGGTCGTGGAATACAGGTGTTGTTAAGTGCTGTGGAAAGTTGTTGCTGATGCTACAGCGTTGCGTTGCTGTTCTTGGAGCACGAGCAGATGGTGCAGCATGTTAATTCCGCAGTCCTCGATGTTATTCGTAAGACAGACCACAGGCTCGGTTCAGTGGCGAAGGCGCGCGGTCAGGTTTATTGTAGACAAAGCACGGTACTGGTGTCCCATAAGAGCTACAGGTTCACTCCCATATGCACACCCACGACAATGATACCTGCTCAGTCAGCGCACCAGGATGCTGCTGCCCCCTCGGCTGGACAAAGATGCCCCTCCGATGACTTCTGCATTTATACATTGAGCCAAACAAATTACAAATCACACTCCAGACATTGCTACTTACCACCCTTCTCCTTGTACCTGCTAGTTCCAACAAAACGTCATTATCCTGTCATCCCAGCCTGATCTTATGAGGGGTCAGTGTGTTCCTGTACCATCTCCTAAGAATTTGTTCACGTAGTTACTTGAGAACTCTGGGTGTTCTTGTACCATCCACTCCGGTCAGGAATGTGCTTACGTGGTTAGCCAATACCTAGTGTGGTGTTGTTTTTGCCAAGGCCAGGCCTACTCTGGTTCACAGCCTTTGGGTCACACTTTTAGTTATGCCTAGGGCTCCGGGAAGGCCTACAAGAGGGAGTGCAAAGATGGTTTTCTCTCTCCTTCCATCATGTCTGCCCAAACCAATGGGATAGAGTAAATTATAATATTATAATATATGGAGATATACCTATCTCATAGAACTGGAAGGGACCCTGAAAGGTCATCGAGTCCAGTCCCCTGCCTTCACTAGCAGGACCAAGTAACTGAGAATCAGGCCCGTTGCTGAAAACATCACAGTGCAAAAATGTTAAATGCACTTAACAGTACACACACACACCATCAAATACATGCACACACAACTACATCCACACACCACCCCAAAGGGGAATGTAGTGGGAGATGATACTACAAAAAGTCATTACATTGTGAAGTGTTGCCAATCCATTTGTGAACAGATGTGGACTCTTGGCTATAGTGCTGCTGGGAAACTTCTGAAGTGGGTTTGGGATGGGTATAATAAAGAGCAGGGTGGGAGCACTAGAGGAGGAAGGGAAATCTCAGGAGAGCAGAAGAGTATGTTAATGTTGTCTTTATGATCAGCAGTTTGGTCTGGTGGTTAGAGCAAAACTATGGCCCAGCTCAGACTGGGACTCACTGCTCACTTGAGCAAGTCATTTAACCTTTCTGCCTCAGTTTCCCCATCTGTGAAATGGGAATGCTAGTTCGCTTCCTCCCTCATAGGGGTGCTTTGAGGGCCACCCAATGTTTGGGCCCTAAGCACCTTCTCCATTGATTTCGGAAGAAAAGCATCTTACTGCTGGCACATTTTACTGTGACTCACACCATTTATAAGAAGTCAGGGAAGGTGATGACTTGCTTTTCCGTTTAGCACGTGCACTCCCGCACCAGGGGAACTGAAATTACTGATGGCAGACCACTGCAGGACTTGCTCACTTCACAGTCAATCCTATGTGCAAACATTCGCCTCCATCAGGGCCCAGCACACCCCTCTCAGGGTGCTTACAGACGATTGCAACCCCTCGATGTACATCCCTGGAGTCCCAATTATACAGGGAAGTCCTTGCAGTACAGAAGAACGTCTTCTGCACACTGTACTAGGCTGTATCACATTCAGACTCCTCCTCTTCACAGCTCTGCCCCTGCCTGCACCTCAGACCTCTGCCCTGCCCCTGGCCTACTTTCTGCTCATGTGCAGTGCCCCTTGCCATTCCCTATGCCTGGGAAATCCTCCCCGATCGGATGCCCCATCCCTTTCTACTTCTCCAGATCCTTCCCAACATTTGCTCCTTTCCAGCAGGCTTCCCACATAGACTACCACCCCAGGCACAGCCCATAGACCCCACTGTCTTATAATATATGGAGATATACCTATCTCATAGAGCTGGAAGGGACCTCGAAGGGTCATCGAGTCCAGCCCCCTGCCTTCACTAGCAGGACCAATTTTGCCCCAGATCCCTAAGTGGCCCCCTCAAGGATTGAACTCACAACCCTGGGTTTATCAGGCCAATGCTCAAACCACTGAGCTATCCCTCCCCCCGTTGAGGTTGATCTAACCTCCAGTGTATAGGTGACTAGGGCAATGGAAGAATTCTCCAGTCAGACCAGCTACCGCTGCTCAGAGAGGTGGATTACCTACAGCAATGGGAAAAAACCCTTCAGTTGCTGTAGGAATTGCCTGCGCTACAGCAGCACAGCTACAGTGCCATAACCGTGCAGCTGTAGAGCCTGTAGCGTAGACGTGGCCTAACATGAAGCGTATCTCGCAATCATTATTTACAGTGGATTGGGCGTAGCCCCACAAGCAGATGAATCGGGTTAAAACGCTGGAGCTTTTCAGGAGGCTGTACTAGAAGACAACCCTGAAATGATTAATTTGCCTTCCATTGGTGCTATAGCAAAAGTGAGGGGCAGCTGGCAGGCTGAGCTGCTTCATGGTTCTGGGTGACCAGATGCCGCAATATTATTGGGACCGTCCTGATACTAGAGGCTTTGTCCTATATAGGACCCTATTATCCCCCACCCTGGTCCCAATTTCTTGCGTGCTGTAGTTGTAACTTCTGCAATTGCGTGCTGTAGTTGTAACTTCTGCAATTGCTATATATTATGATTTTATGTCAAAACACACCCACTGTGTGCCAGTTTGAGAAGGGCACCCTCCCTTCCTGGTTCCTGCTTCCAAGAGAGGTTTGTTTTTTATGTTGTGGGAAGGCAGCAGTCTGGTTTGGTTTTCTGTTGAGGAAGGATTTTTGACCTCATTCAGTTAGTCATGTTAATCAACTTCTTTCAACACCAACTGCACCACACCCCAACATCGAAAACAAGCTGGGTACGAGGGACCAAACTCACAACAGCTTACATCAGGGTTGAATTTGGTTGAGCATTTTTACCAGTCTTTAACTATTCTGCCTTTAGGCATGGAAATCTACCTCCATGCAGAGAGAATTACAGGTGAAAAAATTGCTAGGGTGAAAGCACCTTTCACACAGAAAGATCTCCAAGGGGTTTATAATCTCTACTTATTCATTTAGGCCTGGTCTACACTACAGAGTTAGGTCAACGTTAGGCAGCTTATGTCAACCCAACTCTGTAAGCATCTACGCTAACATGTAGCTTCGACCGTTGTAACTCGCCCACTCCACCAGTCTAAGAACTCCACCTCCACGAGAGGCGTAGCACTTAAGTTGATGTAGTTAGGTCCACGCAGCGTCCGTGTAGACTAGGGGTCGGCAACCTTTCAGAAGCGGTGTGCTGAGTCTTCATTTATTCACTCTAATGTAAGGTTTCGCGTGCCAGTCATACATTCTAACGTTTTTAGAAGGTCTCTTTCTCTAAGTCTATAATATATAACTAAACTATTGTGGTATGTAAAGTAAATAAGGATTTTAAAATGTTTAAGAAGCTTCATTTAAAATTAAATTAAAATGCAGAGCCCCCCGGACCGGTGGCCAGGACCCGGGCAGTGGATGCACACTGCAACCACAAGGAGCATAGTGTGGCCATGTAAAACTGATTCAATTACTGCCGTGGCTGTACGTCAACATAAGTTGGGTTGATTTATTTTTGTAGTGTAGACTTGCCCTAAGGGTCATATTCTGCCACTCTTATTCATGCTGAGTAGTTCTTTATGCCTTGAGTAGACTCTTTGGCTCAGAATCTCTCCCCATCTTGGCCCCTTTGCATCACTATCATGGCATGAAGGGTGCACAGAGCTGTCATATCTCCCCAGCTGGGGGGATCCCTCATTATGGGGAGCTCCCAGCCACTGTAGGAGATTATTTCTAGTGGCCTAAACTGTTATTTGTCTAGAAATACACCACATGAGGACAAAACCTTTACATGGATAACACCAGGAGGCCTGTGCTTGTCCACCTCGTCCCTCCAGGATTCTCAGCCCACCACAGACCCAGGTACGTCCACATCTTGAATACTGCGTGCAGATGTAGTCACCCCATCTCAAAAAAGATATATAGGGATTGAAAAAGGTACAGAAAAGCGCAACAAAAATGATTAGGGGTATGGAACAGCTTCCATATGAGGAGAGATTAATAAGACTGGGACTTTTCAGCTTGGAAAAGAAACGACTAAGGGGGGATATGATAGAGATCTACAAAATCATGACTGGTGTGGAGAAAGTAAATAAGGGAGTGCTGTTTACTCCTTCTCATAACACAAGAACTAGGGGTCACCAAATGAAATCAATAGGCAGCAGGTTTAAAATAAACAAAAGGAAGTATTTCTTCACACAACACACAGTCGACCTGTGGAACTCTTTGCCAGAGGATGTTGTGAAGGCCAAGACTATAACAGGGTTCAAAAAAGAACTAGATAAGTTCATGGAGGATAGGTCCATCAGTGGCCATTAGCCAAGATGGGCAGGAATGCAAAATCATGCTCTGACGTGTCCCTAGCCTCTGTTCACCAGAAGCTGGGAATGGCTGACAGAGGATGGATCACTTGATGATTACCTGTTCTGTTCATTCCCTCTGGGGCACCTGGCACTGGCCACTGTTGGAAGACAGGATACTGGGCTAGATGGACCTTTGGTCTGACCCAGTATGGCCGTTCTTATGTTCTTATGACACACTAGGCCCCAAACGGCCCCCTCCTCCCCATCGCCCACGCAGATCTGCTTGGTTTTCTGACGCTCACTGAAGAGAGGGGGTGGAAACTGAAGCACCAATGGTGGAAAACTAAGAATCCTGACAATCTACATCCTGCATCAGAGCCGAGCACCAAGTGCTCCAAAGAACCACCATCCTACTTCACTGAAAAGATCATGCACATTTGGGAAGGCTTCTCAAACATCCTGGATCTGCTCCAACTGCATCTTCCAACCAACAGTCCACCTGCATTCTCAGAGTTCTGTGCGTTCACTCATCCAAAAGTTCTGGTCACCCTAAAGGAGTCCTGACCCAAGATTTGTGAATCTGACCCAGGCCTTCCTGGATGGAGAAAGAGTCATGAACAACTGGTGCCACTCCTGACTGAAACAGCCAGTGCCCCATTCAGAGAAGGAATCGTCCCTTCCTCCTTCAAATACACAATAGTCCAACCAACACTGAAGAAACCCATCCTGGAAACTTCAGTCCCAGCCCACGACTGCCCATTCCCCAGCATGTTCATAGAGTAGCTAGCCAAAGGCCTAAGCAAGCTCATCTAATTGAATCTAATAATCTAGATCCAGCATGTTCTGGATGCAGGCCAGGATGTGGCACTGGAACCATTTTAGTGATGGAGGATCTCCTGTCAATGGACAAAGGGCAGACATCCATTCCCATCCTCCTGGACCTCTCTGCAGCGTTCGGCATTGTGGACCAGGAGATTCTGCTGTCTTGCCTAAAAGAGGTGGCAGCAGTCCAGGGGAATGTGCTAAAATGGTTTGAGTACTTCCTAGAGGGACAGACCCCAAGGAGTAATGATGGGAAACTAGAGCCCACACCTGTGGGGTTCCACAAGAATCAATTCTCTCTCCGGTCCTTTTCTACATCCACAGGCAGGTGCTAGGTGAGCAGGCCGGATGACACGGACTCATGTGCCAGCAAGATGCAGATGAGACACAGCTCTACTTATCCTTCACCACATGGGGCCACACCACCAAGAGGGCCCAGTGCTTGGACAAGATCAGTTCGTGGATGAAGAACAGCTGGCTGAAGCCAAACCTGAGCAAAGCAGAGCTGTTGATGGTGGGCAGAGGAAAGCATTTGGAAGTTTCAGCCACGGTGCAGTCTCCTTTGGTTAAAGATACACATCTGCAATTGCTCAATTCAGTCCATAGCCTAAGACTACTCTTGAATTCCTCGCTGACGCGGAGCTCTTGCATAGCAGCATCTGTGAGTAATACTCGGTCAACTCCAGTTGGCCAGGAGACTCCAGCCCATCCTGGTGGATAGGGTGACCAGATGTCCCAATTTTATAGGGACAGTCCTAATATTCAGGGCTTTGTCTTATACAGGCGCCTATTACCTCCCGCCCCATCCCAATTTTTCATCTGCCCACTCTACTGGTGGATAATGACCTGGCCTCAGTTCTTCATGCCTGTGTCACCTCTCGGCTGGCACACAGCAATGCGGCATTCCTGGGCCTGAAGCTTTCAATGCTTAGGAAACTCCAACTGGTACAAGATGCTGCAGCGCGTCTCCTCACCAGCACAGGCTACTGCGAGCACATCAGACCCATCCTCACTCTCTACACCAGCTTCCCATTGAATAGCACATCACGTTTGAGGGCTCAGTCCGTATCTTCAAGGCTCTCCATGGCCTGGGCCCAAGATACCTAAAAGAGCTCTAAGTTCCAGGATGAAGACCGGTGTCCGAGAACTCTGCTCCTCTGGCACTGTAGAACTCTGTACAAGCAGGGTAAAGCTCAGCTATGTGGGAGACAGAGCTTTCTCAGGGGACAGACCCAGCCTGGGGAATGAACTCCCCCCAGGAACTAAGGGCCATCACAATCCTCACCACCTTCCGCTTCAAGTGCAAGGTGCATTTCTTTGACCTTGCCTTCTCTAACATAAATACATAGCAACATGTATATTAAATTAAAAAGAAACCTGCCAGAAAAAGGTTCTGTAACAGAGTGGTCTGTCCCCTTTAAGGGATAGGGGAACCTGGGACCGGCCAATCCCTGTTCTATTACATGGCCCCTTTAAGGAACAGGTATTCAAGAGCATAGCAGACTAGCTGAGAAATAGGGGGCAGATGTTAACCGGGTAACTACCTCCTTAACACGGTAAAACCCAGCTGCTAGGTGCCTTACAGGAAGATTAAGAGGAAGAGGGCAGACACCCTGGAGGGTAGAAACTCAGGGGAGCTTTGAGTCAGGAGAGAAGTTTCCTGGGCTAGGAACCAGAATCAGAAGGGAGGCTGGTGGGCTTGGGAAGCCTGCCTGATCCCCAGCCCCCAACCCCAAGAAGGAGGCTATGGGACCCTGGAACCAAGGGGATGTGGTGTGTGAGTCCAAGGATCAAGGGAGGGTCTGTGCAATGGGGCTGGAACCCAGATACTGGGGGGTGGGTGTCATGCCCCTGTATCCAGTACAGACTGACTACAGAGCTTATTTCCGGGCAAGACACACACCTAGGGTGACCAGATAGCAAGTGTGAAAAATCGGGACAGGGTGTGGGGGGTAATAGGAGCCCATATAAAAAAAAAACCCCAAATATCGGGACTGTCCCTATAAAATTGGGACATCTGGTTACCCTACACACACCAGATGTGTTCATACGAAGATCCGTTTATGCACTGCTAGGTATGGCTGAGGTTAGTTTAGAGAAGATAATTTACACACACCTCCACCTAGTGGCCGAACCGAATAATACATTGGCCAGCTGGAATCCCAGGTGGGCTCTGGAACCCTTTAACAAGTCAGGGGAAGGAGTTGTGACTGCAGGGACCAGGGCTGGAGGACAGCTATGGGAAAGACTCTCCAGAGAGGCCGGGAGCTGCAGTGGGACTGGCAGAGCTCCCTGGCTCAGAAGGAACTGGAGGGCAACCCAGAACCTGAAGCCTTGGAACAAGGGTGAATTGGCGCTGATGCTGCCTGATGCCCAGTTTAAGGCTTCCACTTCCAGCCAAGACCCCGCCCCGATGCCTCTCCTCTCTGAGCCCTCCCTGCCTGTTCTAAACACACACACACAGCATCTCCACACACCTCCCTGCATCCCAGACACACACACACACACACCACTGCAAGAGACCTCCCATTTTATTCCCCCCACTAACACACCCCCAGCCCTGCACACCAGGGACCTCCCTGCCCGTTTTTCTCACTCTCCCCCACAAGGCACGGCTACACTGGGGGCATAATTTCCAGGGTGGGTAGACGTACACGCGCTAGGCTTGATAAAGTTGGCATGCTAAAAACTGCAGTGTAGCCATGTCGGGGCAGGTGGCGGGATGAGCTACCCCCCCCCCCCGCCCCAAAAGCAAGTACTGAGGGTCCTGGGTGGGATTGTACTTGAAACAGCTAACCTGTCCCACTGCCTGTTACCTTGCCTGCACTGCTCTTTTGAGCACACTAGCTGTGATCGAATTACACCTTCCATCTCGAAGTGCAGAGGTACCCACATGCACACCCCACCAGAGCCCCGCTCCCCACCCTCCAGCCAGAATTCCTACACTCAGGTGAACTCAATGGAGCTGGACGGGAAACTGTTTTCCCACCTCAGGAAACTGCATGATTTCAAAAATCTTTCCTGTTCTGCATCAGGATGACTAACACGGCTGCTACTCTGAAACCTCTTAAATGTTGTTTCACCAAAAAATAGAGAGAGACCCACTCACCTCATAACGGCTAGTAACCCACTGGCCATGGCCATGAATCAGGGAAACCAGTGTGTTGAACTTGGGTCTCCTACATCCCAGGTGAAAACCCTGACCCCCCCATCCCAGGCTATATGCTTTTGCTTTTGATCGTCAAAAGTTTAGTCAAAACCAGTAGGTTCCTGCAAAATTTCAGTTTAGACAAATTGGCATTTTCTGACATAAAACATTGCGATGAAAAAATTCCAACTAGTTCTAAACCTCTTGTCCTCTATCCCTCCCACCCAGAGACTCCCCCACCAAACTCCCTTCTCTAATTCTCCCCACCACCACCACCACCCGCCCCGGAGATCTCACGAGCCAAATTCAAAACTTCTTTTACGCTGGATCTGTAAATACTTACGTTAAATCTATTAAGGCCTAAACTAAATGTGCACAAAAAGGAGAAATTTGCATGTGGTACTTCAAACATCAGTTTTATAAGAAGGTGGTGTATGAACCAATGAAGGCTGGGAGCCGCTGATCTAAAGCATTCCTCATCTGGTGAGGATTAGGCAGCACTGCCCTCTCTTGGATTGAATTAGATTCACTCCAGGGTTTGTTAAATTCTCTGCCTTTGGTAGTGGCTGCACTTGTGCCGGATCCAAAACCCATTGAAGTCAGTGGCCGTCTTTCCATTGACTTCAATAGGCTTTGGAACAGGACTCTCACAAATACATGTTACTGCTGAATAATTGTATTTCTGGAGTATCCCCATGCCCACCACGGTGGATGAACTCAGAGCTTGGTCCAATATTCAGTGTGTTGGAGGACATCACAGACACCACTCAGCTTAAGCTAATTACAAAACCTGAGAAGGAGGAAAGGGGGGAACACAAGGCAAAAATGGTAACAACAAAGGGAAATAAAGAGTTGTAAGATGTTTCTTAAAGTGAGGAAAGACAGACTCAGGGCTTGTCTACACTTGAAATGCCACAGCTGTGCCGCTGTAGGGCTTCAGTGTGGACATTACCTGCACTGACAGGAGAACCCTCCCATCAGTGTAGGTAATCCACTGCCTCAAGAGGCGGTAGCTAGGTAACGGAAGAATTCTTCTATTGACCTAACACTGTCTACACCAGGGTTAGGTCAGCTTAACTATGATGCTCAGGGGTGTGGATTTTTCACATCCGTGAGTGACGTAGCTGGGTCGACCTAATAATAGAATATCAGGGTTGGAAGGGACCTCAGGAGGTCATCTAGTCCAACCCCCTGCTCAAAGCAGGACCAATCCCCAACTAAATCATCCCAGCCAGGGCTTTGTCAAGCCTGACCTAACTTGTTCGTGTAGACCAGGCCCGAGACAGCTGTCAAAGAATAGGAAGTTCAGAATCCTAAGACAAGGCCCAGTTGTCTGCAGACTAAAGATGTCATGCAGTGGATTTTTTTTCAATGTCACTTTCTTGTGATGTCCTAATTTCACTAGTCCTACCGTCACCATAGAGTCTACCAGGGTAGAGAAGATCTGAAAGTCTAACGTAGAAGACAAAGAAACTAGAACCTTCTAAGGCCTTCTTAAAAGGGGCACAACCCTTTCTGGTGGCTTTGTGATGTTTACAGGCATCTTGAATGGTTTGTTTTTCCAAAAGAAGTCATCCCACCCCCGGTTACTTGTCACCTTAAAAATGTCAGGATTAAGCTCAAATCTGGTTTTGCTAAAGGACTGTTGGAGGTCTCAGATGTTCTAACACTTTCACTTGAGGGTGAAGGTGTATCTTTACCTAAGGCCTTGTCCAGGTTGTGTTTTTTAGGACCCGTTTGGCCATGGTCATATAGCTGCAGTCGTACAAACCCCAAGTGTTGGCGCCCAGCACAGAAGTGACCTGTGGCTCAGGGATAAGCTGCAAAGGTGCAAGTCATGTTTTACAATGGTGTAGTCTGTGGGTGTTAGGGGTTTGTACCAGTGCTGCTACATTGCTGTAGCTAAACACTCCAGTGTAGGCATGGCCAAAGGCTCTTTTAATCAGGGACTTAGTTAAGTAGATGTTAACAAAAGCAAAGAGTTTTAAACAGCCTCATTAAAATCCTTCCTCCTCTCAATTGCTCAGATATCACTTTCTTGTGAGGTCATAGTTTCGCCAGTCCTCCAGCCACCATAGTCTTCTAGGGCAGACAAGACCGGAATGTCTAATGTAAAAGACAAAGAGACTAAAATCTTCCAGGCTAAGAACACAATCCCATGTTTTTCTCTTGCAGCTCATCTTTGAGACATAAAACCAGTGAATTCCTAACATTTCTGCCACCTAATGGAGATTTTCCCTGTGTTTCTGTGTACGTAGCCACAGATATTTTTACACGTAGCTGTAACCATAGTTCAAAATACAATCAATAATATTTACCTCAACTTCTAAAGAAGAAGGCCTCTCCGTTCCAAACTAAAACAAGCCAATGACCTCAATTTCAACCAGGATGGAATGTATTGTATAGTTCTGGACTTACATTAACTTTTAAAATTTCAGCTGATTTTACCATTTATTTCCCAGTATGTTGCAGCTGCTTGTCTTGTCATCTATCAAGTATCCCCAGGGATCTTTAGTTCCCCAAAGGATCACCACACACCACAAGGTGGCACTGCTGCATTTCATGTAGCAAATTGCATACATCTGGATAAAATTCGGGGAGAATGACAGTAATAATTCAACCCAAGCTTACTTGCCTCTGGGTAAGAGGTGAAAGGAGAGCTCCACAACCTCCATCAGTATGGCCATCATCCAATCATGTGAAGCCAGGAGAAGAAGGTAGAGAATGGCTGGAGTGAAGAAGGCTCTGGACTGAGCCCTTTGCTCTCCTCTGGCTGCATCTCAAATCGAACTGGTCAGAAAATGGGGCATGAAAAACCTAATTGTCTATCCAAAAACAGCTTTAATGGAAAATATTTGAACTTGCGAGAGTCTGTCTTGGAAAGAGGAGGCCGTGGTTGGTGGCTTTGTCAGAGATAAGAACAGGAGCGCTGGAGTGCTACAAATTGCTGTGCAGTAGTGCCAAGCTGTAGGTGTTTGCAAAAGAAAAGCCATTAACTTGAATCTTACCATTATTCTTACCAGCGGTGAGTGGAGGGGTCCAGTGGCCAACGATGGGGGTGGGTGTGCAAGGCTGGTGGCGAGGCAAAGCTGCAGCATGTGGGGCCGGCCGCTCCCCTTGCTGGTCCATCAGCACAGCCCCTGCTGTGTGCCGGCTCTCGGTCAGCCAGGCCCCACTCTCATCCCATTTCCGGCTGGCACTGGCTGCGCGCTGTGAGCTGTGGTGGCCAGTGAGTGCGGGCAGATGCCAGGCGGTGGCCAGTTATGTGTCGCCTCTGCTGCCCACCCATTGGCCCTTTACGTGCTCCCCCTTTCGCTGTCCTCTCCCTGCTTTGCCCCTTCACACCCCCCAGCCCCGCGGTTGCTCCATATTCCCCCCAGCGGGGCACGTCCCACTCCCAGCACTGTGCGGAGAACCAGCCCCTCGTCGGAGCGCTCAGCTCACCAACAGCCTGGCCGGCAGGGACCTTCCTTCCCCCTCTGGCTCTGCCTGGGCTGGCACCCCGGGAAAGCCCAAGACCCTCCTGCCCGGGGCGCTGGCCAGGAGGAGCCGAGCCCCGCACAGCACTGCATGGGGAAGCCTCTGCTCCTCAGCTAAGCTCTGGAGTTGGGGGGAAGCGATTTCCAGCCTGTTCATGCCCCGACCCTGCAGGCTCCACAGCAGCCCCCCAGGCAGGGCTTAGCACCCTCTTCACCCACTCACCCCCACCCCACCCCGAGTCCTGCCCCCAGGGAGCACGGGACTGCTCCGGCCCCTAGGCACCCTCCCCTGCTGAGCCACCTCTCTGGCTGGGTCGCTGAAGCCCCTGCAGCCAGGTTCCCTGGGCCCTGGTGCACAAGGCATCCTTAGGGCTTAACCCTTTCCTGCCCACGCTGTAGGTGGGGGACACGAGGCGGCTGGGTTATCTCGGTGGCCAGCGGCAGCCTGGAGTTGTTAGCTGCCTTTCGGCACTGTGCAGGCAGGAAGGGACAAGCTGCTTCCAGCCACTGGGGAGCCAAGTCATCCCTTCCCCCACCCCCACCTAGGTGACCAGACAGCAAGTGTGAAAAATCGGGACAGGGGGTGGGGGGTAATAGGAGCCTATATAAGAAAAAGACCCCAAAATCGGGACTGTCCCTATAAAATCGGGACATCTGGTCACCCTACCCCCACCCCCCATCTCCCCTGCGGCTGGAAGCAGCTCCCGTCCCTTCCCTCCTGCACAGTGCCAAAAGGCTGCTGCTGGCCACATTCTGATGTGAACCCTGGCAGAAATCGGGGGTGGGGGATGTGACCCCAGAGGAAGACCCAGCACCCATTGTCTAATAGTTGGCATTCCACCCATAAAAACAAAGTTTTGCAAGCACAAGCTTGTCACATAGTGTAATGCAGGGGTCGGCAACCTTTCAGAAGTGGTGTGCCGAGTCTTCATTTATTCACCCTAATTTAAGGTTTCGTGTGCCAGTCATACATTTTAACGTTTTTAGAAGGTCTCTTTCTAGAAGTCTATAATATATAACTAAACGAGTGTGTTATGTAAATTTAATAAGGTTTTATAAAGGTTTAAGAAGCTTCATTCAAAATTAAATTAAAATGTAGAGCCCCCACCGGACCGGTGCCCAGGGCCCAGGCAGTGTGAGTGCCGCTGAAAATCAGCTCGCGTGCAGAAGGCGGCACGCGTGCCATAAGTTGCCTACCCCTGGTGTAATGGAATGCTAAGTTGTGTTATTCTGTTCAGACACTAGATGGCACTACGTGTAAAATTGCTTACTTAACAAACCTAAGCCGTACCTAGGAGAGCATTAAAGGATTTTACAATGAACACATCCGGTGCGTATAAGCAAGCTCTGTAGCCAGTCCATATGTGGTACAGTGGGTTCCTAATATGTACATGGCCTCTAGAAAAATCAGGGGTTCCTCACTGTGACACTATACCCCATATTCATCATGGCGGTATGATTATGATATAATTATAACATAATTATAATGCATTTTGTACAAGATATGTCTTGTCCAGTGTCATTGGAAAAGTTATGATTTGCTGAATATGATTATCCTACTTGTGTGCATGGATCATGTTTGTATCTGAAGTTATGAATATTGACTAGGTATCTGTATTTCAAATGTGGTTACACCTAGGTGACACCCACTAGGCAAAAGGCTTCCAGCCTAGACAGCTGGTTGGGAAGGGCCTATTCAGGGTAATGGGCCATTAGGAGAAACAATAGACCTTAGTAAAAACTTATCCCCCACCTGGGGAGCCTTCCTGAGAACGCTCCAGACAGCCTATGGATAATAGCTGCTATGATTCAGCAAGGCCATGTGACCAGACCACCTGATTCTGAGCTCCATTACGGGTACCTGTATTTTTCCATGAGCTGCACTGGCAACTGTTTTTGAAACAAAGGATTCCAGCCATATGGTAAAGCTATATAAGGTGGGGTGTGACATCATCTAGGAGCCTCACTCCCCACAAAAGAGAACTACGGGAAACACCTGAGGAACAAAGACTGAAGTGGGGGAAGTGCTGGTCCCAGGCTAAAGGGATTTCTAGCCTGTGTATGGAAACTTATAAACTGCTTGTATCATCAGCCAGGGTGAGAATTTGCTAATTCATATCCAATCTTTCTTGTATTTTAGGCTTTGTTTGTGGTTTTGTTGATTTACTAGGTAATCTGCTTTGATCTGTTTGCTATCACTTATAATCCCTTAAAATCTATCTTTTGTAGTTAATAAACTTGTTTTTTGCTTTACCTAAACCAGTGTACCTTTAAGTGAAGTGTCTGGGGGAAAATCTCAACTTGGTTAACACACGCTTGTTGCATATCCTTCCCACATCGAGGGGAGGGCGAACACATTCATAAGCTTACTTTGTACAGATCCCTGTGCAGTGTAAAATAGAATAATTCCGGGTTTATACTCCAGAGGGGGGGTGCGAGCCTGGGGAGCTGGGAAATTGGCTGTTGTCTCCTGTATGTCTTTGAGTGGCTTAGGTAAGCACTCAGGTAACTCGGTTTGTGTGTGTGGCACCACCTGCTGTCCTGTTGGGTGATAACAGGACCTGGAAAGGCTGAATCTCCAACAGAGCAGGGTGAGCAGAGCCAACCCAACTAGGTGAGTAGAGGGGCGCAGCAGGGGTGACAATCCGTCACACTCACACGTTTGGTTTTCTATGCACCCAAGATTTTTATATTGACAACATATAACTGCACTGAAGAAGCTGTCAGGAGAAGCTGGAGATTGTGGTAACAGTAGGGAGTGTTGTGTTAATTTAGATGGAATAAGTGGGCCCAAGCAATTAAAGGTGTTAACCTTACCGAATGACTTTTCAACTTTAAACAAGGTTCGGGGTTTTCTGGGACCATGCTAAACATATCATTCAGGTTTTTTAACCTATTATTGAAGATACAGAAAAGAGAGAAAAACAGTTAAAGCATTTGAAATGCAAACTATTAAGTCAGTAAGTAACAACATCCTTTGTTTCCTTTCCCTTTAGCTGCATAGTCTTTAGAAGGCAAAAGCCCTGGTTTGAAAGTAGAAAGATGGTATTAAAGATGGCAATAACTGTCCTTTTGGGGGGCAAGAGCAAAATGTTAGCAGAAATGGGCTGGAGCTGCTGTTAAAATTTGATTCCGTTTCCTAAAAGGCAAAACACAACAAATGCACAAGAGGGGAAAGAAAAGAACCGCACGGAGAGGAAATGCAGCTTTTGCTTCTGGTATTGACTTTTACTTGCAATGTTATTGCTGAAAAACCACAGGCTCCGTACCCAGGCTTATCAACCGCTCCGGGTAGATCTACACAGCCCTCAGTAGCGAGCCTCCCAGCCCGGGCTGACAGACTTGGGTTAGTGGGGTTTGCGCTAGTGCTCTGAAAACAGCTGCGTAGACAGCGCTTTGAAGCTGCAGCTTGGGGTCCCCACCCCCGCCGGCTTCAAAGCTGAGTTCCAGTCTGAGCCACAACTTCAACGTGTTGTCTACACAGCTATTTTTAGAGAGCAAGCACAAGCCCCGCAAGGTGCAGTCTGCCGAGCCAGGCTGGGAGGCTTGCTCCAAAACACTGTGTAGACGTGTCTTCTGAGATCTAGCAAACTGGTACCAGTGTTGGGCTGCTTAGAGCATTGCTTTTAACGGCCTCATGGGTCATAGGCTTACAGCAGTTTTGCAAAACATATTGGCTGGCAAAGCCAGACTCTTATTATAAACCAGAAGACAAAAGGAGAGGGACAGAGAAGAAATGATAAGGTGGGGCAGGAAAAGGACACAGAATGGGGCGCGGAGGGGGGAGGGATTTTGACAAAGTCCCAGATCCCAGGTGGTGTTTGGGATTCCAGTGATGCTGTCATCTGGGTTCCCCTCTCTGGTACAATCTACTCAGGACACCTCTCAGGATCAGGACAATGAAGCCCAGAGTGTGAAGGTGGATCCTATGGTCCTAGGAGATGGTAGGCCTGAGGTAATCAGCCCCACTTGGTCCCCTTCTGTGCTCCCTTGGTCAATATTTTCAGGGTAGGCCTGAGGGTCGGCCTAAGGGGTGATCCTACACCAAACAAAAAGGAAACCGCCTCATAAACAAAAACCCAAAAACCTTTCACTGCCCCCCTCGCTGGGGCAAGGTGTCATCCTGTTGGTTGCCCTGGGGCATCAGTCCTGCGTCTAGCAGGCACTCAGGTTTGGCTGTCTCCCCTATGCGAAAGGGCACAGTCTCTCACCTTGGAGCTGCTTATTTCCCTGCTGCCACTAGCCTGACACCAGCTTTTTTTTTTTTTCCCCACCCTTTCTTTCTTTCTTTCTTTCTTTCTCTTGCTCTCCCCAGAAGAGGAGTTTTTAAAGGCCTCAGGCAGCCCTTAATCAGATTCAGGTGTCCCTAATTGGCCTGAGGTAACCCCTTCTCAGCTTGTAGGAAAAATGGCCTTTAACATTCTACGGCTAATATATCAGCCTTCCAAGAGCCTCTTGCAGCCGTCCGGCCTGACTTTGTCACAATATATATATATAAACAGAAACCCAATTAGTTAGCAGTTGCAGACATGCACGTCTGATGGTACACGTGTTAGCAGTTTCATTCTGTCCAGTTCATTAAAATTAAATAAGCTTTTTGTGTAACTGAATTTTTCCTATGGAACACACACACAGCTTGGAGCTGCAGGGAATTAAATACCAGTTTGATAGTCTGGCTAAAAGTAGCCTTCACTATAATTTATTATGAGATTTTAACTTACTTTTCATGCTGATAATTGTATAGACCTTTTCTTTTGCACTTTGTGGTAACTTAATGGCTTTGACTATTAATTTGAGTAACGATTATTGGCAATAAGAAGCAAGTTTAGAGAGCTAACAGATTGTTGATTTTGTTTTCTTATTAAATACATGCTGCAGATGACTGCGAGGCTTTGAAAAGACAGTTGAGAATCTGATAAATGGTGAATTGGCAGATTGCAGGAATCGTAATTGTACATCACCTGGAAACAACATGTCTTTGGGATGTTTATAAAAAACAAAAATGTTTTATCGTTTAAGAGATAAAAAAAGGCAGCTGCAACTCGAGCAGTGGCTTAGAGTAATTGAAAAATAAAAGCTGGAAAATACATAAAGGCTGATTAAACAGGTCTGCTGAAGTGTGTGATGTGAGATGTATGCCTGTTTCTAGGTGCCAGACTTACTTCTTTAGACATGGACTCCAGAGTGCCTTCTGCACCCTGGTAATTAGATAGATAAACAGTGGGATGGATGGCATAGGTTTTCTTATTTGAAAGAAAACACACATTGAGAGGACTGAGTGGTAGACATTCACAAAACCCAGGGCCACAACCCGTGGTGTGTGTGATATTCATTGTGTTCATTAGAAAAAGGCTCGGGGGGGGGGGGGGGCATGTCCTCAGGTTATGACCAACCAATGAGAGTTTGTTCTGATGATGTAATACTTCTGTCTAGTGTTTCACTCCTGTCTGATCACCAGACAACCCACAGGGGAGTTTTAGGAGTGGAGACCAGCCCACAGAGTTCAGTTCAGCACTTATTTAAACTCAGTTCCTGTTTCTAACTTGCCTTTGGACTCTGAATTACTCTTGTTCCAACCATGACGATGGCAAACCAAAAGGCTGTTTGGAGACTTAAATTCATGAGTCGCTGAAAGGAAAAGGACATTGAATGGTTTCAGGCTTTTTTTAAAAAGTCATCTTTAGTTAACGATGTATAGAATTTCCTTCTGTATATCGCCTCTCATCTTGAAGGGACCCCAAATGCTTCCAAATCTATATGCAGGATTCAGCACCTCTGAAATTGCATGAATTGGGAAGTGAAACATAGCAGCCAACTTGGCACATAACACAGTGTGCAAAACCAGGGTGGGGAAATTTTGTCCAAGGAAACAGAGGCAAATGGTACTCTTAAGCTACATTTTTAGGCACTTAGGTCCAGATCCTCAAAGATATTTAGGTTCCTAACTTCCACTGAAATCAGGGAAAGTTAGGAGCCTATTTACCTTTGAAAATCTGAGCCTTAAATGTCTGTGTGACTTAGTTTCCCTGGCCTTTTTAAAATTAAAACCAGTATTTGAAACAGATTACTTTCTGGTAATCTTTAACAGCCGGCAGCAGTTATATAAATGCCGCCCCATAGCTAAAGATGGCATTTACAACACATGTGATTTGCAGAATCATGAAGACTCAGTCCAAGTATACGGGAGAGTATCCATTTCACAGGGAACAAGGACAGGCTACAGCCATGGTAAAGTCAGCCCTTATCATCTCTATCGTGCATTATTTTATTATCTTTGATCTGAGATAAAGTCAGTGAGGCAGCCAAAAATAAGTGAGTCCAGCTAGCAGCAAAGTTCACCAAAGCTAAAGGAACACTTTCGGATTAAAAACATTACTTCTAAAACCTTACCTGAGTTATTAGCAATTATTAAAACTGAAAACGTTTCTGAAATTTACTTCTCACCATGTATGCTGTTTACTTTGTTCATTTCATTCACCTTGGACAATAGAAATACATGGGTCAGTTTCAGTCATTTTCACTTCCTGGTTCAAGTGCTGCTCCCATCTTCATTGTTGCTCACTCTCCTGCTGTTTGGTATTTGGTAGAAAGTCCTAGCTGCTGGAGTCATGTTAGTTCATGAGACTCTCAGCTTTCTTTCTTTTTTTTCTTTAGCAAATTTTTTTTAGCACTCAGAGTGGTGCAGAAAAGCTTGAAAATGTGACTCAGCTGAAGGCTCGAACCAGATAGTGAAGAAAGGGAATCCAGCATTTATTATATTTTTAAAATCTCATGGTTTTTACACCCATCTTGTGACTTTGGGGGCCTGATTCCTGATTTTTGAATGTGTGGGGATGGCAATACTGGATACTCTGGGATTGGGTGCCTAGATAGACAGAAATGCACTAGCACTTGGGTTGCAAACACTACAGAGGAATGTTCCAGTTCATACACAAATCTGGTCTGGGTTGAATTTTATCTCTAATTTAACAAACTTGTGTTTCTGTCAAGGTTTTACCAACTTTTTTGTTAAGAAAACCAAATCTAATTTGGGGCCTAAACTAATGTGACAGTGTACTGTACTGTCATCATCTTGAATGTGTTTAGTAACAAGGGTTGGCTGGCTCAGGGGAATGGTAAAGCGACATGAGACTTTCACTGTTAAACTGCAAGTTTTACATCTTGATCAGATTAGCTGTGAAGAAAAAGTGATCCTACAGTGCCAGCTGTTCCATGCCTTTGTGTGAAATGAGATTGTGGTCTTAATCCATTGCCTAGTGGCTATGTGTCCACATTACAAAACCTCCATCGTAACTGACAGTAATTGGCAGCCTCAGCAGAGACCAAGGACTGAGTGGATCTGGTGACTGAACTATCTCCTTAGCCTTAGATATGACCCCCTGAGGGTAGGGTTAAGGCAATGTGGCGGAAGCTTGCATCGCTTTGGCCTTTGCTGTCCCTCTTCTGAGGATTAAGAGCCTCCGGAGCGGATGTTCTAGCACCTTTCACCAGCATTCAGTGCAGTTGAATCACGAAAAGTACACACTAGGCGGTAGGCCTCACGTGCTACATACAGTCCTATATATGGAAAATGAAAACCATTTTGCTTCTCTGGTAATGAGCAGAAAATAAATACAAAGTTAGCAAAAGCCCAGCGGGCCCGCATTTCTATATTAAAAAAAAATGAAATGAAACAAATATGTAAACAAACAAAAAATAGTAACAGTTTCCTGTTCTGCTCTGGCTTTTTTTTTTTTTTTGTATTTCTGATGGAAATCGGCCTGCTTTTTAATTATTTCCAGCTGGGAAAATNGTAAACAAACAAAAAATAGTAACAGTTTCCTGTTCTGCTCTGGCTTTTTTTTTGTATTTCTGATGGAAATCGGCCTGCTTTTTAATTATTTCCAGCTGGGAAAATATTTCCAGTCAGCTCCTCTGGGATCTGGGAGCCAAAAGGAATACACTGATATTTGAATTCATTTACCCCCTAGTGGCTTCTCCTCATTTTGCAGTAATGATCAGAGCTCCTTATAGAGCCTGATCCTGCAGTTAATCACACAAGCACTTCTATCGAGATCAATAGGCCTGTTTGCGTCAGAGAGGGAAACTGACCTGGGTAAGGGAGGGCAGATCTGGGCCATCGGTAAACAGTATCTCTGTAGGCTCTTTCACACACTCACTTGCAATTCGCCTGCATGCTTGATTGTTTTAACTGAGCTGTGTACAGCTCAGTAACCAGCCCACACCTAGGTTATATCAAGAGCTTCTTTTCCATAGGGAACATAAAACTTGCTACTCTGGGTTAGTTCACTGGGCCATAAACTCCAGCCTCCTGCCTTCAGTAGGGCTAGCGAAAGCTCTCAGGGACTGCAGTTTGGGCACCTTCCAAATAGACTTATCTCCCTAATATCTATCCCCTTGTTATCGAACTGCCAAACAAATGTATGATGTATAAGGATCCAGATGGACTAAGTTTTCTGTCTCCATTTCTGTGTGCTGCAGGGGTGTGTGCGTGATATATTCAGGGCTTTGTTTATTCTCTTAGTCAGCTTAAAGGCAGTGTTACAGGGGAGAAGTTTCCTGAGGTGTGTCTTGCACTTTGATCTGAGCACAATCAGATTTGGGATGATTCTGACCCGCAGCAGGAGATGATTGAAATCTGGCTTTCTCCAGCTGCAGCATTCCTGCGCAGCATATTTGTCCTGGCGGGTCAGGTGGTCTATCAAGAAGGTCCCACACCATTAAGACCCTGATATATAATGTACCTGGCCAGCTGTATAATGTTGTACACAGGGGTAAAATGTTCCTCCTGACTCCTGTGATGTGGCGTTTATGACCTGAAGCCAGAAATCAGATAAGCCTGATTTTAACCTGCAGAACTACAAAATTATCCAGCCACAATGTGTGTCTCTCTTTGCTTCCTTAAGAGTGCAATCCAGATTCACACCAGCTTGGGTGAAGAGGTATTTCCTTTTCTTTGTTTTAATGTTAACACCCATTGATTCTGAGTGACCCCTCGTGTACTGGGGTACAGTATGAGAAAAAGGGGTTGGTCAGTTTTCACTTGCCCTTTCATAATCTTCAATACTTTAATCAAATTCCATTAATTCTTCCGCTTTCCAGCCTCAGGCCCAGATCCTCCAAGGTACCAAGACCTTGGAGGAGCTGTGCCTAAATGATTATAGTTACAAGTATTTCAAAACCTCAGCCCCAGTTCTCAGGTCTCCGGTCCCTGGGCTCAGGGCAGTGGGGAGAACGGAAATTACAGCAGCCCTGGGTCGGCTCTCGCTTATGCTGCGGATGAAGCTGTAATTTAGGGGCCTGAGAAGCAGAGAACAGCCGTAGTGCAGTGCTGTCTAGCTATGCCCCTGATACACTCCTGGGCCCATCACCTATATGCCAGAGACTGGAAGCAAAGACAGAATGGAGCCCTTGTCCTAGCTCTGTGCCAGCTGGAGAGGTTTCCTACATGGGGTATTTTCAGGGGGCTGTTACTAGCCACCTTTAAGGCTCCTTCACACTGCCAGACAGGCATAACAGGGCCTTAGTTTGAGAATCAGGCCCCTTGTTTTTTATCTCATGTACTGTTCCAGGGGAACCATGGTTTGCATTAGTTTGCTCTCACCTGATTTACAGGAGTCCTCGGTGCCTTTTGTCAGACAGTACATTCAGTGCTGTTAGATGAGGCATAGCGAGCAACGAAGCTTTTCCCTGTTGCCTGGAGGTTTCAGACTTGCCCCACGTAAATGCAGCATGCAAGTCGTCATCTAATGGGGGCAGCATTGTGTTCCGATTGTGAAACTGTTTGCTGTAGGAAAGAATAGTATGGTGATATTGATCAGTTTGGCAGAGAAGTTGCTATAGCTGTTTGCCAGGGGCTGCAGGTTTGGGTACTTGCCAGCTGATAAGCCACACGAGACTGGCTTCTCAGAAAAAAGGGAAGAAAAATCCTCCAGTGGCTGGACATCGGCAGCAGCCCCAGCTCGCACAGATGAACTGGGATTTGGGTTGAATGTTATCTCGGTTGCAAAGGGACCAGAAGATATTTATAGCAACACTCTCCTCAGTGAGGCTGTGGGAAGAAATTTGCCGTTGCATCCCTTGATACAGGACATATCATTCTGTATAGGACTTGTGGGGAAAAAGAGAAGTTGCAACATCTCTGAATGTTTGGCCATTTCCAGTCCAGACATTTAGAGGGACCATCTACACCAGTGGTGCCCAACCTTATTACACAGGAAGGCCACATAAACCTAAGTGCAACCTTGTGTGGGCCAAACAGATTCTACATATTTTAATAAGATTTAAAGTCATCAGTATTGATTTATATTTTAAGTTCAGCTTGTTTTGTATGTATTTAGATAAGTTGTTTCTATGTACAGTATTGTCTATTTACACACTTGTGTAAACTGAAATGATGTCAACAGGACGACAAAACACTCATGAATCGGCCGGTAGTATATTATCTTGAAGCAGGCCGTGGCCCTTATGAAATGCTCTGGTGGGCCGCAGGTTGGGCACCCCTGATCTGCCCCACAGGACTCAACCATTTCAAGAGTAAACATTACAGCTAAGTTTTTTATAGTGCTATTTGAGCCTGAAATAGTTCAGTCCACATCGTTATATGGAATTTCCTTCTGTCTCGAACAGATAAGAGAACATGCTACACACAACCTGTTAGCCTACCTCACAGTACAACATACAACCTTAATTACAATCTCATATTTCTCCCTCCAGAAACAAATAACACCTCCTGCTTAACCTCTGTGTATATGCTGAATACTTCCTAAGGCTGCTGAGGTTATAGCTAAGGTTTTGTATCCTACTGTGAGGTAGATTATTTATTACTGTTTATTATTTGTATTATCGTTTCGACTCAGAGCCCCAGTCACAGATCAGAACCCCATTGTGCTAGGTGCTGTACAAACACAACAAAAGGACAGGGCCCGCCCACAAGGAGTTTACAATCCAAGTATAAGGAAAGAGACAAGAGATGGATACGGACAGACAGGGGAGTTACAAGGAAATAATGAGGCAGTATTGATTAGCGTGATAGGCAGTGGGCTTAGCACTCCAAGATCTTAACACTGTCAGGTTTCTTGTAGGCATCATGGCAAAGGAGAGTTTTGAGGAGGGATCTGAAGAACAATAAAGTGGCTTTGTGGCTATTTTCAGGAGCTCCTCCCAAGCATGAGGGACAGCACAGGAGAAAGTATGGAGGTGCTGGTGTGAATATTTAACCAGTGGATGATTGAGGCTGACATCATGGGCCAGTCAGAGGTGAGAGCTGACCTTTTGAGACCGAATGAGAGATGACAGGAAGGATGGGAATAAGCCATGAAGGACCTTGAAAGTGAAGACAAGTAGGTTATGTTTGATGTGATAGAGAAGAGGGAGACACTGGAGGGTTGCAAAGAGAGGGGTGACGTCGTGTGTAGCGTGTTTGCTTATCTGCTGCAAGCAGAAGGAAGTTCCTTGAGAAGGTACAGATTCTGTCACTGTCAGTGGAAATGTGCTGTGTAAACAGGGGGATACAATGAAGAGGTGTCTCATAACTTGATATTAACTTGCTTTTTAGGGTTTGTGTTGGGAGATGTCACACTTACTGGTCTTAATTCCTTTTCAAAGTAGTTTTTGTTTATGGAATCTATATACTATCTATCGACATGTGTGTAGTATGATGTGTTATGAGTTTAGCTGTCTGTAGGACTGTGGGAAGCTCTTTGGGGGTGGGGACTGTTTTGTTCGGAGTGTTTACAGCTCCTAGCACAATGGGGTCCTAGCCAGTGATGAGCTCCCAAAATCCTAAGAACCGGTTCCCTACCGGGTCCTCGGGGGCACTTCGGCGGCGGCGGGGGGGGGGGGGGGGGGGGGGGGGGGTGTCTTCACTCGCTCTGCTCCAGGTTTTCGGCGGCAGGTACTTCACCCGGAGCGAGTGAAGACACCCCCACCCCCACCCCGCCGAAGTGCCGCCAAAGACCCGGTAGGGAACCGCGCGGTGAGTACAAGCCCCACGGGCCTGTCTTCCCCCCCGCTCCATCCGACCCCAACCCATGTCCTGCCCCCGACTGCCCCCCTCAGAACCCGCAACCCATCAACCCCCCCCACTCCTTGTCCCCTGACCACCCCCTCCCGAGGCCCCCCACCCTAACTGCCCCCCAGCACTCCACCCCCTACCCAACTCGCCCCGCTCCCTGTCCCCTGACTGCCCCGACCCCATCCACNCGGCTGCTGGAGCTCGCAGCCCCGGCCTGGCCCCCTTACCATGCTCGATGCCGCGCGGCCGCTGGAGCTCGCAGCCCTGGCCCCCTTACCATGCCGCTCAAAGCGGCAGGAGCGGCAGAGCTGCCCAGAGCACTGGCAGCGCGGCGCGCTGGGGCTCTGTGAGGGGGGCGGAAACGGGGGAGGGGCCGGGGGAGCCTCCCCGGCTGGGAGCTCAGGCGGGCCGGGCCGGATGTGGCCCGCAGACCGGAGTTTGCTCACCCGCCCGCCCCTTTAGGAACCGGTTCTACACCGGCTTCTAAATTTAACAACCGGGTCTTGCGAACCGGCTCCAGCTCACCACTGGTCCTAGCCCATGGCTGGGGCTCCTAGGTACTATGGTAGTACAAACCAAATAATAATAGTATCACTGTATTTTCAATCCTTCATAACTGTCTGGAAATTTCGGTTGCACAGTTCCTAGCACATAGGATCTCAATTTCTGCTCTGTAGCTGTGGTGGCAGGGGTTAGAAAGTTTTAAATTTGACAAGGTAACCCTTGCTTATTCAGAAGTGCTTTTGAACGATCTGATGCAAAGCTATTGAGCTTTGGCCACATCCAGAAGCTTTGAACTTTGCAATTGTGTAGTGCTTTTTTAATGATGGTAGTGATGTTTTTGGCAAGCTGTATTTTCAGAAGGCAGGTTAGCTGTGTATGCGGGTGTGGCTAATGGAACTGCATGGTGCACACACTCATCCCTTAAGGCAGGGGTGGCCAACCTGAGCCTGAGAAGGAGCCAGAATTTACCAATGTACATTGCCAAAGAACTACAGTAACACATCAGCAGCCCCCCATCAGCTCCGCCCCGCCTGCTCCCAGTGCCTCCCGCCCACCGGCAGCCACGCCGATCAGCGCCTCCCCCTCCCTCCCTGCACCTCCCGATCAGCGGTGCAGGAGGCTAGGAGGGGGAATGGAAGGAGCGAGGGCACAGCAGGCTCAAGGGAGGGGATGGGAAGGGGTGGAGTGGGGGCAGGGCCTGTGGCAGAGCCAGGGGTTGAGCAGTGAGCACCCCCCGGCACATTGGAAAGTTGGCGCCTGTAGCTCCAGCCCCGGAGTCGGTGCCTATACAAAGAGCTGCATATTAACTTCTGAAGAGCCATAGGTTGGCCACCCCTGCCTTAAGCTAAGCCATGCAAGGCAGGACTCCTTAGCACAATCCCACAATGCCCCCACATTTCTTTTCTGCACTGGGGAAGTTTGCTAACTGATTTTAAAATCAGTTGGCGCCACAGTGCAGAGTTGTTTAAGGTGGCCTGACTTGTTTTTCCTTAACTGTTTTTAAGACCACAAGATGAGCAAAACTGGTTCAAGCAGGGCCGGCGCAACCCATTAGGCGACCTAGGCGGTCGCCTAGGGCGCGAACATTTGGGGGGCGCCGGCGCCCCGGTCGTCGGCGTAATTTTGGGGGCGGGACCTTCCGCCGCCGCTGTCAGGGGCGGCATTTTGGGGACGGGACCTTCAGCCGCCTAGGGCGGCGAAAAAGCTGGCGGCGCTCCTGGGTTCAAGTAAAAATGGGTCAAGCTACCTTAAACCAGCTCTGTACTATGGTTCTAACCAGTTTTAAAATCAGCGTAGGCGAACTGGTTTTAAAATCAGCTAGAACAACTTGTCCATATTTAGACCAATCCTGGAACCTCCTTCCCCTTTAGCAATACAGGAAAGTCAGGGAGAAAAGCAACAGCCTATTTAAAGAAATGAATGGGCAATTAGGGGGTTGCCAACTTTCTAATAGCACAAAACCGAACACCCTTACCCCTGACCCCAGGCTCTGCCCCTTCTCGGAGGCCCCGCCCCTGCTTGCTCCATAGCCCCTCCCGCCGTCGCTCGCTCTCCCCCACCCTCACTGGGGCAAGGGGTCGGGGTGTAGGCTCTGGCTGGGGACAGAAATGAGGTGTTCAGGGAGTGGGAGAGGGCTCTGGGCTGGGCTGCAGGGGGTGAGGGCTCTGGCTAGGGGTGCAGGCTCTGGGGTGGAGCCAGGGATGAGGGGTTTGGGTTACAGGAAGGGGCTCTGGGCTGGGGCAGGGGGTTGGTGTGCAGGAGGGGTTCAGGGTGTGGGGCCCCACCAGCGCTTACACGGCTCCCAGGAAGCGGACGCCAGGTCCTTGCGGCCCCTAGGTGGAGGAAAGGGAGCCCACCCCCCACCTAGGGTTGAGAATCTGTAAGTTTGAATGTTTCCCTTTCCCCCAATATAGATAATGCCTTAGAACTGGTCTCATCCTACAGGTGCTGGGAAGACTTGTAAAAGTTTTGCAGGGGAATTAAATGGTTTTAAAGAGCCAGGATCGCTGATAGGATCATTGGGCACAGGGGCTCAACAGCTGCCAAGAGACAAAGGGGGGCAAACTTCATTCTAACGAGTTCTGCTCCTCATCCACAGCTGGAGCAATCGGGTTAGGACTTGGATGAGCCAAGACCCAAACGGCAAACAATCTGGCTCTCCAAACAGCAGTGTGGCCAAGTCTCGTGATTTCTGGTGTTTTGCTTAAAGTCCCAGCTCCTGGATGCCTGTGATTGGGTGAGCATGTCCACTTTTCCTTTAAACAGACAACTTTTGCAGGCCTGTCAGCAGTGGAGAAAAGCTTGGGCAGGTGCCCCCTAAAGGCTGCGTGACCTGCCAGGGACAGGCCCCAGTGGCTGGTTTTTGCACCCATAGGGATTTTAGAAGCCAGGCTCGTGCTTTGTGAATGGCTGGGGTGGGCGGGGCCGCCTGGGGCGCAGGCGCAGGCTGGCTCGCGTTCAGCGGAGTCACTATGGCTCAGCAGCGCTGCCGGCTGCATTGCAGAGACCCGCTTACCGCTAGGACCTGGCGGAAGGGGCAGTCGGGGTGACGTCACGGCCTGTCTCCTGTGGCGTCACCAGCCTCCCATTTGATTGGCTGATAACGGGGGAGGCGGGGACGGATTTCTCACGCACCGGCATTGGGTCACGTAGCGCGGAGGGAGGGGGGTCGCTCCGTTTCCCCGAGGCACGCTGGGAGCCGTAGTTCGGGGGTGGAGGCCGTAGGCACGTTCCCCCTCTCGCGCGGGGTGGGCTGAACTCTGTCAGCCAATAAGAGCAGGGGGCGGAGCGCGCGCAGGCAGTAGAAGCCGGCCGGTCCCGGAGTGAGTGACAGCGGGTGCGTAGCTCAGTCAGCGCTCGTGTCGTGTGGCTGTGAGGGGAGTCGCTAGCGGGTGAGTGCGGGTCCCGGGCCCGAGGGGGAGGAGCTGGTCTGAGGGAAAAGGCCGGTGGCGGGAGGCTTGGGGGGGTCGGAGGAGGGGGGAGGGGTACTGCGGCAAGGGGGCTCCGCGTCGTGACCGAGAGCTGGAGGAGGCCTGTGGTGGCCGCGGCAGCCGAAGGTCGCGGGGTTGGCTGGCGGGGCCGGGTTAGCGAAGCTGGAAGGACACCGGGGTGGTGGGGCGGCGGAGCGGAGGGAGCTGGGCTGAGGCCGTGGGGGGAGGGGGCTGGGACATGGGTAACGGGGGGGTATGTAATGAGGGGGCCGGGCTAAGCTAGGACTGGGGTAACGGGGCGGGGGGGGATGTAATGAGGAGGGGGCCGGGCTAAGCTAGGACTGGGGTAACGGGGGGGATGTAGTGAGGGGGCCGGGCTAAGCTAGGACTGGGGGAACGGGGGGGATGTAATGAGGAGGGGGCCGGGCTAAGCTAGGACTGGGGTAACGGGGGGGGATGTAATGAGGAGGGGGCCGGGCTAAGCTAGGACTGAGGTAACGGGGGGGGGGGGTAATGAGGAGGGGGCCGGGCTAAACTAGGACTGGGGTAACGGGGGGGGGTGTAATGAGGAGGGGGCTGGGCTAAGCTAGGACTGGGGTAATGGGGCGGAGGGGGGGGATGTAATGGGGAAGGGTCGCGGGTAACGGGGCGGAAGGGGGGGATGTAATGGGGAAGGGTCGCGGGTAATGTCACCTCTGGGGGAGGGTGTTCCTGCCTGTAAGTGGGTGAAGGGTAAATCTCAAGGTATAGTAACAAATAGGGCCTGTGGGGATCGCACTTACAGGTCTCCTTGCGTTAGTCCTTGAGGCTTGGGTGGGGTCCCGCTCCCGGGAGCTTGTCTGAGGTTAGACATACACCCCCCCACACACAAACACCTCCCTCACCCCTTAAAGCATTCCCGGTGAGTAAGGTGCTGAGCACGTCTTGGGGTTTGATCCTTTAATGATCTGAAAATGCCCTGTGCCAAACAAGGGCATGGCCGTTAGGGGTGTCTCCCGGTGCTGTCATCATCATGATCCCACTTCCTCCCCAACCCCAGGTCTGTTATCTCTGAAAGCCACTTCTGTGACCTCTGGTTGAGTTCAAGGTCATATCTAAACAAATGTGTCGTCTTGCATTTGACTACAAATCCTACTTTCTCCTCCCTCTGGGAGAACATGAGAGCGTTTAGTTTTGACTTCATCTTTCCCATTTACCAAAATGTCAGATGCTGTTTTGCATCTTTTATAGGTGCGGTAGGTCTCATTTTATAGTTAAGGGCGCTAAAGGCATTTGAAATTGTTACTTATCCACTAAGAAGATTGTTATAGCTTCTAAATACTGACAGTCAGATTAGACCAGATATGTGCATAAAGTATTCCGATTTCTCTCCTTGTACACCATATGTATGATAAAGTGGTTTAAACTTGGTTGTGAAAATATAAATAAGCCAATCTTTTCAAATTCAGGTGTATATGTCTATATTTAAACACTAATGGCATCAAAATTATGATTTGTCATATGCATATACAGTAACTTGTTTTTTGAGTAAATCAGAGCTTTACAAATTACTTAAATACCATGGGCATTTATTCTCATGAGAGACCATTTACACTGCACTGTCTGAGATTGAAAGCTTTGTGAGGCGCACTCTCCTTATGCCCTGCAGTGCTAAGGACCTTTTTAGGAAAACTCAAACAATAAAAATTCAGCCTAATTAGCCGGGTAAGAGGTCTGCAGTAGTTACTGAACTGACCATCTAAAGTCAGCTTTTTTGGGGCATTCCTGAATTATAGGAAGAATCGCACTAGTGTCAGAGTCTGAAGAAGGAAGTAATCTCTGGCGACATAGACTTTTTTTTTTTTTTTTTTTTAAATCCTTCCCTATGAATGAGCTTGCTGGAAATATTGAAATCGGGTCACTGGCAAGCCTTGATATAAGGTTTTCTTCTTTTTTTTTTTTTTTTTTTTTTTTTGTAGTCATCAGTCTGAATAGTTGTGTTCTGCTCTAAGCAGCTGTTCCTTTTCACAACTCAATCTTGATAGAAAAAACATCTTTTGACTTGAACTTTTTAATTGTAGATGAAATAGTGTTGCATGAGAAAAGTATTCACTGATGTGGGAATGATAATCCATTTATTTGTAAAAGGTTGACATGTCCCACATGCAAGCTATGGTGTGTCCACCAAACAAACTCCTACGGGTCTATTCTCTCTTTAAATATTAGGATTCTGGCTCTTAAGTAAAAATCTGAGTTGACATAGTTTAAACTTAAACAAAGTGAAATATATCAGAGGTGAATGTTTCCCTGCTTGTCAAATGTGCTGGCTTGACCTCCGATAGTGGCTTACTGTTTTTCCTCACAAAACACTTCGGGGACTCTTTCCCTTCCCCTCCTCCCACTTAAAATTCAGTGCCAGCATGGATGAGTAGCCCCACAGAAATGAATTGATATGGTGGAGGACAGAAATTTTGCAAGGAAATGCTTCTGATATAAGCTCTCACTGGTTTAGAGTTCGTGAAAAAACAGAATTGACTGTGCCTTTCGTGAAGGTGCTGGGAACTCTATTCTTTGTGTGGAAAGTATGACAAGAAGCTGTTGCCTAATGGCTTTCTATGTCACCAGTCTGTTTGATATGGAATTACTCTACCAAAGCACATTCTTATTCTTGTATTGTAAAAGCCATGCCTACATTCTGAGGTTTTTATAGTCATAAAATTGAATTTAGCTTGGTGGTATAGATAAACATTGTAGTAGTTAGTGTGGATTAAGCCATACACCATCTCATCGGTTCAAAGTTTTTTGACTTGTATCTGGTTTATAACTGAATATTCAGTGGAAGTTACAGTGCTTTATATACTTGTGGTACATTCAAGGCCTTCTAAAGAACTCTCAAACATGAAAAAACTCTTAAATTCTAAAGTAGACTTTCTTCTTCTCTGCAGTCAACATGTCATCCAGTCAGGAATCCGTTCTTCCTAGCTATGAGACTGATAACAGCCAGACATCAAAACTGATCAGAAAATCTAAAGAGTCACCCTTTGTACCAGTTGGTAAGTTTCACTTTCACAGTGCAATGATGCTGTGGAGTAAGACAAGTAAATCTGGGAAAATACACGGTTGCATAAGTGTTCTTGTAATGGGCGGTGATTATAGTAAACTTAGTCACACACTACAAACAGGAAATTACTGTGAAATGTTACTTCCTCATTAGGTATAGTACTGTTTAATTTTGCCCTACCTCTTGTACCTATCATGGTGTTCTGCCTGAACTAATACTCTTATCTGGTAGCTTTATCAAACACTGTAGACTTAAAATGTCTGTGTATTCCTTGTAATTTCCTCTGTCTTCCATTTAAAAGATAGTTGCTTACACACACCTTATTTCAAATTTTGGGTAGTGGATCCTATACTTGGGGAAACGTATCTTGCAGCAAGCCCAGAGGCCTGGCAGTAGAGGGCTGTCACAGTTCAGGGTAACTGCACCTGTATTCCCTCTCTGTGGCCCAGCAAGGGCACCCATTCTAGGCTTCTGACTCCCATGGTCGTCACCTCTCTTGGGTGGCGATATGAGTGTCTCCCTTCTGACCTGGATACTTCCAGGCTGAACAGTTCCCAGCCTTCACTGTTGTTCCCAGCAAGCCAGACTGCCTAAGCCAGGGGTCTCAAACTCAAATGACCTCGAGGGCCACATGAGGACTAGTACATTGGGCCGAGGGCCGCATTTACCGACACCTCCCCCCAGCCTCCCTCAGCCCCGCCCCCACTCCACCCCTTCCATGAGGCCCCGCCTCTTCCCACCCCTTCCCTGCCCCCATTCNTGCAGCAGGGGGCAGGCTCCGGCCAATGGGAACTGCTGGGGGCGGTGCCTGAAGCAACAGCCACACACGCCCCTGCGCCNTCAGGGCAGGGTGCAGCAGGGGGCGGGCTCCGGCCAATGGGAACTGCTGGGGGCGGTACCTGAAGCAACAGCCACACACGCCCCTGCGCCCCTCCTCCCCCAGGTCCCAGCCGATTCCCGACGCGGGGGCAGGGCAGGGCAGGCAGGCAGCCGCTCTAAGAAGTAAACGTTGGGGGAGGGCGGGGGGGCCGTGAGGAGCTTGCGGGCTGCATGTTTGAGACCCCTGGCCTAAGCAGACCTGTTTTGCTTTCTCTTCAGAGACTAATAACAGTGTTAACTGCCCATTGTTTAGGTACCATACAGCTTTCTCTGCAAGCTTATTTATTCTTAGGATAAAAGAATTAGAGAAAACATATTAAAAACAACAAAAGGACCTACACACATGCTTACCAGAGATCACCCCAGCTCCAACATGGGGCTCTGGCAGGTGATTAGTCCTTCAAACCCCACAATGGGATCTCTTCTATCGTCACAAGTTCACAACACCCTCAGCTCAGAACTATCACCCTCATGACTCTAAATCACTGCTCAATCCAGTCTGGCCCATTGAAGAGACCGAATAGTTAATCAGCCAGGTGGTGGTGGGGTTTTGGCTCAAAAGGAAGCTTCAAAAAGGGGGTGGAAGAAATGTTGTGCAATTATATGCCATGTCTTAGTTGTTGTGTTTTTAACCCAGTTTTCCAGTAATGGAGTACCAGAACTCTGTTGGGGGTCCAATCTGGACTGGCTTCTGGGTCAGACTAGATGTCACTTGGGTGGGAAAGGAATTACCCATAAACTAATAGCCTACTGAACATAAGCTAACACCGTGCTTACTGTTAGGTGTTAATGATGGGGCTAAAACACTTGGGGGGGGGGGGGGGGTTAAGTAGCTTTTGCTTTAAAAGTAAAAGTCAACCACTTAATTTTAACAAGTCTTGTGAGGAATGTAATATCGTGTAACTACTAAACACTTGTTTACCTTGCTTTATAGGGATGGCTGGTTTGATTGCAGTTGTAAGTTATGGACTGTACAAACTGAAGCACAGAGGCAATACAAAAATGTCTGTTCACCTGATTCACATGCGTGTGGCAGCCCAGGGCTTTGTTGTTGGAGCAATGACATGTGGTATGTATAAAACAGGCGGCTGTTGTCCAGCCCTAGTTCTCTTAATGATGGCAGACTTACTTTAAAAGTGTACTTTACACTAAAGGATAAATATCTTGGAGTAGCTTGTAAACCATTAACTATTTCTAACTGCACTGGAAACTTGCAAACACATAAGCTCTTTTAGTGAGGCTGAGCTAGTAAACTCGTTTCTTTGCTCAATATCCTAAAATTTAGTATGCCTGGTATCTAGGTAACCATGTTTGAACACATCTCTCCAGTTTCTCCCTTCACTTTTTACACACATGCATGAAATTGTATTAACATTCAGGGCACTTAGCACGTTTGGAAAAAGAATCAAGCTAAGTCAGTGAAGAAAACAAAGAATAGAATTGCCCCATGCATGTTGTGGATATTCTGAGGTGTTTGGAGAAAGCAGAAGAGTTCAGAAAGTTACTTGACAATTAAAGCCTTTCTTAAACTCATTTCTCCATGGCTAAGATTAGCAGTTGTCTACAGTTTGCATCTAAATTGAAGGTATAGTTACACCATAAATCTCACTAGCTCTGATACCAACAGTATGTAGAGAACCCTGTGTGTGTTGTCTTTCATTTTAACAAATGAATTGTGGCTATTACTGAAATTCTAGATGTGAAGTGAGATTATAAAGAATACAGACTCCCATATTTTCTTCTCTTGCTAGTAGTCTTCCTGGCTGCAGCTAGTTCTTGAAATAGTCTTCTCCTTTAATAAAGGATCTATATTTAACTGCTTTGCTTGTGTTTGTATTTCAGGTGTGCTCTACTCAATGTATCGGGAATACCTGGCAAAACCCAAGGAGTTAAAAAAAGATGACTGAAATCTGTGTGCTTGGTGGTGGTCTATGTATCTTAGTTATAGACCTCACATTGAGGTGTCTTTTTTTTTTTTTTCTTCTTTTTAATAAAAAAAGAAAAAAGAAAAATAAATAAGAGTGGGAAATAAAATAAAAATTCAAGGATGTGGTTCTACAATACTGTACATGTCTTGTGCCTGGTATTGAACCTTTAGGTTGCCAGTCTGGATCTAGCACAAGGTGGTGGTGACAAAGCTACCACAATCTGCTGGCTCTCTTAGACTGAGACTACCATACCCACTAGGAACTTGTGTATTGTACAGCACAGTGCCTCTCTTCCCTTTCCCACCCAATCTCCCTACACACAAGTGGTAATTTATGGCATTCTTGACCAGAAGTCCAAGGATTGTAAATAGGTCTGGAACCCAAACAACCTTCTTACATTGGAGTGGTGGTCCCTCCAGCTCATGGCTGAAGCAGCTAGGAAAGTCTGCGTGGAGAAGGTTGTACTCCTGCCTATGTTGTCTCTGTCCTGTAGATAAAAGAACTTCAGTCTCTAAGGCTATAATCCAGCACTTTCACTAGCACTAAACTCACTCAAAATAATTCTTAAATTTGCATAGAACAAAATGGTTTTTAAAACAAAACCAAATAAAACTAAAAATAGAAGTATGAGCTGAGCATTCACTAGTGGATAAAACTATTTAAACATATTTATTACACAATACTAATAATCGAGGCCCAGAAGCCCTATTTTTAATAGATTATGGATTGCAGCGTCTCAGATTATTGAATTTGGTAACTGCTCATTTATTTTTGCAGTATTAGGTATATGATGTAATATTTTTAAATGACATTTTGAAAACTAAATCTGTACTTGAAGTGATGCATTTTAAGTATGTAATTAGAATGCCTGACTTAATTTATGTGATATTGCTGTTTCAATGGAAGCTCTAAACTTCTTAGACCTTTGCCTTTATTATCCTTGGTGTGAGATCATATGGAGCGCTCTTCCATTAGCGATTTATGGTAACTTCATTAAAATCTGGCCTCAACGCCAAATGTATTGATCTGTAAACTTCCTCGAACTTGCTGGCATTCCATGGAGATGGCATGGTGTCTAATACAGTGTTTGTAATAAATACAGTAAGCAACTCCAACCTGTCTAATTTTTACTGTGAATGTGACATGGGGAGAGCTGAGGGGCATTGCTAGGTTCTCACACAAGCAGCATGAAAGAATCCCCTGATGTTGTGAAACTCAAATCCACCTTTAGGATTTCTGGCCGTCCTGTCCCCTCTCTATGGGAATGGTCGCTGTGGGAACTGCCTCCTACTCCAAGATGGGAGTAGGCTGATGGGATGGGCTCATGGTGCTGCCTGGCCGCTGGGGGAGCTTTGAGGGGATATGGATCACAGGAGTTCAATGACTTGCACTCCATGAGGGACTGCAGGCAGTGATGGTGGGAGGCTGGGATTCTGAGGGTGCTGTGTAGGATGACCATATTTCCTCAAAGGGAAAATGGGACAATCTATGGGGCTAGCCTGAGCCTTTTTCCTCCCACCCCCACATGGTGCTTGTCTGAGCCCCCCCTCCCACTGTGGGGCTGGTATCACTGGCTGCCTGAGCCCCTGTGCGGGGCTGGTGTTGGTGTCGCTTCTTGCTCAAGCTCTGCCTACCTGCATGAGGCTGGGGCTAGCGTCGGTGCTTGCCCGAGCCTTGTCTGCCTCCCTGTGTGGGGCTGGCATCACCGCTTGCCTCCCTGCACATTCCTCTGCACCCCCCTTTTTTTGACAAAACTGGGTATTGTCCCATTTGTTCTTTCCAATTGATCAAGTTGGCAAGAGCAAAGTGGACAAAGACCCACTTTTGCCAAAAAAGTCGGGCTGGCTGGTACAGGGCTTAAAAAGGATTGTCCCAGCCAAAACAGGATGTATGGTCACCTTAGTGCTGTGGGATGTGCACTGGGTTTGGCAGGGGATACCTGGACTTTGACAAGCTAGCTACGGGTCATACCACGGGGAGGGGGAATGACTCAGTGGAAGGTGGAGCACTTCTCTCTGTGGCCCTGGGGGGGAGGAGTTGGACGTATCCTGTGCCTTTGGGGCATGAGAGGGTGAATGTAGCCAAGGACCTTGCAGTGGCAGGGTCTGGCCTCAACCAAAGTTTATGGGCTGATGGTTGGGGGCACTAAGCGGGGGTGCTGGGATGAGGGTGGTACCAAGCTGAGCCCCTTGGTAGAGGGTAGCATTGAGCTGTGCCTGAAGTATGCGTGGAGGTACTGACCCCGGGTCCTGGTGAGGGGTTGGCAGTGGCACTGATGCTTAATTGTAATGTAGAATACCAGTGTAATGCAATATGTCCACAAATAATTGATTTACCTGTGTGTGCATGCACCCTGCTCCCATACACACATCTATGGATATTTATATATGTACTGGACTCTTCAGCTATTTGTGATGCTGCAGCATGACACACAGAAACTACCCTTTCCTCACAGTATGAAACTATTTTAGCGTGGTGATGTATTTGTGGCCCTGAGGAATTAAATAACAAAATGTGGAATAGGGCCAGATTTAGTGTGTGGATTAATAGAACTATCCACCAAATTCTAGTTGACATGTCAGGCAGGTATAGCATGAAGATCTGCTTAGGGTACATATATTGTTAATTGTGCAGGATGAGACATCTGCCAAGGGATGATTTGTTTATAATCCAAAAGAGGGGGACTTTGTTTTCCTGACTTCAAAACAGGATTTATCACCCCAATATGCAAATTATCCCATACAACATGTTAAGGGTATTGGAGAGGAAAGTATTACCACCTGTAGGAAATTATTCAAAAGGAGGATGTTGTAAAACATATGATCATGCCTTATTTGGTACATGGAATTGTTTATAGAATGTGGCAAAATAAGGCCTACTGAAAACTCCATGATCGGAAGAAAATTGGAATGCCATAATTTGGAGTATGAAGATGTGAGGCCTGCACTCAGACCACACTTCCAACTAAACTTGGACCTTGATGGTATGCTTCTAGTGTATTGTTTGAAATCACAGTTCAGGAACCCAAAGTCCAAACAATACCCATCCCAGGATGAGGTATGTCCCATCCTGCATTCAGGACCAGCTAGAGAACTCACTACCATCCCTTTCCCCAGAGTTCTGGTTAACATAGTACTATTCAGGCACATCCATTGGTATTAAACCTGATTGTTGGCACATGGGAGAATCTGAATATTTGTTCTGAATAGGAGACTATGTATTAAGCACCGTAACATCTGCTTTTCAATTTCTTGAACTAGGCAAGGTTCCAGACCTCATTAAGGATACTGTCCTAAGTGTTTTGAGGTCTATGGAAGGGAAAGAGAATTGTTTGCAGCATTGCTAACACATTTTGGCATGATTTGGCATATGTGATCTGACTCCACACCCCAGTCAAGATCAGGGCTGGCTGCAGGCACCAGCGTAGCAAGCAGGTGCCTGGGGCGGCCAATGAAGAGGGGGGCGGCACGTCCCGCCATTCGGCGGCAATTCAGCGGTGGGGCCGTCACTCCCTCTTGGAGCGAAGGACCTGCCGCCGAATTGCCTCCGTAGAATGAAGCGGAGGTAGAGCTGCAGCCGATCGCAGCTTTTTTTCTTTCTTTTTTTTCCTGCTTGGGGCGGCAAAAATGGTAGAGCTGGCCCTGCTCAAGATTCTTGTTATTTAACAAGGAGTTGCATACTGACAAAATCCTTATATGTCTCATTCACATTCTCTTTGCCTGTGTTTGATCCAGATGAGAATGTGTATAGCCAATGGACTACTGTCCATTCAATAGGTCACCTTGAAGATGACCTCTACTGAGAGCATCTCGATGTACCCTCACTGGTGGCTTTCCATCAAGAAACTCAAACCTGGAAAACCCTATGGATGGTCTGTTGCTCTGAAAAAGGGTGTCAGTCTATTAGGTGTGATGTGTTTGAGATAGATGCAGTTTTGTGTGGAATGGAGTATGGGTACCAACAGCAAGCTAGGTCAGCGGCTTGCTCAGTTTGACTGACCAAGTGGAAGGCACCAACAGAGAAAGTGGCCTATAGTGGACAGGGACAGTATCACGTAGTTACTAACTACCAAAAATCTAATCGTGGGCGATTGGAGCGTCCAGTCACAAACCCAAACTTCTGTTTTGTTCCAACCCAACATGTCCTTATAGGGTACATAGCACTTTCTCCAGTCCCCATATTTGAAAACCAGTTATTCTTTCTAGTCCCAACCATCAGGATCTAGCTATGCAGAGTTCACCAACTTTTCATGCATCTATCTTGCCACTTGATTAAAAATAAAACACCTTATGGAAAGGAAAGGTACAGGTTTAATAGAAACAGAGAGTTCAGTCGATGAAGCAGCACAAACATATAGCAGGTTAATGAAGTGATGGGCATATGATGTAACTCTTTAAATTACTTTTTGAAAACTACAACTGTACTTGAAGTGATGCATTTTGGTATGTAATTACAGTCAGTGCCTAACTTAATGTGGGTGATACTGCTGTTTCAATGGAAACGCTACTGCTTAGATCTTGGCCTCTATTGATCTTGGTACCAGATAGGGCAGTGGTTCTCAAACTTTTGTACTGGTGACCCCTTCCACACAGCAAGCCTCTGAGTGCACCCCCCCCCCCCCCCCGCCCTTATACATTAAAAACACTTTTTTATATATTTAACATTATAAATGCTGGAGGAAAAGTGGGGTTTGGGGTGGAGGCTGACAGCTCGCAACCCCCCATGTAATAACCTGGCGACCCCCTGCCTCAGGGGTCCCGACCGCAGGTTTGAGAACCCCTGAGAGAGGGTGACCAGATGTCCCAATTTTATAGAGACAGTCCCGATTTTTGGGTCTTTTTCTTATATAGGCTCCTATTACCTCCCATCCCCTCCCGATTTTTCACACTTGCTGTCTGGTCACCCTATACCAGATGACGGGGAGCGATTTAGGGGAACTTCATTGACAGCTGCTCTCAAAGGAAAGCCCCAGGGATTGATCAAGTGAAGCAGGACGCTGCAAATGTCCATTCTCCGGAACTGGCGGGCACTGCTGTGCAGAGATACGGCGTGTGCGGCCAACGCACTCAGCCCCGCCCGCCCCGCGCCCACGGAGGGACCCCGCCCGCCCCGCCTGCTCCCACACAAGCGGCGTCGCTTCAAGAAATGCCCCGGATGTCGTAAAACGCCAAGCCGCCCGCCTCTGCTTTCCGGCCGCTCCGTCTCCGCGGGGATGGTTGCTGGGGGAACCGCACCGCGTCCTCCTCCGGGAGGCGGCTCGGCGAGCGGGCTCTCGGGTTGGGCGGGTGGCGCTGCCCGACCTCCCCGGCCCCCCCGGGGGCTGAGGGGCCGCGGATCGCGGGAGCTGAGGGGCCGCAGGAGGTGGGTGCGGGGCGCCGCGGGACCAGCGACCCCGAGCTGGGGCTGGCAGGGGGCCCCTGGGCTTCGGGTGGAGCTGGGTCCAGGCCGTGCCCCGTGGGGGGGGACTCCTGTCTGTGCCCCCGGGGTTAGGGGCTCCAGGCCAGGCCTCTGGGGCGGGAGGGGGGCTCCAGGCCAGGCCTCTGGGGCGGGAGGGGGGCGCCAGGCCCCTGGGGTGCAGGGAGGGGGGCTCCAGGCCAGGCCTCTGGGATGGGAGGGGGGCGCCAGGCCCCTGGGGTGCAGGGAGGGGGGCTCCAGGCCAGGCCTCTGGGATGGGAGGGGGGCGCCAGGCCCCTGGGGTGCAGGGAGAGGGGCTCCAGGCCAGGCCCCTGGGGTGCAGGGAGGGGGGCTCTAGGCCAGGCCTCTGGGATGGGAGGGGGGCGCCAGGCCCCTGGGGTGCAGGGAGGGGGGTTCCAGGCCAGGCCTCTGGGATGGGAGGGGGGTACTCCTCTCTATGCCCATGAGGGGTGTGGGGGGGGGCGAGGACTTCTCTCTGTGCCCCTGGGGGGAGGGGTTGGCACTGTCTTGTGCGCTGGGGGTGTCCCCGGCCAATGCCTATACACCTGGGCTGAGGGCTGGGGGTGCTAAGCTAGGACACCGATGCTGAACCGTAATGTAGGATACCTGTGTAATGCGATATGGCCACAAATAACTGCTATACGTCTGTGCGTTTGCCCCCTGAGCCCCTGCATATGTCTATGGAGGTTTATATTATATATGTACTGGACTCTTTAGCCACTTGCGATGCTGCACCATGACACACAGTAACTGAACTACATGGGCACTTACACCATCATCTTTCGAGAGGGATGGTTGCCATTCATTCATTCAGATGTATGCTCATATTCTTGCATGTATAATATATGTATCTATAACAGGGGTCGGCAACCTTTCAGAAGCGGTGTGCCGAGTCTTGGTTTATTCACTCTAATTTAAGGTTTCGCGTGGCAGTAATACATTCTAACGTTTTTAGAAGGTCTCTTTCTATAAGTCTATAATATATAACTAAACAATTGTTGTATGTAAAGTAAATAAGGTTTTTAAAATGTTTAAGAAGCTTCATTTAAAATTAAAATGCAGAGCCCTCCAGACTGGTGGCCAGGACCTGGGCAGTGTGAGTGCCACTGAAAATCAGCTCACGTGCCGCCTTCGGCACCCGTGCCATAGGTTGCCTATCCCTGATCTATAATATGTGAAATAATTTTTCATCACTGTCGATGTGTTTTCTTACCTTGGGGTTGTTTTGTTTTTTTAAGAACGTGTCTGAGTTATTTTTTCTTTTAAAAAACACTCTTGGAATATGTCTAGCGCTGGGTAGACCATCCTGGAGATTTAAATCTGCTACCCACAGACAACAACAGCACAGCCTTCCCCACACTGCCCTATTTAGTGCTTCCATCCTATTTTGATCGAACTGTCTGGAGGGAAAGTGTACTTTGTTCTTCATGCTTGTGAAATCATCAACCTTTTTGTCAAGAAGGATGCACAGTAGTTGTCTGCGGGGAGTTGTATCACAGTTCTGGTCATGCTCCCCCGCTGGACACTCAGCAGTCTGTTGTGAAGGGATCCAAACACTGAATCCCAAGTGCCTTTAGCTTGCTGGAGCTGGACAGAGTTTAGGAAGGTACAGGTCTGTCTCATCTTATGCTGGAGTTACGTTCCGCAGTCAGCGCCTAAAGCGAAAATCGCGTATAGTCAAAATTACATTGAGTGTAATGGGGGGCGGAATCGCCCGCACTGCAGAAACAGTATTTAAATTATTTTTCTCTCTCTTTTTTTTGCCGACCGCATAAAGCTGAAATCGTACATGTTAAATGCGCCTAAGATGTGATAGACCTGTACTGTTTCTGACTTTGGGTCTCTAGACATGCACTCCTGCTGTAGACCGCACATCTGACACCNGTGTGGGGGGTTGTATCACAGTTCTGGTCATGCTCCCCCTGCTGGACACTCAGCAGTCTGTTGTGAAGGGATCCAAACACTGAGTAAACACGTGCCTTTAACTTGCTGGAGCTGGACAGAGCTTAGGTACAGGTCTGTCTCATCTTACGCTGGGGTTATGTTCCGCTGTCAGCGCCTAAAGCGAAAACCGCGTATAGTCAAAATTACATTGAGTGTAATGGGGGGCGGAATCGCCCGCACTACAGGTACAGTATTTAAATTGTTTGTTTTTTTTAATGTTTTTTTTGCCGACCGCATAAAGCTGAAATCGCGCATGTTAAATGTGCCTAAGATGTGATAGACCTGTACTGTTTCTGACTTTGGGTCTCTAGACATGCACTCCTGCTGTAGACCGCACATCTGACACCCCTCTTGGCAGTGGGGACCCTGCAGCTCAATTGCCTGAGTCCTGAAACTAGTGTTGTCTCCCCCAAGCCTTCCCAGCAGCACTTCTGTGTTCCCCAGAATTCCACTGAAGGCGTGAACCTTCTGGTTTACGTTTTATCTCTTCAGCGGCCCGTGACCGTGAACACCAACAGACACACAGACTCTGCACAGGATTCTTAAACACCATTCTTTACTTAGCACAAGCAACATAAAGATCTATTCAAAATAATGAACACAGGTGTACGTTTCCCTGCCTCAGTTTCGTACCCCTCTGGAGAGCTCTTTGGACTTGGGCAGAGCACTCTGGGAAGTCTGAAATCCTTCCCGCAACCTCATGGTTTCTCTCCAGAATAAGTCAGCTAACATTTTTGTGATCCTTTGCTGGTCTTGCAGTTAAACTGGACCCCCACTATGAAAGCATTCCTCCTGTCTTTTCCTCTCTCCTATGTGTGTGTCTCAAGTTTATATGTCCTACCTAGTGTGACNCTTTCTGATCCTTTGCTGGTCTTGCAGTTAAACTGGACCCCGACTATGAAAGCATTCTTCCTGTCTTTTCCTCTCTCCTATGTGTGTGTCTCAAGTTTATATGTCCTACCTAGTGTGACCAGATGTCCCGATTTTATAGGGACTGTCCCGATTTTTGGGTCTTTTTCTTATATAGGCTCCTATTACCCCTCACCCCCTGTCCCGATTTTTCACACTTGCTGTCTGGTCACCCTAGTCCTACCTCTACCTTGTTTCTTTGTTCTTCTGCTGAGGATTTTCCGCTCCTGCTTCTCTGCTCAGGCAGCCTCCTTAGCATACCCATTGTGCAGTCAGAGCACAGTCATTAAGGATAATGACTGCATTGTCCCTGGTCTGGTGGGTATGAGCTACAGCCCCTATCAACAAATGGTGGGTTCCACATTCACACAGAGGTAGGGTAACCAGACAGCAAATGTGAAAAATCGGGCTGGGGGTGGAGGGTAATAGGAGCCTATATAAGAAAAAGACCCCAAAAATCGTGACTGTCCCTATAAAATCGGGACATCTGGTCACCCTACACCGAGGTGTATTCCATGATATAACAATAACTTCACAACATCAACCAGAATTCATAAGTTGTACATAAACAGATTCCCCAAATTGTCAGAGGTTGCAATGAATGACATTTGTTAGGAACTTGAGTGAGATTATTATAGACCGACCAATTTGTACAGCACCTAGCACAATGGAACCACAATCTCAGTTGGGTCCGATGAGCTCTACTCTAATGGGGTAAGAGAAGGCAGTTCAGGTTCCATGGCCTGGTTCAGTTCTTAGCCCTGCTGATACTGCCAACAAAGGGGGTGAGTGGTGGAACTGGACTGAGGCCACCAAACTCATTTAATTCACACAAACCACTGACTTTGGAGTGGAAGGTTTTCTAATTATCAAATCCCTTAATCGGTCATTACTTCTGGTTAATTCTTCATTAAACCAGTACTAAAGGCTGCATTCAAGAAAAATGAAATATTCTCTAAGATAAATATATTTGTATAAATTACTTTTTGGAGGCCATGACTTTAAAAGTTATTACCTTTTATGTATGTCATACCAAAAGTGTTGTAAGTACTTTAGTCAGCTAAGAAGACACTCTCCTTGCCCAGGGAATTTACATTCTAGATCCATGTCAAATAGAGGTAGGGCGGTGGAATGTAGCAGAAGGCAGTGATCACTGAGGACAAAATTTAGCAAGGTTCAAAAAGGGATTGGACGTTTATATGAATAACAGGAATATCCAGAGTTATAATAGTTCATGCTAAAATATTTTGGAAGAGATACTAACCAAACACTGCAGGTTTTAAGCAAATCTCTAACTTTTGGGGATTAGGAGGAAACCTAACGTGAGACAAGATTATCCCACATCTGCCTAATGTGGGGTTTCTTGCACCTTCCTCTTGAAGCATCTGGTACTGGCCACTGTGAGAGACAGGAGATTGGACTAGAAAGACCACAGGTCTGATCCAGTCTGGCAATTCCTATGTTCCTATTAATCAGTAAAGTATAGTACTATGGTTTTTTGTTTGGATTGTCTTTTAAAATTATTATTTAATTCATTGTTTTTTAAACTTCAAGTGTGGGGGAAGGCTACCTGTGGTCTGGTTTGTAAACCACTACCAGAGTGGAAGATTGGTTTGTGGCATCTAAGACAGAGCAGAGGAGAGAGAGGGAAAGGATACAAAGAGGCCAGTTAGATGGGAGGCTAGTTTTGAAAAAGTTCTCATTCTATAATCTTCTGCTCTGATTTTTTTTCTTGTTTTATTTTTAGCAAACCATGGAGTCTGACAAAGGACTGAATGAAAATTTAAAAATCCAGTTTAAGGCTTTACAGGAGCAACAACAGAAGAGGCTACAAAATGTGATGGAGAAAAAGAAAGAAAAGCAGCACGGTCAGAAAGGCGGCAGCAACAATAACCCAAAGGAGACTTTTGGAGTCCAGGATGATTTAAACCTATTTAAGGTAGATGGACAGCTATCAAATGAAGAGATCAGCAAAAGGTAAAGGTACAGGTCACATTGTTAGGAAGGATACAGAACTATATTTAGCACCTCGTCCTACAAACTCCCACTGACATTAATATGTAAAATCACTACTGACATCACGGATTGGCAGTCTATCTGTAGTGCTTGTCAGGCCCCCATCACTGTAGTATCTGAGTACCTCAGAATCTTCAATGTATTTATCCTCGTAACATCCCTGTGAGGGAGGGAAGTGCTATCTGTGATGCGTGCAGACCAGGTGCCAGCTCATGCCAAGGCCCAGGGCCTCACTGATGCTTTTGATTAGCTCTCCACAGCTCATCTCTACTCCACTGTGACCTACTCCCTCCTTTTTGCTTTAGTTTATTCTCAAATTTAAATAATAAAGCTATATGACATGACGGAGATGTTTCTCAGAGGAAAGTCTGTTAATAGGCATTTAGGAGCTTAATCCTCCTCTGTCAAAACTAATTTTGGTCAAATTTTGGAAAACAGCTCTGAAGAAAACCTATGTGGAAAGTTGGAAATGGAGGGTTAGGTTTTGAAACTTTATTCCTGATTAACTTCATAACTGGTTAAAAATGTATTTGTGCACAAGTTTATGTCCAGCAAAAAAGGTACTGTTTTACTGTATGAGTCTCTATGGAATTGGATAGGAACCTGGGAATGACTTATTTTTTCACCTCTCTGCGTGGATTGCTGCATTGTTTGCTTTTCTTCTTTTTGAATATTGCAGAAGGCTTTGAATTCCCTTTAATCTGGGGGTTTACACCAGGGACATACCACTTAATTATGAGTGTTTTGAAGCGTTCCTTAAATTGGCTCTGCTAATGATATTTATACGGGGAATACGTACCTAAAAACAGAAATTGATTTGTGCAGAGAAAACACCTCTTTTTTTGCACAGGCATGATTTGGTTTCCATTCAGGAACTGACATTTATGGGGACCCTTTAAGAAAGGCAAGGAAGGATGGTCCAGTGGCTAGTGCACTAGTCTGGGCTCTGGGAGACCCATGTTCAATTCCTATTCCTCTATCAACATCTTGTGTAATTTTGGGCAAATCACTTAGATTCTCTGTGCCTCTTGGTTAAATAGGGATAATAGCACTGCCCTTCCTCATAAGGGTGCTGTGAGGATAACTATGTTAAAGATTGAGAGGTGCTCAGATACTGTGGGGATGGGAGCCATCTAAGTACCTAAGGTAGATAAGTTCCATTGTTGTATGCAGTGTAGTTGAAGCCATGTCAGTCCCAGGATATTAGAGAGACAAGGTGGGTGGGGTAATATCTTTTATTGGACCAACTTCTGTTTGTGAGAGAGAGACAAGCTTTCAAGCCACACAGAGCTCTTCTTCAAGTATGGGAAAGGAACTCCGAGCGTGTCAGCAGTTAACTCAGTAACCCAGTCAGGAGTCCTACCAGAGCTACCTTTCTTGTGGTATTTCCACTGCTTGTCCCAGCCAAAGACAAGAAGCACAGAAGTTAACTGAATTTATTGACTTTCAAACCTTATTGTACTTTTCCCTAGTGAACATAGCTCATTAGGCATGGTTTTATGTATAATCAAACTTATTATTCTGAGCATTTATTTGAAGCCCGTCACAGTGACTGCTGATTTGTTTTCTAGGTTGCTTGAGGATGAAAACGAGCAGCTTCAGGATCAGCTTCGAGAGGTCGTAGATGAAAATGGCAGACTGTACAAACTGGTGAAGGAGAGAGATTTTGAAATCCGGCAGCTTCAAAAGAAAATAGAGGAGGAGAGATTAGCCCTGAAAGGTAAACGGAACAAATGTATAGACTCACTACTGCAGTGTGACAGGTCATCTTGTAGGAACTTGTGTTTGCTTGATGCTCAGAACAATAGCTGGTAACAGGACTGTGGTAATAGTTTAGTTCATAACAATGATTCCATATGTCATCTCTTCACTTCCTACATGCTACTGCTCTCAATACTCTGCACCTTCAGCCCTTCCACTTCGCACTACCCAGCCTGCAGGAGTTACTATGGATTTTCAGCATTCACAGCTTCACTTGACTTCATTTGGAGTTGCAGGTTCTCAGCCTTTTGAAAATCATGCCCTGCAGTGTTAGGGCTGTAGTAATTCCCCTGCACTGATGCTGTATGAGAGAGCGAGGGAAACTGAGGGCTTCGGGTCTGATGAATTAGTTAGGCCTTTTTAAAAGAGACTAATTGCCCGAGAGGGTTTGGAGCTGTCCCCAACTCCCAGCTATATCACAGAGGTGTGTTACGAGGGACCCTCTTTCTCCCGATTGCTGTTATATTTTAGGGTTTCTCTACAATCATGTGAGAGGCTTTTCTTCTTCCTGACTATCAGAAATTATTGGGGAATGGTGGTATCAAATTTAGGCTGCACATCACTTTTCTTCCACTCTCTGGCTGATTCCTGCAACTGAAATGGCACCCAGGGAGAGCGAGCCCAGTAACTTCAGGCCAGAACATCTTTAAAATGAGGAGAAAGCGGATCAAAAAGTGGCGTCTGTGTTGTCACGGCTGATGAGGAGCATCTCTGCAGCACTCTATGCTTTTATTCATGTGAGGAAAAAATGCTCTTTGTGCACATATACACAATGCTCTTTGTGTATTGTTCTTTTCCCCCGGCTGAATCCTTATAGGGCCATACTGGACCTCTTCCACTAACTGCCGGTGGCCTTTCACTGTAGCCTCCAGAGGCCTCTTCAGTGTGCTGCACAGAGAAGGTTCTAATGCCGCCTCTACAAGCACATGAGAATGAAATTCAAGAGCATCTTGAACCTGTTTTCACTGACTATTGTGGGCCTCTCTTTTTGGCTACCAAAAGCATCTTCCGTCAGCTACCACAGGCCTTCATGTTGGCTAGAGCAGGCCTCTTGTCACAGGCAACTTATGTGAGCCTGTTCCAGCTACAGTGGGACATAGTAGAATTGCTGGTGGGGATTAGCGGTTGTGCTCCTAAACTTTTTCTTTGGTGTCACTGTCATTGAATCATTATTATGATACTCTTGAATTTCATTCTCATGTGCTTGTAGAGGCGGCGTTAGAACCTTCTCCAAAGATGTAAAGCAACTATATCACCATTAGTGAAACCACTCAGGTGCTTTTAGCATCATCACTCAAAGTGTGTAGTTCTTCTCCTGTTAAAATCTCACCATTTCTATTAATGCTTTTATCTCTTTTTCTAAAGAAAAGTTTGGGCTTGCTAAATACTACTCTTTCTATCATATTGTAATTACGTGCTCCGGTTGTCATTTTTCCCCTTAATAAACTCCAGCTAAGGATGCAGTAAAATCAGATCTCTCAGCTGAGATGGAAGTTGTGGGTATTGTCCAGAGGAATGGGTATCTGGACCTCTAGGTTTTAGTCCCCGATTTGCCACTGACACACTATGTGGTCTTAAACAAGTCATTCAACCTGTGTCCTCATCTGTAAAATGGGAGTAATGATATTTCCTATGTCAGAGGGAAGGATACTCTAAGGATTAATGTCTGTCTGTAAAACAGCTTTGAGATTCTTAGATGAGAGGTGCTATAAAAAGGCAAAATATTATTCTTTATTTATTGTATCTTACAGGAGGCACATAACTCATCTGAGACATAAACGGACCTCAGTTCCACACAGATCTGTTAGCTTTTTATTACTGACTTCAAAAATGATAAATCCTGGAAGTCAAATTTTAGAAACTTTATTCATGTTGAAGAAACATATGCCACAGACTTAAATTCCTCCTGTGTTATTTTGTGTTGCATTCCTCATTTTGCATCTCTGCCCTGTTTAAACCCTTGTATCACACCCACTTGGGGCCCTGGCTAGGTGGAGAGCTATGATTAAAACTGCGTAAAACTTTTAAATGGTACTGGGTGTTTAACAATTTAGCCATGCAGTCCTAGCTTTGTCCACCAGGTGTCACTGTTGCCCAGAGTAGCTGCGATGACTGAAATAGGAAAGGAGAATAACTGCAATAAGCACAACTGAATGATGTATAGCTTATACGTTCATGCTTTATTATTCCTTGTATCTTAAATTTAATAACCGAAAGACAGTATGTCCAATGGTTAGAGCTAGAAACTAGGAGCCAGGACTCATGAATTCTGTTTCTGCCCCTGCAGCTGACACACAGGGTAGTCTTGGGCAAGTCACTCTGGGCCAGATTTTTAAGGTATTTAAGTGCCTAACACCCATTGATTTAAACGGGAATTAGGTACCTAAATGCCTTTAAAAAATCTGGCTTCTGTATCTCAATTTTCCATATCTGTAATATAGAGATAATGATCCTCACCCATCTCTCAGAGGTATAAAGCACTTTAAGCCTCTTGCATGAAAATGCTATTTGTTTATTAGTTTTTATTATAATAATTATCACTAATTGTTAATTATTATGAAGAGGAGGAGGAAGAGTAATAGTTCCTGGAAATGGGAGGAAGTGTTACATCAAATCAAAAGAGCAAGAATGATGCAGATACATTTTTTAATAATAGATGAATTAGTTTCTTTGCAAGGATATTAAATAGTAACATGGGGTCACATTCTCCCCTGGCCCACACTCTGTGTAACCCATTTGAAGTAAATCGAGTTGTACGAGGCATAACGTTTTCATAAGAGATTTAGAATTAATTGGGTTCCATACACTGCATCAAAATTCATGTGGTATGAGATACCGAGGATCCTTACAGACATTGGCAAACAGGTCTTCACAAAGCTTGAAACACTGAGGGGACAGATCAGCAGAGCTATGGGAGTTTGGCAGCTAATGGCAGTAGCCCAGCGAAATCTTCATATACCCACTGAAGAGTTACTACTCAGGGTCTTTACTTCCTGTGTAGAGATAGAGATATTCTTGTACATTTAAAATTATTATTGTACTTGTACATAGCACCTTTTCATCACTTAAATGACATGACAGTCTGAATGGTATACAGAGATTACTTTAGCTACAACGCGGGAAGAATGTAGCATCTGTTTGACAGTGTACAGTAACACTGTGCAGCTATTAAGAACCTATGTGAAAGTGAAAGGGGTGTTTAAATAGGAACAGTGCAATTACCCATTTGGTATGTAGCCAGGACTCTAACCCTTTAGAACAGTGAAGGGATCTAGCAAAACTGGTACCTTTGGTTCAGCAGCTGCTCCAGTGCTAAGCTGCCAGCGCAAACAGGGCATTGGCATTTTCACCACCATGTCACAAAAACCTACTCAGAACAGGCTCTCACAATACCGTGAGCAAACCAGCTGAGCCTTGTCTATACCAGTGCTCACGCCATTGCTACTCCTAGTGCAGCTGCATTCTTGTTGGCATTTGTCGAAATGTGGGTTATAGCTTAGCAAGGACAAGGCGTTCATGACCACAAGTGGAAAGGGCCTCTGCTTTAGGTCTCATGCCAAAGACGGTACCGCCAGGAACACAGTGCCTCCAGCACCATGATAAGATATTGACTGAGCACTAAGTGAGGGCTGAGTGGCGTAAGTTGGATCATGAATGCCTCTCTCCCTCTTGCTGTGCACTCTCTCTTTAACCATGCAGTTGTGCTTAGTACAGATCGAAGTGAAGGAGGTTCGGTCATAAAAATACAGTATGTTCTTGGCAGAGAACAAAAAAATCAGTTAATCTGGATCCTGCAGCTAAGATTTTTCCTTCATTTTATGTATTTCTCTTTTTTTTTCCTTCAGGGATGTCTGGTTTAGCAGGGGATGTTGCAGCTACTAAAATCGTTGAACTGTCCAAAAAGAATCGTGAGCTAACTGCTGAGACAGGGAGTGAAAAAGCCAAAGTGAAACAGCTGAATAACAAAGTCAAAGAGCTTGAAAAAGAAGTAAGGTCTCTTCTGTTGTCACGGTAGAGCTTTGAAATCAGGCCAGTAGCTTTCTGAGGGCAACGTCTGCTTGAGAAACTGGTTTTGATTCTTGTTGCTGCTGGTCGGCTTGTTACAGCATCAGCTCTTGCCATGGGTTCTTTTAATCCCTGCCCTTGGGAGGACAGATGGGGTCCTTCTCTTAGCAGTTTCCATCCTTTCTGGAAGGATGGGAATGAGGTATAATGAGCCAGAGATTCATGAAATGCCAGTTAGAAATAGTAATTTGTATCTGAAAATGCAGGTGCTTGTCTAAAGGGTAATCACAGCAATCTTCTATAGGCCTTTTGGGGTGGTTGTTTTTTGGTAGGAATTATTTCTCCGCACCTCGGAGAATGAGACTACAGACCTGTAGATCTATCCCAGCTAAACAAAAGGAATCCTAACATTATTCCTAAAGCTTAGTCATGGGGCATTACACAGCAGGGTTTTTTCCCTTTAAAATACTTATGGAGTCATAGGGTTAGGTAAAATAATTTATTTTATTGAATTTTGCATGATTTTCATATAAAATGGGTGAATTGGAATTCAAAAGTCTACATTTTATTGAGGAAACCGATTTTAGATGTGGGCATCATAATAGGATGTTCTGATCCCATGCCTCCATCTCCATTGGACTTGAGCTACATTTAGGTACGTAGATACCTGCTTTATGTACCTAACTTCTGAATGTGAGCATCCCTCGATGCCCACATTTGACGACTGATCCCATAATTGCAAGTCAGCGGCTGGTTACGGTTCTTTCTCTTAGTAAAATAACACAGCTTCTCTCAGGGAAGATTGAATTATGTGTTTTTGAAATGTGTATTTATGTGGCTACCTGGAAAATTTAGTGGAAGATGAAGACATTTTTGCTGGAGTAATTAAAAGCCACACATCCTTTTGAGGTTGTTGTTATTCTTCAGCTTAATCTTCCTTGGAGTTACGCTCTGGTCACTGTCTGCATTCCATAATGTGCGCGTGTGTTTCAGCTACAAACAGCCCTGGGAAAAATCCAGTCTCTTTGTGGCAATGACTCAGGAATCAAGCAATCGATGTTGAGAAGGATGGAAGGAAACTCGGTATGAATTATGTTTTTTATAGAAAAATTCAAAATGACAACTAATAATTTGTTCCTTTCTGTTGTACAGTCTCTTTCATCATGATGAAATCATCTATCCTTGCCATTGGTGTTATAATCTGTCCTAATTGCTCTATGTTCAAACTCAGTGAGTGCATTTGAGTGGATGGTTATAATGTTGGAAAAGAAAAAGTGTTGTGACCTGGTCAATTGATCTTCCCTCTCTCCCTGCTGCATCTTTACAGTGACTCAAATTAAAAGAGGGTTATAGTATATATCCGCTTCAGAGCTCACAAAGCAAGCCATGATCTACCACATACCATCGGAATTGTGGGGGCTACAGGAGAATTGATAATTATTTGCATACATAAAAGAAACAATAATTGTTAATTTTTAAGAGGTCCCTGCCAAGTTCTGTCAGAGTTGCATTGTGGTTTGTTTTTATTTTCTTTCAATAACACAACTCAGTTAAGGGGTTATTCGGCAGCATGGGAGCCTAGTGGAAGGACGGTAGACGAGGAATTGGAGAGGCAGGATGACCCAGAGGCTAAAACACAGGACTTGGAGTCAGGGAGATCTAGGCTCTATTCCTGGCTCTGCCACAAACGGACTGTGGGATCCAGGGCAAACCACTGAACCCTCAGTTTCCCCATCTGTAAAAGGAGGGTAATAATAGTTACCTGTTTCACAACAATGTTGAGGCTTAATTCATTATTGTTTGCAGAAGCACTTTTGAGGATTCACAAGATGTACAGAGTATCATTATTATTAGAGGAAGCACAATCCACTGCTACGCAGGCAAGGCGAACAGGCTGACTAGCACTCAGTCTGTGATGAAGGGTGTCCCTCTGTCTCCTCAAGGCAGATGGGTTTGGACAGGAGCTATTTGTAGAGAGAGTCCTCCTTTGCTGAAAGGTCGCTGTATCTCTCAGAATGTACATGTACATTGCTATTCTGTGTGAACCCACTCTGAGCCACGTCTGAGCTTTCCTCATGGTCACGAATTGTCCTTTCTTGTAGTCAGTTCTGTTTTCTATAGTGGATTCCATCCTTATCAAATACGTTTTCCTTCTCTCAAAGCCTGAAAGTCCAGAGTTGAAAGCTTTGCAAGAAAAATTAACTGCAGCCAACTTTAAAGCAATGGAGTATCGCAATCAGCTCCAAACCACAAAACAGGAACTAAAGATGATGCAAAAGGTACTAGTCCACATCTTGTAATGTATATAGTGATCTGGGCCTGGTTTCTGTAATGGAGACAGTTTGTTTGTTAAATCAAGAATGGTGCTTCATTTTCTCTTGGTTTTGATTATTCTCCTTGATTCACTATTAATCTATTCACTATTAACCCACACCAGGATTCACTATTAGTAGAGATTCACTAATAGTGATTCACTATTAACTATTGATTCACTATTAATCCACACCAGGAAGGAAGGCACAAGAGGGGTGAAAACACTGGTTGGATTCTAAAGTGGAGAACACTGAGCTACATGAAATTCCCGGTCTACCAAGGCCACTGTCACTTTCCAATATTTCTACTGATAGTACTAAATTCTGTAAGACATTTATGCCCTGATTCAACAAAACAGTTAAACTTGTGATTGACATTAAGCACGTGCCTAAGTGCATCCCTGTTCAGCAAAGCATTTAATCACATACTTAGCTTTAAGCACAGGCTTAAATCTTATTTAAGTCCATGCTTATAGTTAAGCACATGCTTAGGCACTTTGCTGAACTGGGGCTTCAGAGCAACTTATTCCTTCCTGATTCACTGTGGCTCCTTAGTGCATTATTCTGTACTCTTCCCACATGACACTCCCTTTGATCTTACTACTTTGCCTAAGAGACCTGCCGTGGAGATCAGAGAGGAGATGTTTTCATAGAATCATAGAATCATAGAATCTCAGGGTTGGAAGGGACCTCAGGAGGTCATCTAGTCCAACCCCCTGCTCAAAGCAGGACCAAACCCAACTAAATCAGCCCAGCCAGGGCTTTGTCAAGCCTGACCTTAAAAACCTCTAAGGAAGGAGATTCNAACTCGCTCTCCTTAGTGTGGCTGCTTTGGAATTGTATAGGACAGACAGCCCCAGGTCTGTAAGGGTTTGCAAGATGTCAGTGTTTCCATTGTGCACCTGATGTGTTTTGGTCAATGGCTGGTTATGTATTTGTTATATGAGAAAATAATTACATATGTTGAAACCTGTTAATAATGGTGACTAAAGGGATTTCTGTCTGTTAATACTGGTGGCCATGTAGTACAATTTGAATGCCCCCTCCACATATATATAGAATTGATTCACCTTTCACTGTAAGGACAATTCAGACATTTTATTGAGTGGTTCCTTTCTAAAGAAAGAAGAATATCCAACCTTTAAATATTGAATTGTATTTAAATACCCATTTCAGCAAGAATTTGTTGGTACTTTGGTTCCCAGTGAAGCCATTAATATTAGCCAAAATCTGGTCACAAACAGTTCTCTGTTGTAGTATTGATCTGACAGAGCTTGCTTCATATGGGCTGAATATGAGTTACAGGCACCAAAGGGATACAGTAAGTATGTGTATTTCTGTTTGCTGGGAGAAGGGCCACATTTACACACACACACACCAGTCTCATGGTTAATATTCATGGCTCATTCACAGCTTTTCACAAGTGAAGTTGGTGAAGATGTGAATATTCAAAATCTTTTGACCATCTCTGGCAGTTGGCGTGGACGGGCCCAGCAAATACTTGTTCTGCAAGGCAAGGTAAGTTACTACTCTGGGTCTTTTTCTTAATCTATATGTAAAGTTACCTTTTTGGTGTTTAGAGCTGAGTGCCAACTTGCAAACACATACTGGGCCTCCGTGTTTATTGAAATTATGACATTTTGAACATGGACATATTGTATAGTGCAGTCCTGCAAAATCCCACCTGTTCATTCACCTGTGGTGAGTATTTTTTTTTTCTTCTGATGAGCAAGTAAAATATCACTAGCTGTCTTGTTATCAATAAGTCGCAATCAATGCTAGGCAAGTAATGCGGTCCCAAAAAAAAAGACTAATATCATTCTGGAGGTAATTGTCCTGGTCCACTCAGACCTGGTGAGGCCTCAGCTGGAGTACTGTGTCCAGTTCTAGTTGCCACATTTAGGGAAGATGTGGACAAATTGGAGAGTCCAGAGGAGAGCAACAAAAATGATCAAAGGTTTACAAAGGTTTAGGGGGGAGGGATAGCTCAGTGGTTTGAGCATTGGCCTGCTAAACCCAGGGTTGTGAGTTCAATTCTTGAGGGGGCCACTTNTTGCCACATTTAGGGAAGATGTGGACAAATTGGAGAGAGTCCAGAGGAGAGCAACAAAAATGATCAAAGGTTTAGAAAACTTGACCTATGAGGAAAGGTTAAAAAAAACTGGGCATGTTTAGTTTTGAGAAAAGAAGACTGAAGGGGGACCTGATAATAGTCTTCAGCTGTGTTAAAGGCTGTTATAAAGAGGATGGCGATCAATTGTTCTCCACATCATTGGAGGTATTAACAGGTTAGGTCCTGCCTCGGTGCAGGCGGCTGGATTTGATGACCTCTCGAAGTCCGTCCTACCTTACATTTTGTGATTCTAAATTTTGTATTTGGCTGGTAAGTTTTCATGATAGTGTTACAAGCATGGCATGATGCTATGATCATATTTGTAAACTCACACCTTAAAGCAAAGCTATGTGAAAACTTGACATGTATTTTGGGGGATTGGAGAAGGTTGGTTTGTTTAGAAAATACAGTTTTTAAGTGTGATTTCTGCCTTTTAAAGTCTTGCAGCATCTAGTGCTGTGTAAGTCAGGTGCTGGGGCACTGTCCATAACCATGGGACATTTTGTTGTGACTGAGTAAGGGAGTGAATGAAGAAGAAAGATTGCTAGTCCCTAATTTATTTAATTCTTAATTTGTAGCCAGTTGCAGGAGCATCACTTGCTTGCAGCATGTGGCCAAGTATACAGAAATTATTTAATGCAAATAAATGACTAGTCATTTAGTGCTCAGATAAACAGGCATTAAAATAAACAGCTCTACAATATATTGAAATCTGGGGTTTGAGTTTTTGGTTGTTGTTTTTAAACACACCCACCCTAGGAAATTGTGTTACATTAATTAAACTATTTCAAACTTCAGCTCCATTGGTGTTGGGAATCCTGCACTTACAATAAGGTTCATATGCTTAGCAATGAACCTTCTAGTGACATCTTTAACTCTTCATTACTTCTGAGGGGCTTCATCCACCTTACTGCCACTTGGGGAATGGAGACAAGCTGCTGACACAGGACATAAGGCTTCTCTCTGGTTGTTTTCTTGTGTGCTGTCACTCCACTGCAGTTAGGTGCATGCAGCTGAACAGGGACTTTTTCGCTTTCATTGACTAAAACGGTAAACTCCAGCTTTTCTGTGGGCAAAATGGGTCTTCCCTCCCGCAGACATACCTTCCTGTGTCTGGTGTAGACATCTATGAATGGGAATTTGAAAGAGTGGGCCCTGCTGCTGTGCCAGTTAACTGTGATTTGTAATGTCAATAACTATATGACATGACTCTCCACTCTGGACCAGATCCGACCTTTGGATGTGAGACTGTCTTTGACTTCAACAGAAGCAATGCATGCACAGCCAAGGCCAGAATTAGGTCCTGAGTGTACTTTCATATTCTCCCCTAGGTTCGAGAGCTGGAGAATCAATTGGGTCAGAGCAAGAGCAGAGCATCAGTGAATAATGTTGATGAGGAAATGCTGGCCCTTACAGATCCACGGAAGTTGTCAGCCCAAGAGAAAAACCTGTTACGGATCCGCAGCTTGGAAAAAGAAAAGAAAGAAGCCTTGGAGGTAAGGCACGGGAGCTGCGATAGATTTGCATATAATACATGATATGTAAGAATTCTGCCTCCCTTTATGTGGGTGCACTAGAGAAGGGATAGGGCACTGTCACACCCACCTGGGGCTAAATATAAGTAGGCTCTCAGTGCCCAGGAGTTGGAGAAGTGGCTAGCACTGTTGGATTCTCTAGTGGCCCCAATGGGTGTGGGGGATGCATAGGGCCATGGCAGCAAGATGTGCAGAGAGGCATGGGCTCCATACAGTACAAAGGTTCAGCAAGTGCACTTCTCTATAGACTCTCCCCACCACCAGTTGTTAGAATGCCTCCAGCTACCAGCACTGAGGCTGAGAACCTCCTTCCCCGTCCCCACCGCAGTTCAGCCTTGCAGCTGGTGTAACTGAGCACCTAGGTGTACATATGCCTCTCACGCTTGACAATGAGGATAAAATCGGCAATCCACAATTACGTACCCCATGGGCCAGATTCTGCTCTTACACCAGTGTAAATCTGGAGTAACTCCATTGTTGTCTTCCTGTCACAGGCACCATTCACAATAGTTGCTCAGAGTGGAACTTCATAGTTCTTAAGGCAGAAGGGACCACTGTGGTCATCTAGTCTGACCTCCTGCATAACACAGGCCAGAGAACTTCCCCAAAATAATTCCTAGAGCAGAACTTAAAGAAAAGCATCCTATCTAAAATTGTAAAAATTGTTAGTGATGGAGAATCCACCATGGCCCTTGGTAAATTGTTCCAGTGGTTAATTACTCTCACCATTAAAAATTTACACCTTATTTCCAGTCTGAATTTGTCTAGCTTCAACTTCCAGTCATTTGGATCGTGTTACACCTTTCTCTCCAAAATTGAAGAGCCCATTATTAAATATTTGTTCCCCGTGTAGGTATTTATAGACTGTAATTAAGTCAACCCTTAACCTTCTCTTTGTTAAGCTAACTAGCTTGAGCTCCTTGAGTCTGTCACTATAAGGCAGGTTTTCTAATCCTTTAATCATTCTCATGACTCTTATCTGAATCCTCTCCAATTTATCAACTACAGACACTCCCCGGGTTACGTATACCCGACGTACGCAAATCCGCACTTCTGGAAAAACCTCCGTAAACTAGAATTAGGAGATTTTTTTGTTTGTTTTTGTTTTGCGTAATGGTCGGGTATATGTTTCCAACTTACACAAAATTCGAGTTACGCAAGGCATTCCGGAATGGAACGATTGCGTAAGTCGGGGAGCGTCCGTACCTTCTTGAATTGTGGCCACCAGACCTGGACATGGTATTTCAGCAGCGGTTGCACCAGTGCCAAATACAGAGGTAAAATAACCTCTCTACTCCTACTTGAGATTCCCCTGTTTATGCATCCCCGGATGGCATTAGCTCTTTTGGCCACAACTTCACACTGGGAGCTCATGTTCAGCTGATTATCCACCATGACCCCTATGTTTTTCAGAGTCACTGCTTCCCAGGAGAGATCCCCCATCCTGTAAGCATGGCCTGCTTCCTTTGTTCCCAGAGGTATACATATACATTTAGCTCTATTAAAACACATAGTGTTTGCTTGCGCCCAGTTTACCAGTCTGGGGTTCCTCCCCATTTCCACTGGTCTTACTGAGATTGGAATCTGGCCCAGTGTCGCCAGTGTGTTTGTAATATATAATTTTATGTATTTATATTGTGATGCTCTTTATTCTTCAGAGGAGGATGTTAATCAACAGTGTAGTCACTTCAATTATGGGGCAAATGGCAGCTCAGGAACACGGTGCTTCAGGTTTTGGTACAAAATTATAATTTGCTTCATTGCAAAAACTAAATCTGCTTAAATCCAACCAGATTCCTGCGCACTGCCAGTGAGCGAGTGATGAGTGAAACATGCAATAACAATATAGCTATATTTCTATTTACACAGAGGTGAGTCACTTTTTGACTGCCAAGCCAATGCACAGTTCTGGATTCTAAAGGACTGGGTCTGCTTCCCTGTGCTCCCTTCAGTGAGAAGATGCATGTAGACCAGGGGTCGGCAACCTTTCAGAAGTGCTGTGTCGAGTCTTCATTTATTCACTCTAATTTAAGGTTTCACGTGCCAGTAATACATTTTAACCTTTTTAGAAGGTCTCTTTCTAGAAGTCTATAATATATAACTAAACTATTGTTGTATGTAAAGTAAATAAGGTTTTAAAAATGTTTAAGAAGCTTCATTTAAAATTAAATTAAAATGCAGAGCCCCCCGGACCGGTGGCCAGGACCCNCGGGTATATGTTTCCAACTTACACAAAATTCGAGTTACGCAAGGCATTCCGGAATGGAACGATTGCGTAAGTCGGGGAGCGTCCGTACCTTCTTGAATTGTGGCCACCAGACCTGGACATGGTATTTCAGCAGCGGTTGCACCAGTGCCAAATACAGAGGTAAAATAACCTCTCTACTCCTACTTGAGATTCCCCTGTTTATGCATCCCCGGATGGCATTAGCTCTTTTGGCCACAACTTCACACTGGGAGCTCATGTTCAGCTGATTATCCACCATGACCCCTATGTTTTTCAGAGTCACTGCTTCCCAGGAGAGATCCCCCATCCTGTAAGCATGGCCTGCTTCCTTTGTTCCCAGAGGTATACATATACATTTAGCTCTATTAAAACACATAGTGTTTGCTTGCGCCCAGTTTACCAGTCTGGGGTTCCTCCCCATTTCCACTGGTCTTACTGAGATTGGAATCTGGCCCAGTGTCGCCAGTGTGTTTGTAATATATAATTTTATGTATTTATATTGTGATGCTCTTTATTCTTCAGAGGAGGATGTTAATCAACAGTGTAGTCACTTCAATTATGGGGCAAATGGCAGCTCAGGAACACGGTGCTTCAGGTTTTGGTACAAAATTATAATTTGCTTCATTGCAAAAACTAAATCTGCTTAAATCCAACCAGATTCCTGCGCACTGCCAGTGAGCGAGTGATGAGTGAAACATGCAATAACAATATAGCTATATTTCTATTTACACAGAGGTGAGTCACTTTTTGACTGCCAAGCCAGTGCACAGTTCTGGATTCTAAAGGACTGGGTCTGCTTCCCTGTGCCCCCTTCAGTGAGAAGATGCATGTAGACCAGGGGTCGGCAACCTTTCAGAAGTGCTGTGTCGAGTCTTCATTTATTCACTCTAATTTAAGGTTTCACGTGCCAGTAATACATTTTAACCTTTTTAGAAGGTCTCTTTCTAGAAGTCTATAATATATAACTAAACTATTGTTGTATGTAAAGTAAATAAGGTTTTAAAAATGTTTAAGAAGCTTCATTTAAAATTAAATTAAAATGCAGAGCCCCCCGGACCGGTGGCCAGGACCTGGGCAGTGGGAGTGCCACTGAAAATCAGCTCGCGTGCCGCCTTTGGCACGCGTGCCATAGGTTGCCTACCCCTGATATAGACTATGATATGATTGATCTCTTCTGTCATTTCACATTATTTGTTTACATAATTGCAGAAACTCAGTGGGGAACATAACACTCTCCAGAAAGATCATGAGGATGTGAAAAAAAAACTGGATGCATCAAAAGCCAGGAACAAAGTGCTGTCCAATGAGGTGAAAGCTCTGAAAGGACAAATCTTAACGCTGCTGGAGAAAGGAAAGCACGACGATGAGCTCATAGATGCCTTACTGGTACAGTCTGACTATTGCAATCCCGCCCAGGCATTACAGGATTAGTGCTCTAGCTATAATTAGCGATAGCGAAGGCATACTACAACACAGTGACCAAAACATACACTTAGGATAGTTAGAGGCCTGTAAAATCCATGGGGCAATCCTAGGTTTAAGAATGATCCCAAACTTCTGCATTTTATATTGAATCATCTTCAGACACAGGTAAAGATTTAAAATTGGCACAAAGGGAACGGTGACGCATTTGGAGGTGGCTATTGGCTGCATGTCTCATAAGAAATGTCCAGCAGAATTGTCATAAAAGGTGAAGACAGGGTTGTCTGGTCAGTAGAAAAGGGGATTGGGAATCAAGACTCTTTAGATTCTATTCCCAGCTCTGGTATTGACTCACTCTGTGATCCTGGGCATTTGGTCAACATTTGTCAGGAATGCTTACTAATTTTGGGTGCTTCAGTTCTTTGTTGCCCAACTGGAGACACACAAAGCCTGATTCACAGAGGTGCTGAGCCACCTGCAGCTCGTGCTGACTTCAGCTGGAGTTGTAAGTGCTCAGTGCCTCTGAAATAAAGGCCTAGGCTGGCAGTCAGAATCAGAGGACACTGAAAGTTTTTGTCCAGGATCACACAGTGGGAATGGAATCTAGAGAGTCCCAGTCCTGTGTGTCAGTTTTCTAACCTGCAAAATGGGGATAACAATACTACAGTAACTCCTCACTTTACGTCGTCCCGGTTAACGTTGTTTTGTTGTTACATTGCGGATCAATTAGAGAACATGTTCATTTAAAGTTGTGCAATGCTCCCTTATAACGTTGTTTGGCAGCCGCCTGCTTTGTCCACTGCTTTCAGGAAGAGCAGGCCGTTGCAGTTAGCTGGTGGGGACTTGGAACCAGGGTGGACCAGCAGCCCCCCTATCAGCTCCCTGTTCCCTGTGCCGCAGCTGCCCAGTAGACTATCAATTGCCAGGCAGTTCAGCTCTCCCTCCCCCCGATGCCGTGTGCTGCTCCTGCCCTCTGCCTTGGAGCTGCTCCCGGGAGCCTCCTGCTTGCTGTGCAGGAGGCGGGGAAGAGGGGTGTTAATGTCAGGCTGTCCCCGTCCCCCCTGATCCTTTACCCCATCTCCACAGAGCGGGAGGGGGGACACGACAGGGCTCAGGATGGAGGGAGCTTGTTGGCAGCAGCTGCTGTCTCAACTTGCTGATCTACTTAAAAAGGCAGTGTACTTAGAGTGGGGTCAGCCTACTTAAAGGGGCAATGCGCGTCTCTCTCTCTCACACGGTGTGTGTCTCTGTCTTTCTCTGCCATGCTGTCTCCCCTCCCTCCATTCGTGCTGCCTTGTAGAGTGTGAGGCTACATTAACAACAATGTGTTAACCCTGGAGGGCTCAGCCGAGTGCCAGTTCATCACTTAGCAGTAAGGCATTCCCTGGGAAATATCCCACCCTCTGACTCCACCACCTCAACCAAGCTTCACAATCATCATTGCTGTGCACAGTATTAAATTGTTTGTTTAACACTTATACTGTGTGTGTGTGTGTGTATATAGAGAGAGAGAGTGTGTGTGTGTGTGTATATATAGAGAGAGAGTGTGTGTGTGTATATATATATATATATATAGAGAGAGAGAGAGAGAGAGATTCTTCTGTCTGACGAAAAAATTTCCCTGGAACCTAACCCCCCCGCTATTTACATTAATTCTTATGGGGAAATTGGATTCGCTTAACTTTGTTTCGCTGAAAGTAGCATTTTTCAGGAATATAACTACAACGTTAAGCGAGGAGTTATTGTACATTCTTTGCCCAGGCCCCACCCCTTTTTAGTATGATCCTTAAGGAGTAAGCCTTATTATCACTCATTGTGTTGCCAAACACTTAACCTTACTTGTACCTGCATGTAGGCTCCGTTCACACTTGCATAGCAGCCATGCACACCCTTCCATGCACTGCAGGGCTTTACAAGATCGAGGCCTGTGAGTACTGAATTATCTCGCTCTGCAGCATGTTGCTCTGCATTATGCAAAATGTGAAATCCTTGCAGTGGACAGATGCTGAAAGTACTTGACAGTCAAGCTGGTCCCAAGACACTATTAGAGTAGGAGCTTAGAACGTGGTGGACCAAATTTATCCCTTGAGTAACATTACTCACTTTAATGGACTTACACCAGGGATGAGTTTGGCATGGTATGTTAATACTACAAAATATGGATTCTGGCACTACTGATACCAAAATGCGTGTCTTACTTGGGAATAGATTTAGATGGGAAATACGATTTTATGCATATTTAATGGTCACTATATACAAAAAAGAACATACCATGTGTCGTTTCTGCTTCACCAGAACGAGCAGAAGCAAATGCATGAGATCTTAAAGCACCTGAGCGTGCAGGATGAGAAGAACAAGGAGTCCCAGCAGAGTCTAGGCCAGCATTTGAACAGCGAGGCTCAGAAACAGAGCAGTCTCATAGGGCAGCTCCAACAGATGGTGACTGAACGAGAAGCCAAGATTAAAGAGCTGGAGGAGGAGATGGGACTGCTCACACTTCAGGTAAACCTAGCAAAAGATATTAACTATAACAGCAGCTCCCTGAGGGAATTATGTTCCCATTTCCAAAAATGCTCCTTTCCCCACTTAATCTGAGATTTCTGCTAGTTCAGAATACCAGCACCCAGCTGCTTCAATAGCTTCCACCAATGCCAGGGGTAATCTATCAGGGAGACTTTCTCTGAGTTTCCTCCACACCTGTGTGACATTTCCTCAACGCTTTTGGGCGGTGGAGATGGCGTGAGTGTAAGTCACATCTAAGCTTTACAACGTGATCATCAAAGCTGAGTTACAGTAAAGAAAAGCCACATGTAAATACTATAAAAGCTGTGGCACAAACTAGCCAAAGTCCGGAAAACTCAAAACGTAGAGTGATATTGGCTGTTAACTTGCAGTTGTAAAGAAAGTAAAAAAAGCTGTCTTGGGGTGAGATAAGGAGCAGTTAGTCCTCTCACGTAACTACTAATCTCTGGATTATTTTGCCAGCAGACTAATATAATAAAAGTTTCATAGCCTTCCTGGGCTATTGTGTTCATCTGCTTTGGGATGCCTTGCAATCTTCTATGGACTAGGATGGTTTAGTGGTTAGGGCCCTAACCTAGGTTTTTCAGAGACCTGAGTTCAATTCCCTCCTCCACTAAATACTTCCTGAGGGACCTTGGGCAAGTCACATAGCCTCTTTGTGCCTCAGTTCCCCATCTGTAAAATGGAGAGAATAACACTGCCTTACTTTACAGGGGTGTTAGGATGATAATTACATTAAAGAGTGTGAGGTGCTCAGAAACTGCAGTGATAGGTAGCCGTATAAGTACCGAAGAGAGAGAACTTGAAGCAGAATACATGTTAACTTTGTAGACCAAGATTATGGTTTGATCTGAAATTCTGGAGTTTCAATTGATTCATTTAAAATTTTTGGGGGGGGTGTTCAAACCTGAACCTCAAAGTGGAACTCCTGGGGTAGAAACTTCCCCCGATGGACAGGAACCAAAGGTTCCCAGGAAACCTTGTAAACCAAAAACTCTGGGATGTACACTGCTCTGTCTGTAAGCAACGTATCAGCTCTGGGTGCAGTTCTGGTCTGCTGCATTAGCTGAGCCAAACCTGCACAAAGCATGATGGGCTTTCTATTTTGCTCCAGCAGCATCAGAAGAAAGAGACCACTGAGGAGGGCAGTTCAGAGGTTGCAGATACACCATCTTCAGAGCACTTAGAAGAGCAGAGTTTTACTCTAATCAAACCACCAGCATCGGCAGGCGATCATGTTGGAAGGATCGGGTCTACTCGGTAAGAAAAACTTAATTTAAGTCTTTAAAATAGATATGAATTATTCAAAGGAATACTGTCAGCCAGGCCAAACCACAAATGCAGCTTCAAGACGACTGTGGCAGCTCATTTGCATTATAAGGGAATCTCTTAATCATGTTATCACTTAGACATTTGTCCTGGGACACAGAAAGATCCACTTATCCACCGATATTATGCATTTCGCATGTTTATAGTACAGCTCATTCTGTCTCTGACTCAGATAATATTCCCATGGTTGGCTTAAGTGCCTTTGGTTTTGTCACTGAGAGAAACCGGGCGGCTAATGGGCAGGCTTCTGTAGGTGGCCTTGAAAATGAATATGAAACTCTGATTTACATAAGCCATCAATCAGTTGTGTATTGTATGAATCATCAAAGCTGCTTTGTGTAGGATTTCATCACAGAAATTAGAAAGATGTAAGACATCCAGTAAGCTGTTTTTCTTGAGTACCCACCAACCAACCCTACCTAAGGAGCTGTCTTTTTGTTTACCGTGGTCGTTCTGCAACAAATAAAGGTCTGATTCTCATTTACACTTGGGCTGCTTTACAACACTCTGGCAGTGTGTAAAGGTGCAATACAAATGGGAGTAAATTATGCTAGCACCCACTTAAAGGCTCCTGTGCACTGCTAATGTGGTACAAAGTGGCCTTTGTGCAACTGAGACTCAGGCCGCCAGGGTTTTCATAAAATCTCCTTGCTCATGCACCTGTTGTAGTTGAAGCAAATAGGTTGTCATTAAATAAAACTGTTAACAATTTTTGTTGCGGATAGATTTGGGTCTGATCCTGCTTCCTTTGATGTCAATGGTAGGTTTTTGCATAGACTTTAATGGAAGCAGGATCACAATCTTTCTGTGTGTTGTGAGCATATTTCCTTGTACTGGCTTGTAGCTTAGAAAAGACAGAAAGGTCCTGCTGCAGCTAAAGCACTTCCCCTCACACTGTCGGTACAGCCCTGATTTGGGAGCCGTGGTTTATTATGGAGTGGAAGGGTCTCCAGAGGTATGGCCCCTATGATTTTGATTCTCTCACTTGTAACTCCCCCAAACAAGTTTTGGTGCTTTTAGGTGGCAAACCTGTATATTATCCAAATTGCTTCAACTCTCTCTTCACAGGAGGAAGGGCCACCAGTAAAAATTAGGCTAAAGAAGCTTCCTGACTTTGTTAAGCACTTTATAAACACACCCAAGTGCAATGCATTAACTTTAGCCTAACACGCATGGCTACCATAGCGATGTAAAGAAAATACTTATATACCCAGGCATGCACTGAGCGAGGCCAAGCCCTGCGAGAGCCGTGGTTAGCTGCATGGGCACTGCTCACTCCCTTACTATTAATATTTTGATGAACAATCCTTTCCATTTATTTAAAAAAAATTAAAAGTGGATCTTCTTTTACTTACAGAAAAGATCAAATGAAAAATGCTATAAAGAGGGGATACAGACAACCCGAGGGAATTCCAAACCTGAAATACTTCATTTGTGCTCAGAGCACTGTTGTCATTACCAGCTGTTACCCATGAGAGATTTGTGCATTACCTTACCCCTTCCGTTGGCAGCAGCCCCAAGAGGGGGGGACATCAGCTGGTCTGACATAGAATATCAGGGTTGGAAGGGACCTCAGGTGATCATCTAGTCCAACCCCCTGCTCAAAGCAGGACCAATCCCCAACAATTTTATTTTTTTTGCCCCAGATCTCTAAATGGCCCCCTCAAGGATTGAACTCACAACGCTGGGTTTAGCAGGCCAATGCTCAAACCACTGAGCTATCCCTCCCCCTTCTGTCCAGTAGAGGGCAGTGATGAACACACACGTTGTAGGACCACAGACCGTCCCAGACCTAGGACTTTATTATGTAGAGCAAGGGTTCTCAAACTTCATTACACCGCTGATGTAGAGTTTTTTGTTTTCTTCCTCATAGCACTGTGTCTAAGATGGGGCACACACTTGTAGAATCTGCAGCTACAAACCCTTCGCCTCCAAGTAACAGTGTCGCATCTGGGAGGTACGTTTACAGTCTTTTGTATAGGTGTGGGGAGAATTCCATTGGCACCCACCAGACAGAGACCAGCATACTCTTAGCCCTGTCTGCATCAGCTAATGATCCTAAACCTAGTGAGGGGCCCTGATCTTTGTAGCAGGAAAGCTCCTGTCTAGTTGATCGCATCACAGTGTTTTGACTCAGGCTGGCTCTTGTTTGTGTTCTCTTAGTTTCTGAAAATAAATGCTGGGTTTCTATCCCACCTCCCAGTGTTCACAGTACAGGCATGAGCCCTAGACATTCCTGTGTAAGTCAATGGGAGAGAAAATAAGGGAAGCGCACGATGGGGTACCTGGGAAATCTGCCTGGCTTCTTGCGTCAGATTGCAGCCAAAAGAATGCAAATCCCCTGCACTAATGTTTGAAGCCTTTCTGTTGGGGAAAATCATTGCCACCTGAAATGCAGTTATTTAATAGATGGTCGTAGGTATGCCCCGTGCTTTGCGAATACAAGGGCAGTCTCACTACAATGGGTTGTAGCACTGGGATGGGAGCAGGTGTTGGTGAGTAGATCGGCACTGGAAGGTTTAACAAGAGACCTGTGGTTTTAAGAGAGAGAGATTTGAAGTGGGAGAAAGAAGATTAGCCAGTGAGAGGTGGGAGGCCCTTCTAAGTGAAGTCGCACAACTGTTTTATTAACATAGTGCAGGCTGGGTGGTGGTTGGAGTCGGGGGGCGCAGAGATTGGTGGCACCTCTATTTTGTACCTTGGCTTAGTCCCCAGGCTAGTAGGCATTTGGTACATTTTTCAAGCCTGTCTTTGCTTCAGTTGCTTTCAGTCATGGGAAATAAACCGATCCCTAAAGTTTTTGCTGTTCCTTAGGCTTGCTGACACCGAGAGCCCAGATCTGAAAGTGTTTCAGACACAAATCACAGAGCACAAGGCTCTTTGCCATGCTGCTGAGGTGGAAAGAGACAGGCTCACAGAACTAGTCACTGTCCTGCAGAAAAGGTAGCAGCTGATTTTGATATTTCCCTTTGTGATATTATTATATCTAGCGGTTAAGAAATCTTTAGACCTACAGGCATTTGAAAGGCTCTGTAGTATGTAACCCAGCATGCCATCAGATATAGTTGTTTTTAGTGATATTTTGTTTTTAGTGGGTGCTTTTTGCTTTGCTCACCATATAATAAATTACTAAATTAATTATGTTCTTATTCTTATGTTTTATGTTATAACTTTCTCAGTAATTCTCCTTTTCAGCTATTTCCCATGCATCGCTTCAATGTAATGGCGACGCTTTTTTTTGCTGAAAGTTTTAGTAAAACCCATTAATCTGATTGAGTTATAAGAGGGTGAAGTAAACATACCCTTTGCTCTTTAGAAACATTTAAGATGCATTTTTTTTTGCACAGGAATAAAATCCAGAAGTTTTGACCCCCAGTCCTATGCTCTAACCCCTAGACTCTCTCTAGTCTACACACTAAATTTTTGTCTGCTTTGTAATGCAGTACGTTTGTTTGCTTTCTTTACTTATTTTACATTGAATATTGTGTGTTATTCCACTTGCCTATATTTTGGTCTGTGCATTTCACTGTAGACAGTTATATACATAATTTCAAACGTTGAAAAGGTAGGTATCACTCACTGTTTCTTTACAGGCTGAGCCTGCAAACACGCACAGGCAATTGTACTCACGCATGCAATCCCAATGACTTCAAGGGACTGCTTGAGTAGGTAAGGATAAATGTGTAAGTGTTTGCAGGATTAGGCTCAAATTAACATGAAATAATGACCAAAAACACCAGAGTCAATGAAATTCACAGTTAAGGGTGATGTGTACCATATAATGGTGACTCTGCAATTCCACAATCATCACACATTATCATGGGCTCTCCCAAGACTTATTGCAAAAGTCTCACAAAATTCACTTACAAGACCTCTGGATAATATAATATAGTTCCATTAATATTTTTACCATTAATATATAGAAAAATGATTAGCCCCCCCCCACACACACACTTCGGGGATAGGTTGCTTAAACTCAAGTAATGTAGATGAGGCTAAGGTCAAGAAAGAGCAATGGAAGTGGTTAGATAAGTGGGACTTGATGAGAGACTGCACAGATTGCCATGATTTAGGACTCCATTGTGCAAACACTTAACCACTGAACATGGTACTTTCTGAAGTCAATGAGACTACACTTAATAGTAAATATTTGCAGGATTGAACCCTGATTTTGGAAAGGAGAACAGCTGGGGGGACTTGATTTGAGTTATTCATATTGGTGGAGGCTGTTGCAAAAACGGATCAGTCCCTCACTTTCACCCCTTCTGTCTAATATGAGAACCAGGGGATACTCGATTAAATGAAAGGGCAGTGAATTTAGAACCACTAAAAAGATATATTATTTTATGCAGGATGTTGGCAGCCTATGGAGATTCACTTCCACAAGAGGTCAGAGTCTCTCCTACTCTGGATGGATTGCTAAAGGAACTGTATAATTTTATGCTTATTATAACACTTTTAGGTATGCAAGCTAAGGGAGTAATAAAAATAACCAAATCTATTTGCTTCAAGAAGTAAGCAGCGATCACTCCCAGAGGTCAAGAAGGAAATTGCTCTTCCTTTGTATAGCACTATACAATAGTTGAGGTTCATTATAGTTTTGACAACTTCCCATGAATCATTTGGTATCAGCCACAGCCCTAGGTAGGATACACCATTGGTCTGATGCAGTTTGGCAGCTCCTGTGGTCCTGTGTGAGATTTTCTGATTAATCGTTTAAGATGCTGCATGGGATAACTATAAAATAAAGACATGTTCCCACTGAATGACCGTCAACAACTCAGCACTGCATGCTGCCCATTAACTGCATTCTTAATATCATCGCTGTGTAAAGTCTCATGGTGTCTCATTGCCTTCAGTCCCATGCACATTTTTTCAAAGTACTTTCTAGTGGCTGAGCTAATAAAAGGCAACATCCAGAAGCGGGTGGGTGAGGTTCTGTGGCCTGCAGCATGCAGGAGGTCAGACTAGATGATCGTGATGGTCCCTTCTGGCCTTAAAGGCTATGAGTTTCTCTTCATTTCAAGGAGATGCTTGTGGAAATCTTCGCTATTTACATAGGAGACCAGAACAAGTAAATATCAGATAATGCTGTTAGACCATTTTTACTACTTTGCTTCTATGCTAGTCCAATGTATTAAAAATAGAAGCAGTTTGTTACTGATACAATTATTGGTCTGCCATCAATAACCTGCAACATCAGTGGTTATTTGTATGGGAAGCTGAGAGACCTGGGCAACTTCCATCAATAAAACAATTCTTTATAATATATAACTGAACCCCATGCTCATTAGCTAACTCCATCTTGCAAACATGGCCAATGCCTTTTGGATGAATATCTGGAATATCTGCCCTTGAATACCTGGAATATTTTATTGTGAGCTGTGCATCCAAGGGCAGAATTTGAAACTCAGACTGGTCAGTACGAGAGTCCTGATAGCCTGAGTATAAAAAAACCGAACCACTTGTTTTGAACATCAGGGTGGTCGAAAGCAGCGATAAAGTTTTGGAAGCTGAGAAGAAGCTTCAAGAAGAGCGACGTCGATCAGTCATTTTGCAGCAGCATCTTGAAAAAATGAAAATGGATGCAGGGAAGAATGCAAACAGCCAGAAACCCCTCCCGAGGAACAAAACAGGTGAGGAGCAGCATGGTATAGGGAGTGCCAGGGAGTGTCTGTCATCTAGTCCACTTCCCCATTTGGCAGCCAGGAGATGTGAATAGCATCTAGAACCCCGAGCTTGTGCAGAGTTATACATGTGCTTAACTTCACGCACTCAGTTCTGCTGAAGCCAATGGAACTACTAACGAAGAAATTCTGGCCCCACTTGGGGAGTTTGCCATTGACTTCAGTGGGGCCAGGATTTCACCCACAGTATGCAAGCCTTTGCAGGATCAGGGCCTACGGAAGAAACTTGAAGCTGCTATGCACTGCCACCAATTCTAGCACTGTATTCTCTCTGCTCTTTTGCTTGAAAGGTTCAGCTGAAGGTTAAATTGAGAACAGAATTAAATGATACATCCCAATTTAAGGCCTGTCAGTGTCTATGAAAAACTATTGCTGGTCTTGAAGTAATTAGATCCTGTGTCATTTATTAGCACTAAAACATGATAATCTGCTGCTATAAATATGAAAGCCTCACTAACATAGTTAAAGAAGAAAAGCTCATTGTGGATTGTTAAATTTTTATTTCCTTGATTAGATCCGTTTATTGCTTATGGACTGTAATCCTATAAAATGTCTAAAAACAATAAAACTGTATATATTCTTATGGAAACTTTTACAATAGTTTCCCTTTTTGTATATACTTGAAATATATAGCGGATGTTACCAGGGATCAGAACGTCTCTTTGGTAAGGAACTCATCTCCTTCTTGCCTAATTGGTCCATTATGTTCTCTGTACACTGTCCATCTCTCTCCTCTCCCTACACACACTTCCTTTTGCTCTTTAGTCCTGGAGTAGTTTGCTTGGTTTTGATGGAAGGGAGAGATTCTACTGCAGCCATAGCCTATTTCTCTGCAGTTCATCTGATCTGAGTGTGGTGTACTTGGTCAGGTCCATATTAAGCTGAGAAAGGTCTAAACGGAATGTCTATATCAGGGGTAGGCAACCTATGGCACGAGCTGATTTTCAGTGGCACTCACACTGCCCGGGTCCTGGCCACCGGTCCGGGGGGCTCTGCATTTTAATTTCATTTTAAATGAAGCTTCTTAAACATTTAAAAAACTTTATTTACTTTACATACAACAATCATTTAGTTATATATTATAGACTTATAGAAAGAGACCTTGTAAAAATGGTAAAATGTATGACTGGCACGCGAAACCTTAAATTAAAGTGAATAAATGAAGACTCGGCACACCACTTCTGAAAGGTTGCCGACCCCTGGTCTATATGATGCAGGGAGTGGTGTTGGTTATTCACTGGATGTCGCTCTTTTCCCTCTGAGTCCATGTCCCCATAAACTATTAGCGTGCATTGTGGTGCTGAAGGGGCTGTCTTTTGGAGGAGATATAAAACAGAGGTCCTGACCACTTGTGCCCTTAGATGTATTACTATATGTTACCCACTTAAATTTCCCCTGCAGTCACAAATAGAGATGGAATCTGCTCTTCCTTTCCTAAGCCATTTTATCCAGTTATTGTGCTATGTTACCGGTTCTGTGCTTCACCCCAGAGCTGTCGGCATTTCATAGTTGGATGAAGCACAGCCTGTGTATATCAGTTTGCAAGGCACTTTGGGATGAAAGGTTCTGTGTATATTAAAAGTTAGCTCATTTTCACTGTATACTTCAGGACCAAATCAGCATTCTGTTTAAATAAAGACTAGTATCATCGATATTACATGACAGGAATTGGTACATAAAAGTATTGAAATCAATGGGAACAGGGACCCTAAAAATACTTTTGAGGCTCTGGGCCTAAATCCATAACCTGAATGGATTGCAACCTTATTCACCAAAGTCTGTTGGGGTTTTTTTGTTTTTTTCCCCCCAAATTGTTCTCAGTCCCTTCTAGTGATTTAACATTCTCTGGAGTTTATACAAGCAGCAAATCGACAAATCTTAAAAATACCCCTTTAGCAGAGAACTTAGTTTCTCCTAATGGTGTTTCTGCCAGATAATTCAGGAAAACCAACGGCATAAAGGAGAGACTACAGTACCCATTAATGTTCCCTTTCCTTTCTCAAAGTGCTAAATCGGGAAGGGCTGATCTAGTTGTAAATGTTAATGTTTTTATTCTCTCACAGGCAGAGAATTTAGGTACTAGTGCTAGCAGAGCATTGTTGGTATAATACAAAAGCAACACATTTGTTTGTCTCTAAAATTGTTCCTGTTTTTGTTTTGTTTTCCTTGTTCAAAGAAAAAAAATGCAGAGCAGTTTGCTGAGTAAAATCCAGTGGGGATATAGGTAATGACTGTCGTGTTTGCTGATCAGTTCTCTAAGATAAGATAGAAGGACAAAGGTATTTTCTCCATTAGGCAATGTAACCAGTTTTTTTCATGTATTTTACTTCCCTCCCCACTCACCAATTGCTGCACTTCCAAAAGGAAGGATCAAGACCTAGCACCTTTCAGAATTGCTTTGGCAATGAGTTTTCCTGTCTATTTTAATTGTTGGGAACATTCATGTTCATTCAGGCCCCAGTTCAGGAAAACATGTAACTTTAAGCACATGCTTAAGTACTTTCCTGAACTGACGCCGTAATTGCTTTCATTGCGAAGATCCCAAAGTGCTTTATGAAGCCGGTCTCTGTGTATAACACACCGATATTCATTTCTCTCAGCTATTTAGAGAGCACCAGTCACTGTAGTACTGAGTGAAATACAGTTTCAAGATAAGCTTAAAAAATAATCACATTCTGTTCACACCTCCCAGGGGTTTGGACACTTGCACATTATTTTATATAGAATAATTTTATTCTTCCTTCACTCTCTCACTCTCTCTCTCCACTCAACTCACCACTGATCATGTTTACAATTTCGCTGAAAGGAGATTACAGAAATCTACCCTATGTATTTACATTAAATGAATGCATGTGCTCAGACTGACCAAACCTCTCCTATTATTTATCCTCCATCTCCTGAGTTCTAAGGTAAAGCCATGTGCTGTTGACTGCAAAGAATTGCCGTTGTCCCATAACAGAACTCCATGCTGTGATTAAATTTACAGGTCAGTCTGCTAATAGCTCCAGACATACCTTGACTGCGAGCGATAGGAAAGATCTCACTGCAGCGCAGCTCTCAGAGGTGCCACTAAAATCTCAGATAGAAGAACTGACTACAAGGTATGGCTTTTCTTTTCGTATTCTGTATCGCTTTCAACTTATTTGAAATGGGGCTGAAATTAGCCCATCCTCATGTAGATTAAACCAACCCCACTTTTAGGGTCATGATTCTCTGGGCCACATCCTCAGTTGGTGTAAATCTGCTCCAGTGGAGCTTCTCTGATTTACCCCGCTCTTTTGTCTTTGTTGGCAGTACTCTGACAGCAGCATAAGAATGGCCATGCTGGGTCAGACCAATGGTCCATCTAGCCCTGTGTCTTGTCTTCTGACAGTGGCCCGGGCCAGATGCTTCAGAGGAAATGAACAGAACAGGGCAATTATCGAGTAATCCATCTCTTGTCATCCACTCCCAGCTTCCGGCATCAGAGGCTTAAAATCTCATAATAATTATACGAACACAGATTCAGGAGTGCTAGATAGACATAAACCACTAAGAAGAAAGGAGCCTTTTATTACCCATTGATCTGATGCATGTTAATGGGAGTTGAATGTTTGTCAGTGGCAAAATAGTTCTCAGTGATATCAGGGTAAAGAATCCTGACTTCAGAATATCCCCCTTTGTATCAAGGGGATGGGAAACAAATGCTTAAAAGCCTGCTATTTCTCACTCCTGTTGTAAGATTCCCAGCGACCATGTGTTTCTGTCCTTGCGGCTGATGCACAGTTCCTGTTTGCTCCAGCGCGCCGCAGCTGGAATGAAAATTTCCCCTTTGCATTCACATAGGCTTACGATCCAGCTGGATGAGAATGAAGCCTTGAAGACCGCCCTGGAGAGCACTGTGAACATGAAAGAAGAAGACTTCAAACTGTACCAAGAGACAATGGGCCAGGTGAAAGAGATCTTCCTACAAGCTTTGAGGCAGCAGAAGCAAGAGAAGAATTAAAGCAGGACATTCCAAATACTTTGACTGCAGCAGGGGGGACTCCAACAATAGCTCCAGTGATTTGAAATGCAGCTGGGGTGTCATTATGTAGCTATTCTCCCAGATTGTTTTCTTTCCTTAGCACTTGCAGGAGAGGGTGAGAAATATTTCAGCAAATTCCTGGCGGTAAGAGTCAGCAAGAAATGGGTTCTCGTAACCTTTTAATACTGTCCATGCAATTGTTTGCACACTATGGAGCTCCAATGCTGCAGTCTTAATATGGGCAAAACTCCCATGGGTTGCAGTGGGAGTTTGTTGAATCAGGCCCTATATCTGAATGCTACTCTCTTTATCTGTAAATATAGGACATTTTTCACCATATTAAGTTCATCCTCAAGTTCTGCTTTATGAAAACCAGGGGGGCTAAAGCTAAGTTTCTTTAATTCATTCAAGTGGCCAGAAGCAGCACACTGATATTTATCTAAGGTGGATTTTTTTAATAGCACTCATCACTGTGGTACCCCTGCGCTGAACAGGTAGGTTAGCTCTGCTTGCCAGTGTCTGCAATGAACTTGGCATGGAATTTTGCTCTTTGCCTGTCCTAGGCTTTGAGTCCTCTGTGTTGGCTGTGGCAGGATTGCTTCCGCAGGTAGGTGGGGCTTGCAGGTTACCTCCAAGATCAGTCAGACTTGCTTCAGACTAATCTCTGCTAGCTCTGGGCCTCAGCTGAAGACACCGTATTGCCTGCTCTCACACATTTGTCATGCTGTCCAGCTCTTGGTCTCTCTTGGAATCAACGGCAGCAAAGACACTGAAAAAACCCAACCACACTGGTGGTGTCCCCCAACTAAAGTGACTAGGAGTTTTGAGCTGAAAATACTAGTGTCTCTGTCCAGTATCCTTGTAGCCCGGCACTTTAGTCAGCAAGACAAGTGACATCAGCTGCAAGCCAATTAGGTATCAACAGGCAGCCTGCCAGCATGAAGCCAACGGAAGAGATTGCCAGCAAAAGCGTAGCATGGGAACTGGATATTAAGTGGCTTTTGGATAGCGTTGCTCTGTTTTTTAACGTTCAAAGCCTTTTTTAAAAGCAGCTTCTCTTCCCTTTCCCATTAGCTTGCACGTCTCGTTTTGATTAATTGTGTTTCATTCCACGGGCGTGAAGGTTGTCTAACACTATCCAGAACAGTAGGTGAAAAGAGGATTCACCATCATGCATTTCAGAAGCAGGCTACGGACTCACTTCTTCATCCTGGGATCAGGTTCTGATTCCACTTACCCTGTTGTAAGGCTGGAGTAACAAGAGAAGGCAATGCAGTTATTTCAGATTTAGTGAGATCAGAGTCTAGCCTCTGGTCTCCAAATCTTTTGGCTGGCGTCAAAAACTCACCCCTGAGAGAATTCTCCAGAGTTCCCTAAAGGTTGCTGACCCTAAGAGGGGGCTCAGTTTTAGGGAGAATCCCATTTTTCCCCAACTCAAAGACCTAGAGAGGACATTCCAAGAAGAACAAATACAGGTTCTTATCAGTGTGCCAACAGCACGTATTGTTGATCTTAAATAACTTGGACCAGATCCTCAGATGGCATAAGTCAGTGTAGCTCCCTTGAAGCCACCAGAGCTATGCCAGTTTATACCTGCTTAGTATCTGGCCCCACGAGGCTGAGTCAAATTTCCAGACATGACCACCAAAAATGTCCAGCTGCGGGTACAATGTCTCTTTTACTGGTGCAATGTGGGTGGCCATTTATAAACGTTTGGCCATGATCAATCTAATTTTTCTAGAGTAAAGTGCATCGTAGCATCTGATACACAGTTAAATCCCTCTGTATTTAAAAAGGAACCCACTCTGAATACGGGTGGCCTTTAGCCTGACCAAAGCAAATGACTTCTGGGGCCCCAGAAGCCCATGGAAGCTCTGCATCTTGTGAGCTGGCTTTATCTCCCTCTTGGGCAGCAGGAATAGACTGGGTAGCAACAACGCTTGGCCAGATTCATTCTAGCAATGGAATCTAAGAAAGAGGCAGTTTGTGGCCTACATTCTCCCCCTTGTGAGAGCTTGTGGTGCTGCAAATCATGGAGCCACCTAAAAACGACAACACGTACAATCTACCATATCCAAATGTCATGAAAGGTCTGGACAGCTGACGACATTATTAGGTTCCGCCATAAACACGGGGGACACAGCCCTTTTGATTAATGGTATTTTGAACAGCTGAGGTCTGGATAATGNATATTAAGTGGCTTTTGGATAGCGTTGCTCTGTTTTTTAACGTTCAAAGCCTTTTTTAAAAGCAGCTTCTCTTCCCTTTCCCATTAGCTTGCACGTCTCGTTTTGATTAATTGTGTTTCATTCCACGGGCGTGAAGGTTGTCTAACACTATCCAGAACAGTAGGTGAAAAGAGGATTCACCATCATGCATTTCAGAAGCAGGCTACGGACTCACTTCTTCATCCTGGGATCAGGTTCTGATTCCACTTACCCTGTTGTAAGGCTGGAGTAACAAGAGAAGGCAATGCAGTTATTTCAGATTTAGTGAGATCAGAGTCTAGCCTCTGGTCTCCAAATCTTTTGGCTGGCGTCAAAAACTCACCCCTGAGAGAATTCTCCAGAGTTCCCTAAAGGTTGCTGACCCTAAGAGGGGGCTCAGTTTTAGGGAGAATCCCATTTTTCCCCAACTCAAAGACCTAGAGAGGACATTCCAAGAAGAACAAATACAGGTTCTTATCAGTGTGCCAACAGCACGTATTGTTGATCTTAAATAACTTGGACCAGATCCTCAGATGGCATAAGTCAGTGTAGCTCCCTTGAAGCCACCAGAGCTATGCCAGTTTATACCTGCTTAGTATCTGGCCCCACGAGGCTGAGTCAAATTTCCAGACATGACCACCAAAAATGTCCAGCTGCGGGTACAATGTCTCTTTTACTGGTGCAATGTGGGTGGCCATTTATAAACGTTTGGCCATGATCAATCTAATTTTTCTAGAGTAAAGTGCATCGTAGCATCTGATACACAGTTAAATCCCTCTGTATTTAAAAAGGAACCCACTCTGAATACGGGTGGCCTTTAGCCTGACCAAAGCAAATGACTTCTGGGGCCCCAGAAGCCCATGGAAGCTCTGCATCTTGTGAGCTGGCTTTATCTCCCTCTTGGGCAGCAGGAATAGACTGGGTAGCAACAACGCTTGGCCAGATTCATTCTAGCAATGGAATCTAAGAAAGAGGCAGTTTGTGGCCTACATTCTCCCCCTTGTGAGAGCTTGTGGTGCTGCAAATCATGGAGCCACCTAAAAACGACAACACGTACAATCTACCATATCCAAATGTCATGAAAGGTCTGGACAGCTGACGACATTATTAGGTTCCGCCATAAACACGGGGGACACAGCCCTTTTGATTAATGGTATTTTGAACAGCTGAGGTCTGGATAATGAAGGCTGAATCATATTGTACCAAGCCCCCATTAGATTGCCATGGATGTGTACATTTCCACTCTGGCAATGATTACATAGAATTAGGTGGGAGGAGAAGACATTCCTGCTCACACTCTGCTATTTTGGGAATCTGCAACAGTGGGGAAAGAAACCAGAAAGTTTGCTGAGTTGTAGCAAGATGCAGAAACCTTGCCATGTGGCTGGGTGCTAAATTTAAGCCTGTACCTTGCTTCTAGCAATTCTGAGCCTGATTCTGCTCTCGCTTACACTGAGATGTAAATCAGGAGTACCTTCCACAGAAGTCAGCATGTAAAAGCGGTGCATGCAAGAGTTGTGGAATGGCTCAGAGGGCTGCAGGATTCCAGAGATGGTTTGATGTGAAGCGATGTGCTTTTGTAAGCATATTCAGTGAACACACAGCCTAATGTTTTATTATTTAAACCTCTTCTTTGAAATATGACAACTTTCATTTAGCACATTTGTGTCCCTTTTGTGAACGTGGATACGTTATGGGGAGAAGGGGTTTTGCATATATGCATTTTTTTCCAAATAGTTTTTTTTTTTTATGAAGAGTACCCCAATACGTCTTAAAGAAAAAGTCAGATCCAAGGTAAAATAGTGGATGTAACTCACTCAGCAGTAATTCTGCTCTGTTGGGGAACCTTGTGAATTTGCTGCATCACATTAGAGAGAAGTGTGGTCTGAGCAGAGGGCTGGAAGCCAGGACCTCCTGGTGTCTCAGCCCAGCTCTGAATTAGATTCCCTTTGTAGCCTGTGGCAAATGACTTCTGCTTTGGGTCCCTCATCTATAGCTATATGCTATCTATAGCACACACACAAGTGTTGCCCCGATTGACTCACATTTGCACATTGCTCTGAAGCTGTAGGGCTGTTGCTCTGCACCTTGTGCCTTCATTCACGCCAGTGCACAGTGAGTGTAAAACACTATCAAATCACTGAGGTGCTTACTTTGCCCTGATGTCAGTGATGACACCAGGTGCAGGCAATAGAGAAATGAGCTACTTAGGTTCTATGTCAGTGCTTATGTCGTAGTATTCCCACTGCTTCCTTACTATATGATATAGCTGGCAGTTTAGACCCTGATCCTCACCAGCAGCTGAGCTATTTTTTCCTTCAGGTTCGCTCTTACCTCAAAAAACAACTGCTGTAAACCAGCTCACTAAAAGGATGTATTCCCAGAGTTTAGGGCCAGAAGGGACTACATAATCCCCTAGTCGGACCCCCTGTATAACACAAGCCCCTTTATTGAGCCCAATACCTTGTTTGGCTAAAGCATATCTCCCAGGAAGACATCCAGCTGATTTGAAGACCGCAAGAGATGGAGAATCCACCACTTCCCTTGCTAGTTGGCGCCAGTGATTAATCACCCTGTTATATGGCCGTCCAGCATCTTGACAGGTGAAAGGAAACGCGACAAAGTCGGTCCGTCAGTGGTGTTTAGCAATGGAATGGGAAAAGAGCCCGATGCGCGAGCGGCAAACCTTCCCACAGTGGCTACAGGGCCACTCGCCACATGGAGGTTAGAAGAGCACATCCTGCTTCCTGGCTCGCCTGCGGGCCTCAGCCTGGGCTCTCTGATGGCTCTCCGCAGCGTCTGCAGCAGTCTTAACCCGGCTTCTCCAGACTGAGCGCTTGTGAGCAGGATTTTCCCAGTTGTCAGTGGGAATGCTGAATTGCCTGAGGCCTTGCTTGACCTTGTCGCTGTATCGGAGCTTTGGCCTTCCTCTGCATTGTGGGTGGTTCTTAAATTGGCCAGAGCGCACCGCTTGTTAAGGAGTGTTAAAACTACAACTACTTTGTCTTCACTACGATTTTACCACGTTAGCCAACATGTGCTAAGAACACACCTTTTTTCTACTCTAGACAAGGCCAGAGAATGACTCGACTGAGGCATAGATTGCTCTACTCTGTGCAGGTAGGAATTCTACTGAACCTCAGAAGTTATCCATTGAATGGATACCGTTTTTAACAGTGCAATCAGAACGCTTGGAAATAAAAGTACATAAAGCATTATGAGTGGGTTGGGAGTTGCTTTTTATTTGCCTAAAGGCATCTGCCGGAGAAAAATATGCCTCATGACAGTGGTGTGGCTCATAGGATCGCTTAACAGCAATGTGAATCGAGTTGCCTTATAACTATTAATAAGAGAGCATACAGGGTTATTGCTAAGGTTGGTTCTTAAATATATAAACTTCTTCCATACCCTGAACGCTACTGATCCAAGGGGCAGCCCTGGGCTCGAAAATTTCCCACTGTAACCTTGTACGAATCTGTAGAAATTGGCTAAAAGTGCACAGCAATAACCTCAAGCATTAATATGTTAAAATTAATGTCCTCTGTTTTTACAAGGGACTGCCTAGCTCAGGTAAAGACCTTTTACCTTAGAGTCACTGGTTCAAGCCAAGCCCAACCCAGGTAAACAGTTCCCAAATACAGTTCCCACCTGATGCCTATCCGGCCAATGTGCAATGAGTCTCTGCCTAGGTCTGAGGGGATCACAAATCTAACCCTGGTCTCTCTCAGATGGAACAGGAAGCAGCCATTCCTTCAGCTAAATGTGCTGCTTCTTGCTATTAGGCTCACAGGTATATTTTTCCTCATGTGGGGCTCCTGGAAGAGGTGGGTTATAGGAGAGATTTGAGCAAGGCCTGGGTGTGGGCACAGTGGGAGAGAAGAGATCTTCCATTTGATCAGCGGTGGGCAAGGCACTTCCGCTGAAGTTTGGCCTGGATAAGGGCTGCAGGCTTTAGCCCACCTCGTTGGGTAATCTGGGGATGAAAAGTTGGGGCTCTCCATGCATGAGTTCATATTGCATTTACAGACCAACCTGCAGCCAACGCAGCAGCTGCAGCCACTGCACGAGCAGGGGGCAGTTGCTATGTTCACAAGAGGAATGAAGCGAGGATGCAAATGGAAAAAGCCTGTAACCGAGCCACCACGTTCTAAATTAAGCTCCGTCCAAGAGGAGTATTGGGTTTCTCTTGTCATCCTCACCTCTGCCATGGTAGCTTGTAAAGCTTGCTACTCCCACAGGACAGGATGGCGTCCTGGTACATAAATACTGGCTAGATCCCCACACTGCTCCCATTTCGAGCCAAAGGTTTGGAACCTGAATGGCAGGTGCCGGCAGAGGGTAAAGTTCTTGTTTAAAAGTTTCCCTGCCCCCTTGTTTTGTTTTTGTTTTTTGGTAACAGAGAGAACGGTTCTTCCTGAGGACTGAATAGCTTTAAACAGAACAACATTCACTGCAGGGCAAGGCAGGATCATAGAATCATAGAATCATAGATTATTAGGGTTGGAAGGGACCTCAGGAGGTCATCTAGGAGAGGGAGAGAGACAGCTTTGCAGCTACTATGCCTGTGAGGAAAGCTGGTCCAGTGGTTAGAGCACTAGCCTTGACTTCAGGAGCTCTAGAGTCAATTCCCTGCTCTGCCACAGACTTCCTGTGTGACCTTGGGCAAGTCACTTATAGACCTAAGGCACAGAGACACTATCTGTAATGGGGTCAATAGATAGCCCTACTCTCAGGGGAGTTGCAAGGGTAAACACCTTAGAGTGTGAGGGGATGTGGGCCAGACAAGTGCCATAAGAACGGCCATACTGGGTCAGACCAATGGTCCATCCAGCCCAGTATCCTGTCTTCTGACACTGGCCAATGCCAGGTGCCCTAGAGGGAATGAACAGAATAGGCAATCATCAAGTGATCCATCCCCTGTTGCCCATTCCAGTTTCTGGCAAACAGAGGCTAGGGACACCGTTCCTGGCTAATAGCCATTGATGGACCTATCCTCCATGAACGTATCTAGTACTTTCTTGAACCCTGTTATAGTGTTGGCCTTCACAACATCCTCTGGCAAGGAGTTTGACAGGTTGACTGCGTTGTGTGAAAAAACACTTCCTTTTGTTTGTTTTAAACCTGCTGCCTAATAATTTCATTTGGTGGCCCCTAGTTCTTGTTTTATAAGAAGGAGTAAATAACACTTCCTTATTTACTTTCTCCACACCAGTCACGATTTTATAGACCTCTATCATATCCCCACTTAGTCATTTCTTGTCCAAGCTGAAAAGTCCGAGTCTTATTAATCGCTCCTCATATGGCAGCTGTTCCATACCCCTAATCATTTTTGTTGCCCTTTTCTGAATCTTTTCCAACTCCAATGTATCTTTTTTGAGATGGGGCAACTACATTTGCACGCAGTATTCAAGCTGTGGGCGTACCATGGATTTATATAGAGGCAATATGATATTTTCTGTCTTATTATCTATCCCTTCTTAATGATTCCCAACATACTGTTCGCTTTTTTGACTGCTGCTGCACATTGAGTGGATGTTTTCAGAGAACTACCCACAATGACTCCAAGATCTCCTTCTTGAGTGGTAACAGCTAATTTAGACCCCATCATTTTGTATGTATAGTTGGGATTATGTTTTCCAATGTGCATTACTTTCCATTTATCAACACTGAATTTCATCTGCCATTTTCTTGCCCAGTCACCCAGTTTTGAGAAATCCTTTTGTAGCTCTTCTCGGTCTGCCTGTGTCTTAACTACCTTGACTAACTTAATATCTGCAAATTTTGCCACTTCACTGTTTACCCCTTTTTCCAGATCATTTATGAATATGCTGAATAGGACTGGTCCTAGAACAGACCCCTGGGGGCAGTAGCGGCGCCAGCTCTGCCGGCGCCCTAGGCGGCGGAAGGTCCCGCCCCCGAAATCCCGCCCCCAATAGCGGCGGCGGAAGGTCCCGCCCCCAAATTTGTACGGGCGGCGGGGGCGCAGGCGCCCCCAAAATAGCAGCGCCCTAGGCGACCGCCTAGGTCGCCTAATGGAAGCGCCGGCCCTGCCTGGGGGACACCACTATTTACCTCTCTCCATTCTGAAAACTAACCATTTATTCCTAACCTTTGTTTCCTATCTTTAAACGTTACCAATCCATGAGAGGACCTTCCCTCTTATCCCATGGCTGCTTACTTTGCTTGCCATGGCTAGATATACTTACTGTTGGAAACATGCAAACTCCCTGCACACCAAGCCAATCCTGTTTCCTTTGAAATCAAACTCCAGCTCAAACCATAGTCTCCAAAGGAAGGAATGTGGTTTCTGCAAACAAGCGTTGATATACACGATAAACAGGATGCCAGCCCGGGGGCCGCAGCACCTATTTATACTTTTAATGTGTGGCTGTAATCAGAATGCTTGGGCATGGCTGAGAGGAATGGGATCACTTGGGAGGGACCCTGCCTACTTCAATCCCTGACTGGTTCTCTTTGCCCCTCGGTGGGTAGGCTGGTCCATCTGCCCATGAAGTGCTAATTCTGGAGGCTGCTCCCACCCGTGCACAGCCGTGCTTCATCCAGGACACCTAATAAGAGCAGGGCTCCTGTGGGGCCAGCGTACGCTGGCTGCGTAAGGCAGTGCTTTGTTTCAAGCCACCACAGTTCTGAATTTGCTCCTGGACCTGCCTCCCACCCCTCACCCTATTTAGCTGCCACAGAAGAACCATCAGTCAAGAGGCACGGGGGTGCCAGAAACAAACGCACGACTGGGCTTATCCAAGTATAACCCTTCTGCCATGTGGAGTCGGCAGCAACCAGGGCCGGGTTCAATCCCTAGAGGTTCCTTTTCAACAAAACAACACAGAACCGGCTCGAGTCCCCACCCAGTAAAATGACACACCACCCCTGGGTGCCTCTGAGAGGCAATACTGCCCCACTCGCGAGCACAGAGTCTGAGTGTAGAAAAGAAACTGTTAATGAAAGGAGGGAAGTCACCCGACATTAAATAGGGAAAACACCACAAGTAGGATTTATAATAATAAAACAGTGAGCAGGACGCCCACCCCAGAGTGTGTGGGGAAGTGCCTTCCACCTCATGTTCTTGAGTTCTACAACCCAAAGTTCTTCTTCGAGTGCTTGTTCATGTCAATTCCAACCAGGTGTGCGCGTGCTGCATGTACGACAGCCAGAAGATTTTTCCACTAGCAGTATCCGTAGGGTCAGTCTGGGCGCCCCCTGGAGTTGCGCTTTCATGGCACCCAATATAGGGCCCTGCCGACCTAACCCCCAGTCAGTTCCTTCTTACCGCCTGTGACGGCTAGCTGGAACTCCCTTTTGCTCTTGCCTCGGCAAGCGCTGCTTCGCAGCGTCACCCTTTGCGTATATAGTTAGATTTAGTAGTAGAGTAGTTAGCTAGTTTTTCTCATAAGTGTCCTTTGGGGGCTTCCCCTCCATCCCCCCAATGCTTTCCCCGATACCAGGGTGCCTCGGTCCCCGGACTTTAAGCCGTGTCCAGACTGTGGCAGGTTTATACCAAGAAGTGACCCGCACACTTCGTGCCTCGGGGAGGGTCTCCTTAGGGACCGTTGTAAAATCTGTAGAGGGTTTTGCCCCAGGACCCTCAAGGACAGAGAACAGCACCTCCAAGTTCTGCTTATGGAGGCAACACTTTGGCCTCAGTCGGAGCCCACAAGTTCGACAGCTGGTCCCGGCCTGGGACCTCAACCTGGTCCTATCCAGACTGACGGGGCCACCCTTTGAACCACTAGCGACGTGCTCCCTGCTCTACCTCTCGTACAAGGTGGAATTTCTGGTGGCCAGGAGGGTGTCTGTGCTCAGGGCCCTAACATCAGAGCCTCCTTACCCAGTGTTCTAGAAGGACAAGGTTCAGCCAGCTTTCCTCCCGAAGGTTGTCTCCCAATTTCCACATCAACCAGGGCATCTGCCTGCGGTGTTCTATCCTAAGCCACACTTGAGCGGCAGGGAGCAGAGGCTTCATTCGTTGGATGTCCGCAGAGCGCTAGCCTTCTACATCGAGAGAACGAAACCGTTCTGAAAGTCCGTGCAACTATTCGTGGCTGTGGCAGACAGGATGAAAGGTCTTCCTGTCTCCTCTCAACGAATTTCGTCATGGATCACATCCTGCATTTGAGAGTGTTACAATCTGGCAGGGGTGCCTGCCTCTCCGCTCACAGCGCACTCCACCAGGCCGCAGGCTTCTTCAGCAGGTGCAGGTTCCCCCCCAGGAAATATGCAGAACAGTGACATGGTCCTCCATACACACTTTCCCCATGCACTACGCAATCACCCAGCCAGCCAGCCGATGCAGCCTTTGGAAGAGCGCTGCTCCAATCAATAGACCACTCTGACCCCGCCTCCTGAACTTACACTTGGGAGTCACCTGATTGGAATGGACATTAACAAGCACTTGAAGAAGAAAAAACGGTTACTCGCCTTCTCATAACTGTTGTTCTTCGAGATGTGTTGTTCATGTCCATTCCAATACCCGCCCTCCTGCCCTGCTGTCAGAGTAGCTGGCAAGAAGGAACTGGGGGGGGGTTGGGTCAGCAGGGCCCTATATCGGACGCCATGAAGGCGCGACTCCAGGGGGCGCCCAGACCGGCCCAATGGATGCTGCTAGGGGAAAACTCTTCCAGTCGTTGTGCATGCAGCGTGCGCACAGCTGATTGGGATGGACGTGAACAACACATCTCGAAAAACAATGATTACAAGAAGGTGAGTAACTGTTTTTTCATTTTCAGTGCCCCTCTCTGCTCCCTCACCAGACCCACTCACAGTGGTTGTCCTTGCTGAGGGAGGACCCAGGGTTCAGAGGTGCATCTGTGTGAGTTCACCTCCCACCCTGGGGGGGCGGAGGGGGAAAAAGGCACCTGGCTTGCTCCACCATCTGAGCACTTGCTCTGGCTGGCCACCCCACCAGCCACCTTTCTGCTCCGGTGGCCTCCCCACTAGCCGCTGTTCCACTCCACCGGCCACTCGCCACTCGACTGGCCACCCTGCCAGCCGCTGCACTGCACACAGTCAACCTTCTGCTGCAGCCTGCTTCTCTACTGTGACCTCTGCAGGTTGGTCTCTTGTCGTTTGCCCCCAGCTCTTTGTGATTTTCAGCTCTCAGCGATTGTCAGCTCCTCGTGGGGGAACTTCATTGCTGAAGCCAGCTGGGCAGAAATGCTGTCCCACAACGAGTGATTTCAGCTCTAGTGAGCACTTAGCCAAAGATTCCAAATGGAGCCCTACTTAGCTCTGCCTTTGAGACGTGGGGAGGGGCAGGTTAAACCAGGCCTGGGGCTTTGAGATAGAGCCCACACCTTCTGGCAGGGACACCTGGGCTGCATCCAAGCCCCTGGCTTAGCAAGTTCATTTCAGTTGCGGTTGAGCCCCTCAGTCAGGACAGGCTAAGCACAGTTCTGCTGCCCTTTACTCCTACAATACAGAAAACAGCATTTCACTACCCCTGCATTCAGTACTAAAGTGATTTGTGACCCAACAAAGTTGATCACTTCCAGCAACGCTGCTCTGTCTGCTGGAGACCTAGGCAGAGCAGGCGTGCTCATGTAAATACAGGCTGCTCCTGAAGTCTTTTCCCCTTCCCAGCTAGCTGGCAGGGGAGAGCTCAGTCACATCCTGCTTACACAAGAGAGACAGACACCGACAGGAGCCATCAAGCCCCCATGCTGCCTGTTCCAACCCCTGCTGCCCAGGCCCCCTGGCCCAGCCACCATTCGCCATGGAGCTCTAGCTGCCATCTGCTCTAACCCCTCAGTTGTAGCCTGATCATTGGAACTCCAGGCTTTGGGGAAAGAAGGTAACAGCGGGTAGGGCAGGACAGGGCCCATTCCCTCTGAATCGGCTTCCCCAATTGATGAAATCCAAGGGCCTGAGCTTGGCCAAACTCCCATTGGCTTCCACAGGAGGAGGTGCTTGCACTAACCGGAATTAAAAAGGGTTGGTAAGCCATCGTCCTGTCCATCTGAGATCATATAACGCCAGTAGCCGTGCTACAGGGGTCTGGGCGTGATGTATGGGCCAGGTTCTGCCCCTCCGTTCCAGAAATACTGCACCACCCGAGTGGGCAAAAGAGCCCGAGGCTGGGCCAGCTGCTCCAGTTCCGGCATGGGAGAGCTCTCGGCTGACACAACGCTGGTAAAGCCAGATCCCGCCCAACCACAGCGTACCCACCACCGCATAGGTGGTGGAGGGCAGCTCTGCTCTGCACCCATGCGGCTCAGCATACGGTCCCTTAGGGTCTGGCCACACTGCAGTGTCAGCCCAGTTAGTAGAACTCAAGTTAGCAGCCCTTGGCTTTGTTAACCTAGGGCCTGACTGTCCACAACACATCCCAGGTTATGAATTGTTAACCCCTGAGTCCCAACCTGGGGTGCCAGCGTCCACACTGCATTCTGTGGGCCCAAGTCCGGCCACCCATATCCCAGACTTCCCATCGTCCTGCCAAAACGTGGCTGCTCCAGCCCTTTGTGGGGCATGTGGGGAACACCTGACCGTCCACCAAACTTGACTGTCCCAAGGACAAAGAAATTCAGCCTGTGGGATACTTTTGGTGGATTTCCAGCGCACAAAGCCAGTTGGGCTGTGTCTACATGGCAAAGCCATACAGGCTTGAACCCAGCTTGATTCAGGCTCAGCCCCGCCACCACTACAGGGTCCCAGGACCCTGGGTCCAATCCTGGGGTTAGTGCGAGATTTGTGTAGATGGCCGGGGTCACTTAGTTACTACAGCCAGCCTCTAGGGGGCTCTGATTTATGCAGGGCTGTGGTGGTGACTACAGCTGGGAAATCAGTGAGATGTAAGCCACTCCCTGGGAATCTGGCCCATGCCTCCCCTTGCAGGGAGGGATAGCTCAGTGGTTTGAGCATTGGCCTGCTAAACCCAGGGTTGTAAGTTCAAATCCTTGAGGGGGCCATTTAGGGATCTGGGGCAAAAATCTGTCTGGGGATTGGCCCTGCTTTGAGCAGCGGGTTGGACTAGATGACCTCCTGAGGTCCCTTCCAACCCTGGTATTCTATGATTCTATCACCATGCCCTGGTGTCCTCTAGCCCCCAAGGAGAAACACTGTACAGCCAAGTAGTGGGCCCTAAGATAGTTTTCTTTCACTGCAGAGCACCATCGCCCCTGCTTTTGCCGCAAAAGCTGCAGTCTTGACGGTAACAGTCTTCCCCACAAGGCACACGTGTGTTTTCCATCCCTCTGAGTCCATTCAAATCCAGGGCTCCCTGCTGCGCCTTCCCATTCGGGTCATTTAGCTGTCACTAGGGCCCCACCTCAGTTAACAACTTCACGACTTCCCATAACAGGCTGCCTCCAGGAGCGGGGACTTAGCATATACGGGCAATAAAAAAATAAAACAGCAGGCCAGCCTAAGCCATAAATCCCCATCCGTCGTAAAGCACCAGCCCCGGGGTGATAAAGAAGGCGCCCGCCCAGAGGAAGGAGTGTGAGTCACATTACAAATTAATCACATTCTATTAGAAATAAAGTTTTTGGGGGGGGTTAAATGACCTGATCCATAAATTAAAGCGAAATGATTTTTATTGCCATGGTTCCCGGGGCTTAATGAAAATCTACCAAGCCGTCCTCCGTTTCTACATCCCAGCGGCTCGCAAAGGGCCTCACGGATTTTCCACTGGAACAAAGCGCTACGGCCACATAGAACAGAGAACCAACGCCTGCCCCAAAAGCTCTGGCCCCTATCACTTGAGCTGAGAGTCTACGGCCAGGTCTATACTCCAGAGTCCATACCAGCAGAGCCCTCTAGTGTTGGTGCTGCCTACACCGGTAGGAGATTTTTTTGCCGGTGTAGGCCCACACCTCCCCAATGACGTTAGCTGTGCCAACAGAGCCACTCTTCTGCTGGCATAGCTGCGTCTCATCTGCAGGCGTTGTAGGTATAGCCGTGGTTTGGAGGGGGGGGGGGTCCCACCCCTGACCAACAGAGTTCAAGTTTTAAGTGTAGCCCAAGCCTCCATTAGCGGTGCAGAACCCAGCATGCCAGTCCACAGCTTCCATTCCAGCCAGCAGGGGGCAGTNGTCTGCAGGCTTTGTAGGTATAGCCGTGGTTTGGAGGGGGGGGGTCCCACCCCTGACCAACAGAGTTCAAGTTTTAAGTGTAGCCCAAGCCTCCGTTAGCGGTGCAGAACCCAGCATGCCAGTCCACAGCTTCCATTCCAGCCAGCAGGGGGCAGTAGCGAGTATACACACTGGTCCGATACACGTCGCTCGGTTGAAAGTCACCCTCGCCAGTATAGAGGATGGACGCCAGCTAGCTGTGCAGCCATGGGAGGGGCTTCTAACCCACAGTAACAAACCGCCTAGGAACTTTTACCTTTTTTTAACTTTGTGGCTTGGTTTAGTCATGAAACAATTAAGGGATGAACAAAGGGCTGTGTTACGCTCATGCCTGGTAAACAAGAAAAGTGGGGGACCAAAAACCAGTGACCCATAATTGGAAACTAGGCCTAATTAGTGGACAAAATAATGCAGGGGGTGGGCTAGTACACCCAGCACGCTGTTGGGGGCCTTAAAGCCAGAGCCTTTGAGAGAAAAGTTGCGCTTCTGGAGCAACTTCGCCATCATGGTTGCCATCCCCCGCCCGGTTGCCCAGGACCCCGCCCGGACCGTCTTCATCCTAATCCCGAGAGATGTCCTGAGTGGGCCAAAGAGAGGGACCCAGGTGGCACCACCTTTACTAGCGCTAGGTGAATCCCAGCCACCACCTGGGATGTGAAATTTTGTCTCTTCCTCCTCCTCCCCTCCCCCCATGTGTCCTTTTCCTTCCCCGCCTCATTTCTTCTCTCTCTCTCCTTTTTCCTTCCATCTAAGACGAGCCTGGCTTAGCTTGCCAAGACCATATATTCTGCCACACACCTATGAGCCTGTGACCACGTAAAAGCCACGCCCTAAACAGCTGGTACGAGTTGGCCAGGGCTCAGAATGCCTGAGCAGCCCATGTGCTGAGGCTGTTTTTCCAGCAGCGAGGTTATGAGCTGCAGTTTCTCTGTGCTGTTCATTTCCCCTGCTGTGTCTCGGTGTGTTTGAAAGGAAATGGGCTTTAACAACAGCCGCAGTGACAGCTCCAACCGCTCTTATCTACCTTCGTCTCGGTTCCTCCTGAAGCCAGCTATTGCCGGTTTTAATACCACCGTAGGGCCTGTTAAACAAGGGGGTTTGTCTCTCCAGCTAAAGGGAACGGGAACAAGAGATGCTGTTAAAATAAAAGCCTTTTACATTTCAAACGCTTTAACCGGTTTTCCTTCTTTCCTGGCTCGGCCGGAACGGGTTTAACGGGTGTTTCACGGTGGGTTTGCCGTAGTGCTAAGCAGGCTGGGGGGTCTCTGTGTCCCGAACCCCAAATCTTGTTTAACACGGGTTAATGGTGGACCGTGACGGGTTCTGTTAGCACTGCTAGCCCAGCCGTTCCATCAAAATTAATACAACACACCCCAGCTGCACAACGGAGCCCACTGGATGAGAACTGTGCTGGTCTGTCTCTTGGCTTGACGGGGCTATTTGTGCTGTCCCTCTACGAGCTCCCACGCCGGATTTATAGCCACCTGCTGCTCCATTCGCACTGTTAAGTGACACCCCTGCCGTAGCGTAAACCTCCGAGCCCTGGCAGCACCCGGGCCATTAACCCTGTATGCGATACGTGCTGCCCTTCTGACGGTACAGGGAGGGCAAATGCAGCGGTGCAGCCCCCGGCAGCCGCATCTCCCAGCACTTCCACTGGGGCCAGATGCTGCTGCTGTCAGGCCCCAGGACCCCGGCGGAGAGGCCTCGCTCCGCGCAGCAGCTCCCGGCTGGAGCGGGAGCCCAGGGCGTCTGCACAGAGGACAGTGGAGCGGGAGGAGGCCGGGGCACCCAGAGCGGGAGAAAGACAAACAGCTGCAGCGGGAGAGAGGCTCTGTCGGGCTGTGAGGTGACCGGGGAGCACAAGACTAGCGGGGAGTCAGAGACGCCACCCGCTGCTTTGTCCCGGCAGGGTCAAATAGTCACCGCGCCTCGGTGGAAGGTCAGGGCTGCGCCAGTGAGCGTTGTCGCCCTCTAGCGGCTGCAGCCCTAAGGCACCTGCAACGGTAGCGTCAAGGGAGGGTTAACAGACGAGTGACGGTGTCTGTCCGGCTTCTCTGGCTGCCGCCTCAGCGCTGGTGCACAGCGTCAGTCTGAGTCAGACAAGCCTGCTGAAGGGCCCAAATCAGTACATTCCCCCCCCCCCCCCCCCCACCCCCCCCCCCCCCCCCCCCCCCCCCCACACACACACACGCACACAATGCCATTGCTCACCCCATTACACACACACACACACACACACACACATACACACGCACAAAATGCCATTGCTCACCCCGTTTTACACACACACACAAACGCACACAATGCCATTGCTCACCCCGTTTTACACACACACAAACGCACACAATGCCATTGCTCACCCCGTTTTACACACACACACACACTGCCATTGCTCACCCCATTTTACACACACACAAACACACACACACACACACACACACACACCAGTGACATTGTGCGAAGCAAAATGACCTTTGTTCCCCAAGGAAATCAACAGGGGGCAGAAACAGCCCTGCCTGTCTAAGCTCCCCTACCAGCCTAGATCTCAAGAAATGTTGGCTGCATCCTAGTGAGACGCCAGGCCTGTCACCCCTTTTGCTGGGGAAATCTGCCAGTCCCCTGCCTTCCTCAGCATTCAGCGCCATGAGCCTCTCCTGGTGTTGGGTTGCCTCTGCCGTTCTTTCCAAGGTTTCTTGACATATCGCCGTTGCTGGACATAACTCGAGATGCTGTCAATAAAATGAGCTCTCCATAGACACCTACATCATGACAAACTGTATTCCCTAGCTTATCGATGCAGCTATCTTCATTACTTTTCCTCTAAGTACACAGTAAATCATGCCAAGGTCTGATGCGCTGACTTCCTCCAGGCAGGAATTGAATACAGCATCCATTGTACAAGAGGGTGATTTCTTCCTGTGCTCCCTGATGGGAATGCTGGCCCAGATCCTCAAAGGTATTTAGGCGTCTAACTCCCATTCAGCGCTTACGTTCTCAGAGATTATTTCCCAGAGCCGCCCACACTCCAGGCTTCAGCTGTGGGGCAGGGGGGTCTCTGGGCTTTAGCCCCACGGGGCAGGGAGGCCACTGGAACTCAGGGCTTCAGTCCCGCAGAGCACGCCGGGGCTCAGGGTTTCTGTGCCACAGGGCGCTGGGGGTCTTGCGAGTTTTGAAAATATTTCCTAGCGCTCTGCTCTGGACGACGCCAGCTGAATGATTTCAGTTGGAATTGGGCACCTGAATACCTCTGAGGCGCTGGGACACACACACACACACAGCTGTGACAGTGCAGGGTCTCTTTCAATACTGCATCGAAGTAATGACTCCTGGCACGGTGAAGCGTGTGTATACCAGTACGGTGTGTTGCTAGAGTCCTCTCCATTTGAGGCTTGACAAATGGGAATTAATTAAGCTTCGCACCGTGTTTGTTAGTCAGGGAAGCATTATTAGCCCTCATATACAAATGGGGAAACTGAGGCAGAAAGCGCTCTTGGCCCTGATTTTCAACAGTGGTGGGCGGTTTTCCCTCACCTTCTCCTCCCCTCTTAGCTTGAGGCTCCCCAAGTCATAAGCCTAGTGAAGTGCATGCACAGTGGGTTTTCTACCGTTTGTCATACACCCCGGGTGTGCAAGGAGGGAATCCTCAGGCTGAGTTTTCTGGGGAGATTAGCAACACATCCTTGACTCCAACAATGGTCTCTCCCTCTGGACATCCTGTACCAGATCCCTTACCCAGCACGGAGCAGATTTTGAGCTCAGTTACCTGTGCAAATCTGGCGTGACAGGGGAATTACTCCCAATTTACAGCATTGGCTCGAAGAGCAGAACCTGGCTCTGTTTCCCTAAGGCTGGGTATCACTGGCTGTTTGTGTTCATTCCCATGCACCATGTACTGCAGCCCGGTGGCAGGAGATGTTTGGGAGGGAAGGGAAAGCCATGAAATCAGCATCAGTTTTGTTCCAGTTTCTATAGCGGTACCACTCCAGCCCGAAACCACATCCCTGCCCCCACGGCCGTGCTGGGGATCAGAGAGTCCAGACAGACACAGAAGCTTTTGATCCTCCCAAATCAGTCCCAAACATGCTGTCTGTGCAACTGGCCAAATAAGAAACTAAAGAATATGCAGCATCCAAATAGTGCGCCTCAGAGCGGCGGATCAGGCCGGCTCACACCGAGAATGGAACAGCAGGGGCAGATGTGATCATTCTGGAGCCGCCATAGAAATGTAAGAAGTCTCCAGTACCTTCCTACTCATCTTAGACACGGGGTAACTGGAAGGGAAAGTTCACTTGACTCTGGTAGTAACTAGCATCCCGTGCACGTATAGCTCTGAACTTGCATCTAGAGCCCTCAAAGTGCTTTACAAAGAGGTGGCTGGGGGCACAGCTCAAGCGGCTTTCCTCTCCCCTCTCTATGGACCTTCCAAGGTCTGCAAGAAGGGCGAACCCCCTTGTTAGCCCTTTAGAGGGGGAAAAAATCGCTCCTCTAGTTCCGAGCCCTCCCGAGCAATTGAGTTACACTTTGAGTTCTCTCCCTGCAAGGAAAAGGGACAGAGACCCAGGATGTCAAGGACGGCTGCTGTAAATGGACACCAGGGATCAGCCAGTGTGGGGGCGTGGCACTGATTCACGCCAGCTGAGAACATGGGCCGCCTTCTCTCTAAAAGAACCACGGAAGCGAAGGTCTCCAGCAATCCTGAGATGACTTGGATCAAGGTTGCCAGAGCTGCCATTCCCACGCTGCTTTGCTAAAGGCAAATGTTCAAATCTCTTGTAACCAAAGTCCAATCAACTAAAGCTTGGTCTTGGGCAGTAGATCCGAGCTAGGGAAGTCCAGTGACGTCGGGTTTATCTTTCTCTTTTGTAGTTTGGTTTGGTTTTGTTGGCTTTTTGCTACGAGTGGCCAAAAGAAGTCCAGAGTAATTTTGAACTCTGCTGAACAGCGCTTTGCTGGAGCCCCTTCTCTGGTTTACATCAAACTCTGCAGAAACACTCTACATAAGAACATAAGAACGGCTATACTGGGTCAGACCAAAGGTCCATCTAGCCCAATATCCTGTCTTCCAACAGTGGCCAGTGCCAGGTGCCCCAGAGGGAATGAACAGAACAGGTAATCATCAAGTGATCCATCCCTTGTCACCCATTCCTAGCTTCTGACAAACAGAGGCTAAGGACATCACCCCCGCCCATCCTGGCGAATAGCCATTGATGGACCAATCCTTCTGCCTTAGCTGCAGATCTAATTTACCAGTCTGGAGGCTGATTTTCTTGGATTTTAGATGGATGGGCAAGAGCAGGGTTNAAAGTGATCCATCCCCTGTTGCTCATTCCTAGCTTCTGGCAAACAGAGGCTAAGGACATCACCCTCGCCCATCCTGGCGAATAGCCATTGATGGACCAATCCTTCTGCCTTAGCTGCAGGTCTAATTTACCAGTCTGGAGGCTGATTTTCTTGGATTTTAGATGGATGGGCAAGAGCAGGGTTATATGAAAATCCGCTGCACCCATAACTCTGGAGAGACCGCTGTCATCCCATAATAAATACTGATCGGCCAGTTCATTTTGTATCTATTACAGCATCCCTTCGCTTCCTCTGTCTTTCATGAACCTTCCTCCTCTCCTGGGACCCTGCTCATCAGCCCTGTGTCTCCAAATGCATTTTGTTGGCGCTGGGTATGTTTGCCTGGCTGGTGGCTCATCCCTGTCCGAGCCCTTTCCTTGGCTTCGCAGATACTTGCTCCGAAATTCCTCTAGGTCAGAATCTAATTCAAAATTGCTCCAGTTCCTGCTCTTTGGCACGTGACGCCGTACTGAGTCCAGCTCCATGATCCGTGCTTTGCTGCGGGTGGTGCAAGCAGCTGGCCCAGTGATGACAAGCCCACAACTGGTGCTTCAGAGGAAGGTCCCCTTGTCTCACCCTGCCCAGTCATGCACCTGCCCCACGGGGCAGAGCTGTGCCCTGTGCAGCCCTGGTCCAGAAGCTCGCAATCCCCTTTGGCACATAATAGCGGGTTTAATGAGCCCCCCCCCCCCTCAAGCTGTCCAGCTGCAGTACCTGGTGTGACCCTTTCCCGTCCACCTGAGCCGGCGGGATGCTGATTGTTCTTCCCTCGCTTGGCCTGGTCCACAGGATTTCACTGCAGCCATCACCCAGCTCTAGGTCACGGCTTCTACAAACGCCCCAGCGGCTGGGGGGGGATAGCTCAGTGGTTTGAGCATTGGCCTACTAAACCCAGGGTTGTGAGTTCAATCCTTGAGGGGGCCACTTAGGGATCTGGGGCAAAAAATTGGTCCTGCTAGTGAAGGCAGGGGGCTGGACTCGATGACCCTTTGGGGTCCCTTCCAGCTCTATGAGATAGGTATATCTCCATATATTATATTATTATTAGTGCAACCTGCTCCCTGGCCCACTGCCTTCCTCAAAGGTCACCTCCTCTCCTAGCTGGGAGCCCCGCTCCTGGAGTGGATACCCCTCCCCCAGCTTGCCCTGGGCACGCTCAGACCTCTGGCCTAGCGCCGTCAGCCCGAGGATCTCCTGGCGCTCTCCCCACATTGATGGGCGACACCCCTGGGGAGAAGGGCTGGGAAGCACCCTGCCTCCCCACACACTTTACACAGTGGAAACTGAGGCACAGCGCGGTGAAGCCACTTGCCCAGCTGTGGCTGTGAGCGCCACATAAAGGGGGCGGGGCACACAGCCGCGACGACTCAGCCTGAGAGAGGGGTGCAGCCCCTTCGGGGTCTCTCCTGCAAGGTGCTGTCCCTCAAACCCCCCAGTTCCCAGGGAGCTGTAACTGAGGGTGCTCACCGGATCGGGCCCTGAGAATCTAAGCTCCCCGGGGGTCGGGACAACGGGCCCAGATCTACGTCCTTCGCTCCCACTGACGCCCTCGCTCAGTATCTCAGAGGACACCGCTCTCCGTGGGGATTGATCCCAAATCTACTGAAGCCAATGGGGGGTGTCTTTCCATTGACTGCAATGGCCTTTGGCTCCTGGCCCTGCATGTCTGTTCATGCTCCTACCCTCTAAGGTTCAGTGACAACAAATCACGTCCCTGCAGAGCAGGCAGGGCCTTGGGTTTGAGGTTTAAGCCAGAAGCCCCCCACATGGAGCTCTGTGGCATCACCAGCCAGTCCTTATTTGCTATTCTAATTCGCGGAGTCCTGATCTGGTGCAGCCTCTTTCCCCGTTTTCCCCGTGCCGTGAGCGATGTTAATAGCGACCCTCCGTGCCATACGCCACGCCAGGGAGGGCACGAAAGCAAAGCTACAGCCAGGCAGGTGCGACAGGTTAGCAGCGGGCAGGCTCTGAACTTGGCAGGCCGTTCGGCCAGTTTCAAGCCACGCAGCCCTGTTTGGCTCCTGTCCGGTAGTGATATAAAACCGGACGTGATTGTGTCTAGTGTCCTGTACAGAGGTTGGCGTGCAGCCTGCGTTGCTCTATCCCTGCTGGGGTCACCTCACCCCTCGCATGTGAGGCCAGGCAGCGGGGGAAGGGCAGGGGGGCCCGCTTAGGCCTGACCTTGCGTGCTCCCAGCACGCTCTGCAAAACAGCATCCTCCGTGCGGCACACCCTCCCATGCCTCTGGCCCGCTCAGCAAAAGAGCAGCCTTTGTGCGGCGTGATCCCACACACACCGTGTGCGCCCGGTCACGCCAGCAGGGACAGGGTCACACAGACAGGGGCGAGGATCAGGGCCGGCTCCAGCTTTTTGGCTGCCCCAAGCGGCAAAGAAAGAAAAAGAAAAAAAAAAAGATCAAGCCGTGATCGGCGGCAGCTCTACCGTGGCGCTTCATTCTTTGGCGGCAATTCGGCGGCCGGTCCTTCCCTCCGAGAGGGACTGAGGGACCCGCTGCCGAATTGCCGCTGAAGACCCGGACGTGCCGCCCCTTCCCATTGGCCGCCCCAAGCACCTGCTTCCTGCGCTGGTGCCTGGAGCCGGCCCTGGCGAGGATGACTCGGGGGACGTTGTTCTTCTGGGGCTGCCTCCGTGGCCTCCCTCCTGTGAGTGCTGCGTAGCACGCTGATCGGAATCATCTCGTGGTTATCTTGGGCTCTCCTGGCTGATTGTTGTATCCACTTGCCGTCTTAGACGTAGAGTCTGCATAGCCTGTCAGCTTCCTGGGGCAGGGCCTGTCTCTGTGTTTGTGTAGGACCTAGCACAACACCGATACCAACAAGAATGAGAAGCTGGGAATGGGCGACAGGGGATGGATCACTTGATGATGACCTGTTCTGTTCATTCCCTNCCACTCCAGCCCGAAACCACATCCCTGCCCCCACGGCCGTGCTGGGGATCAGAGAGTCCAGACAGACACAGAAGCTTTTGATCCTCCCAAATCAGTCCCAAACATGCTGTCTGTGCAACTGGCCAAATAAGAAACTAAAGAATATGCAGCATCCAAATAGTGCGCCTCAGAGCGGCGGATCAGGCCGGCTCACACCGAGAATGGAACAGCAGGGGCAGATGTGATCATTCTGGAGCCGCCATAGAAATGTAAGAAGTCTCCAGTACCTTCCTACTCATCTTAGACACGGGGTAACTGGAAGGGAAAGTTCACTTGACTCTGGTAGTAACTAGCATCCCGTGCACGTATAGCTCTGAACTTGCATCTAGAGCCCTCAAAGTGCTTTACAAAGAGGTGGCTGGGGGCACAGCTCAAGCGGCATTCCTCTCCCCTCTCTATGGACCTTCCAAGGTCTGCAAGAAGGGCGAACCCCCTTGTTAGCCCTTTAGAGGGGGAAAATCGCTCCTCTAGTTCCGAGCCCTCCCGAGCAATTGAGTTACACTTTGAGTTCTCTCCCTGCAAGGAAAAGGGACAGAGACCCAGGATGTCAAGGACGGCTGCTGTAAATGGACACCAGGGATCAGCCAGTGTGGGGGCGTGGCACTGATTCACGCCAGCTGAGAACATGGGCCGCCTTCTCTCTAAAAGAACCACGGAAGCGAAGGTCTCCAGCAATCCTGAGATGACTTGGATCAAGGTTGCCAGAGCTGCCATTCCCACGCTGCTTTGCTAAAGGCAAATGTTCAAATCTCTTGTAACCAAAGTCCAATCAACTAAAGCTTGGTCTTGGGCAGTAGATCCGAGCTAGGGGAGTCCAGTGACATCGGGTTTATCTTTCTCTTTTGTAGTTTGGTTTTGTTTTGTTGGCTTTTTGCTACGAGTGGCCAAAAGAAGTCCAGAGTAATTTTGAACTCTGCTGAACAGCGCTTTGCTGGAGCCCCTTCTCTGGTTTACATCAAACTCTGCAGAAACACTCTACATAAGAACATAAGAACGGCTATACTGGGTCAGACCAAAGGTCCATCTAGCCCAATATCCTGTCTTCCAACAGTGGCCAGTGCCAGGTGCCCCAGAGGGAATGAACAGAACAGGTAATCATCAAGTGATCCATCCCTTGTCACCCATTCCTAGCTTCTGACAAACAGAGGCTAAGGACATCACCCCCGCCCATCCTGGCGAATAGCCATTGATGGACCAATCCTTCTGCCTTAGCTGCAGATCTAATTTACCAGTCTGGAGGCTGATTTTCTTGGATTTTAGATGGATGGGCAAGAGCAGGGTTATATGAAAATCCGCTGCACCCATAACTCTGGAGAGACCGCTGTCATCCCATAATAAATACTGATCGGCCAGTTCATTTTGTATCTATTACAGCATCCCTTCGCTTCCTCTGTCTTTCATGAACCTTCCTCCTCTCCTGGGACCCTGCTCATCAGCCCTGTGTCTCCAAATGCATTTTGTTGGCGCTGGGTATGTTTGCCTGGCTGGTGGCTCATCCCTGTCCGAGCCCTTTCCTTGGCTTCGCAGATACTTGCTCCGAAATTCCTCTAGGTCAGAATCTAATTCAAAATTGCTCCAGTTCCTGCTCTTTGGCACGTGACGCCGTACTGAGTCCAGCTCCATGATCCGTGCTTTGCTGCGGGTGGTGCAAGCAGCTGGCCCAGTGATGACAAGCCCACAACTGGTGCTTCAGAGGAAGGTCCCCTTGTCTCACCCTGCCCAGTCATGCACCTGCCCCACGGGGCAGAGCTGTGCCCTGTGCAGCCCTGGTCCAGAAGCTCGCAATCCCCTTTGGCACATAATAGCGGGTTTAATGAGCCCCCCCCCCCTCAAGCTGTCCAGCTGCAGTACCTGGTGTGACCCTTTCCCGTCCACCTGAGCCGGCGGGATGCTGATTGTTCTTCCCTCGCTTGGCCTGGTCCACAGGATTTCACTGCAGCCATCACCCAGCTCTAGGTCACGGCTTCTACAAACGCCCCAGCGGCTGGGGGGGGATAGCTCAGTGGTTTGAGCATTGGCCTACTAAACCCAGGGTTGTGAGTTCAATCCTTGAGGGGGCCACTTAGGGATCTGGGGCAAAAAATTGGTCCTGCTAGTGAAGGCAGGGGGCTGGACTCGATGACCCTTTGGGGTCCCTTCCAGCTCTATGAGATAGGTATATCTCCATATATTATATTATTATTAGTGCAACCTGCTCCCTGGCCCACTGCCTTCCTCAAAGGTCACCTCCTCTCCTAGCTGGGAGCCCCGCTCCTGGAGTGGATACCCCTCCCCCAGCTTGCCCTGGGCACGCTCAGACCTCTGGCCTAGCGCCGTCAGCCCGAGGATCTCCTGGCGCTCTCCCCACATTGATGGGCGACACCCCTGGGGAGAAGGGCTGGGAAGCACCCTGCCTCCCCACACACTTTACACAGTGGAAACTGAGGCACAGCGCGGTGAAGCCACTTGCCCAGCTGTGGCTGTGAGCGCCACATAAAGGGGGCGGGGCACACAGCCGCGACGACTCAGCCTGAGAGAGGGGTGCAGCCCCTTCGGGGTCTCTCCTGCAAGGTGCTGTCCCTCAAACCCCCCAGTTCCCAGGGAGCTGTAACTGAGGGTGCTCACCGGATCGGGCCCTGAGAATCTAAGCTCCCCGGGGGTCGGGACAACGGGCCCAGATCTACGTCCTTCGCTCCCACTGACGCCCTCGCTCAGTATCTCAGAGGACACCGCTCTCCGTGGGGATTGATCCCAAATCTACTGAAGCCAATGGGGGGTGTCTTTCCATTGACTGCAATGGCCTTTGGCTCCTGGCCCTGCATGTCTGTTCATGCTCCTACCCTCTAAGGTTCAGTGACAACAAATCACGTCCCTGCAGAGCAGGCAGGGCCTTGGGTTTGAGGTTTAAGCCAGAAGCCCCCCACATGGAGCTCTGTGGCATCACCAGCCAGTCCTTATTTGCTATTCTAATTCGCGGAGTCCTGATCTGGTGCAGCCTCTTTCCCCGTTTTCCCCGTGCCGTGAGCGATGTTAATAGCGGCCCTCCGTGCCATACGCCACGCCAGGGAGGGCACGAAAGCAAAGCTACAGCCAGGCAGGTGCGACAGGTTAGCAGCGGGCAGGCTCTGAACTTGGCAGGCCGTTCGGCCAGTTTCAAGCCACGCAGCCCTGTTTGGCTCCTGTCCGGTAGTGATATAAAACCGGACGTGATTGTGTCTAGTGTCCTGTACAGAGGTTGGCGTGCAGCCTGCGTTGCTCTATCCCTGCTGGGGTCACCTCACCCCTCGCATGTGAGGCCAGGCAGCGGGGGAAGGGCAGGGGGGCCCGCTTAGGCCTGACCTTGCGTGCTCCCAGCACGCTCTGCAAAACAGCATCCTCCGTGCGGCACACCCTCCCATGCCTCTGGCCCGCTCAGCAAAAGAGCAGCCTTTGTGCGGCGTGATCCCACACACACCGTGTGCGCCCGGTCACGCCAGCAGGGACAGGGTCACACAGACAGGGGCGAGGATCAGGGCCGGCTCCAGCTTTTTGGCTGCCCCAAGCGGCAAAGAAAGAAAAAGAAAAAAAAAAAGATCAAGCCGTGATCGGCGGCAGCTCTACCGTGGCGCTTCATTCTTTGGCGGCAATTCGGCGGCCGGTCCTTCCCTCCGAGAGGGACTGAGGGACCCGCTGCCGAATTGCCGCTGAAGACCCGGACGTGCCGCCCCTTCCCATTGGCCGCCCCAAGCACCTGCTTCCTGCGCTGGTGCCTGGAGCCGGCCCTGGCGAGGATGACTCGGGGGACGTTGTTCTTCTGGGGCTGCCTCCGTGGCCTCCCTCCTGTGAGTGCTGCGTAGCACGCTGATCGGAATCATCTCGTGGTTATCTTGGGCTCTCCTGGCTGATTGTTGTATCCACTTGCCGTCTTAGACGTAGAGTCTGCATAGCCTGTCAGCTTCCTGGGGCAGGGCCTGTCTCTGTGTTTGTGTAGGACCTAGCACAACACCGATACCAACAAGAATGAGAAGCTGGGAATGGGCGACAGGGGATGGATCACTTGATGATGACCTGTTCTGTTCATTCCCTCTGGGGCACCTGGCATTGGCCACTGTCGGGAGACAGGATCCTGGGCTAGATGGACCTTTGGGCTGACCCAGTATGGCCGCTCTTATGCTCTTATGTGACGAGAAAAACCAGCTGTTCCCTTCTGCTGTGGCTGCGAGAGCTGCGNCGAGGATGACTCGGGGGACGTTGTTCTTCTGGGGCTGCCTCCGTGGCCTCCCTCCTGTGAGTGCTGCGTAGCACGCTGATCGGAATCATCTCGTGGTTATCTTGGGCTCTCCTGGCTGATTGTTGTATCCACTTGCCGTCTTAGACGTAGAGTCTGCATAGCCTGTCAGCTTCCTGGGGCAGGGCCTGTCTCTGTGTTTGTGTAGGACCTAGCACAACACCGATACCAACAAGAATGAGAAGCTGGGAATGGGCGACAGGGGATGGATCACTTGATGATGACCTGTTCTGTTCATTCCCTTTGGGGCACCTGGCACTGGCCACTGTCGGGAGACAGGATCCTGGGCTAGATGGACCTTTGGGCTGACCCAGTATGGCCGCTCTTATGCTCTTATGTGACGAGAAAAACCAGCTGTTCCCTTCTGCTGTGGCTGCGAGAGCTGCTGGAGCTCTGTGTAAGGGTGTGGCCAGGGCCGGCTCCAGGGTTTTTGCCTCCCCAATCGGAGCCCCGCTTTCTTCTTTGGCGGCACTTCCGCGGCAGATCCTTCCCTCCGAGAGGGACCGAGAGACCCGCCGCCGAAGACCCGGACGTGCCGCCCCTTCCCCTTGGCCGCCCCAAGCACCTGCTTGCTGCGCTGATGCCTGGAGCCGGCCCTGGGTGTGGCAGTCTCACTACTTGCTGTCTCCAGTGCTGTGTTACTTGGCGGGGCAGGGGGCTAGCCACATTTCCCTGTCACTTCCTCTTCAGGGACATGTGGGTGTGGGAGCCATGTCCCTGTTACTGTCCAGGACGCAAGAGAGAACCGATTTATTCAACAACGCCGGGAGCCTTTCAGGCCGAGCGCCCTGCTGCACTGCGATTGGCGCACCGGACTAACACCCATGCTTCCCTAAGCCTCAGCCGGGCCCCCGTCCTGCATCACTGACGTCAGCAGATGTTTCCCCGTTGACTTCAAGGGGGACAGGAGCCGGCTCAGTGTAATTAATGTTGTGCCTCTTATTCCGTACAAACGACTGCGGGCTTAGAGCTGAACCCAGATCGCTGCTGTGGTGTCTGGGGATTGACTTTTAAAGCCAGATTTGCCGCTTCGGTTATGTCATGGGGGCCCAGGCCGGGCTCAGTGAGCCGCATTCTCCTCCTGCTTCTTCCAAGCGCCCGCAGAGCTCAGTTCCTGGCCCGGTGCTATTTAACCTTATCAATGATGCAGAGGAAACCGTATAATCATCATCGATAAAGGCTGCGGATGACACAAAGAGGGGGGAGTGGTAAATAATGGAGAGGAGCCGTCTCTGATACAGAGTGAATGGGCTCGCTCGGTAAGCGGGGCACGTGCTCCCAGTGGGATGCTGTGGCCAAATGGGCTAATGAGACCCTTGGGTACAGATACAGGGGAATCTCAAGGAGGAGCTGAGAGGTTATTTGACCTCAGGCTTTGGCCCTGGGGTGACTGCTGCTGGAATCCTGTGTCCAGTTCTGGTGCCCACAATCCAAGTGCTAGGAGGATAAATGGGAAAGACTGTGAGGTGCACAGATACCACAGTGAGGTGGCCCCTGTGAGGAGCTTAGAGCGAGAGCTAAGAACTGGCTTTCTGGTGCATTTCGATGGCGGGTGGACGTGTGGGCCCATGAACAGGGGGCCTGCCTGGGACTCAAGCACCCTGGGTTCAGTTACTGACTCGCTGCAGCATCTTGGATGAGTCACTTTGCAGTGTCGTGCCTCAGTTTCCCCATCTGTATAATGGCGATTATAATATCTACCCACTTTTGATGCCTACAGCTGAAGCACTGTATAAGCTTTAGCATTACTTCTTGCTTGTCGCTGGCCTGGAAATGTGCTCTGGACAGCAACCTTCCTAGGGAGATTTTTGGCACTTGACGTGCCAAAGAGAAGCTAGAAGTGCCGGCAACAACGGCCAAAGGACTGAGGAGAGGCTAAGGTGCGGGAAGGGGGAAAGGATCTTATCACCTCCAAACCTGTTTACCCATTCCAATGTCCACCTATTAATCCCTTCCCTGAGCCTCAGGTGAGAAACCACGTCCTAGTCTGGTCGCTTTCAATTCACATGGAGCGTGGGAGCATTTCCCTTCTCCTGCCTCCTCCTGGCTTAGCCACTGGGCTGTTCAGTCCCTTAGGGTTCACTTTGCAAAGCTGCTCCTGGCTTGCTTGGGTCCTGTCACTTCTAATATCCTGCCTGGCTGCTCCTCAGAAGAGACCGAAGCCCTCGGCGGCAGAAGAGATGGCAGGGCTGCGTTGAGGCCTTAGTGCCACCGTCACGGTCAGCTGGCGTTTTCTGGGCCAGGTTCAGCCGCGGGGGAAGTCGACACAGCGTCCGTGCAGTTATTGGTCTGGCTCCCAGGTTGCATATGGCCCTGGTCATTTCAGTGCTGGAGAGGCCATTCTGGAACGGTTTTCCCCTGCCTGATGCAGTGTCTGATCCACAGGCTCCCAGCGCCTGGGGGTTTCAGGTGCGTGAATCCAGAGCTGGGCGAAGCTTCCCCCTCCATGGATGCCTCCTTGAAATTTGGCCCCCTGGGCTCCTGTGTCTGGGAGTGTCTGGGCCGCGCCACCCCAGGTTTGCAATGGAGGCCAGAACCAGGCTAGATTGACCTGGTTGCATTACGCACACATTGTAGCAAAGTCCAATTCCAAACTGCAGGAAGTCCCAGCAGCCCTGGGTAAGCAAATAAGGCCCCGACCCTGCACGCTACTCCGCACAGACGTTCCCCGCACCCACGCCCGGACCCACTGACGTTAACCGGGCTCTGCCTGGGCGCAGGCTTCTACCCTTACTAAATGCATCACGGGCTGGGAGCTTCAATCTGTGGCCCGTGGTACGACGTGAGCTAAAGGCCTTTTGCTGAGTTGCCGGGTGAATGTGGCGGGCTGGTTAGCCCGGACGTGAAGGTCAGGCTGCGATAACACTCTCTGCCCTAGAAACACCACGCCCGGGGCAGCGATTTGATACCACTGACCCAGAAGACTGGAGGTAAAACTCTAGCCAGCTCCCAGTGCGAGAAGGGACCTGATATCCAGCTGGCACATGCCCAGCCTGTCGCCCTAGGCTGCCAGCCCTGCCTCCACGTCTCCCTCCCCCATCCCTCCATCCTCCCCCCCTTGCCCTGAATTAACTTTTGCTGCTGCTGTTTGACAGGCAGCTTCTGAACCAACCCCCCCTCTGTAGTGCTGATCTAAAATAAAACTATCTCCAGCCTGCCGCACTCTGCTCCCAGCTCAACTCACTCCAGAGATCCACCCCAGAGGGGACTGGCAGCCAAGAAACCAAAGAGCCACCGGCCGGACAGACAGATGCCTTAGCGGAAGGACAACTTGCTATTTCTTCCTTCCCACCCAACTTACAGTGCTGGGATCCGGATTTCCAAAGGAATCGTCCGTCCCCCTGCTTTGCCTCACTTCTGGTGCTGCATTGTGCCAGCTGCTTGCCAAGGTCAGTTGCAGGGAAATGCATGTTCAGAAAGGAGGCGAGTAAATCGGGTCATTGTTAAACGACTTCGCTGCATGGCGCGAGCTCACCCCTTCTTGCATTGTGTTCGCCACCCGTCCCTGGCACCGCAGCTGAGCTGAATGCCTTTCTGTGTCTCTGGCCGGAGGCTACTGTTAACTGCAGCTGCGGTGGATGGGACGTGAGGACGGGTTGCTTTCACCGGCCAGGGCGCAAGCGCTGTATGTAAGATCGACCTCTTGCAACAAGATTCAGCCACGGTGCAGAAGTGCCGGTCACGCAACCGTAATCTGTGGACACATCGTGCAAAGTGCACATCCCCTAGCACGTCCGCGCGCCTCCCAGGTGTGGAGTGGAGCAGGGAGATGGGCACGCCTAGCTACCTGTGCATGGGTTTGTGCACTCACCTACCTGCAAAGAGGGAGCGGAGCCCCACTGCAGCCAGGGACAGGCACCCTGTGCTGTCACAGAGGCCTGCAGCGCTCAGCTAAATTTGGAAAGGGCGCCGCGTTCTGCAGACCGAGGCTTTTTCCCACCTCAGCTTCGGGGGCATTGCATTCCTGTTTACGTAACTTTGCTCCATTAACCTTCTCCCGCCCGGCCCTGCTGGGATCAATACCTGGGATGCCCTTGAAAAACACCCTGTAAGTGCACAGTGGCTGGAGTCGTGCTGAGTGGGGGGCCTGCTTAAAGAGACGTCCACAAGGAGGAACAAAACACCAAGCACACCCTCCGAGTGGGTTAAAACTAGACAGCGCAAAGCAAAGGCACTTTGATCATAAGAAGGGTCTTGCACGGCAGGCAGGACGACACACAATGGGGCCTAGTGGCCAGCGCGCCAGACTGGGACTCGAGAGATCCAGGTTCTGCTCCTGGCTCTGCTGCTGGGTGCTCTTGGGCAAGTCACTTCCCAGCACCGGGCCTCAGTTTCCCCATCTGCAAAGTGGGATAGTGGTGCTGACCTTGACGGGGCATGTTGAGCTGTGTGGCTGACAAGTGCAACGTAAGTGCTGACCCGGTCTCAGAAGAGAAAAGGCACAGGACCCTATTGTAATGATCCAGGCCACTTAGTGATTGCCGGGGGCCATCCAGCTGCCAATACGCCGTCTCCAGCTAGCAGTGGGTTCTGCATGGTTCACAATAACCATGCAGCACTATTCAGTTCATTGTGATCACTGCAGCAGCGGCCAAAGTGAGGGTGACCAGACAGCAAATGTGAAAAATTGGGACGGGGGTGGGGGGAAATAGGAGCCTATGTAAGAAAAAGACCCAAAAATCAGGACTGTCCCTATAAAATCGGGACATCTGGTCACCCTAGCCAAAGTCCACCCTGGTTTATACCCATGCAACCTCACTGCATTCTCCCTGGCAGCACCACTGAAGGCAGCAGGGGGACAGAATTGGGCTCGGATACCGTCCTGCTCTTTCATAAGGGACAAAACTGCAAGAGCGTCGTGGCAACCAGCGCTGAAAAACAGCTGCCGTGTTAGGGCGCTGAATCCCCCTGACTGTGCCCTCCGCTGTATTCCCCGGGGCTGTCGTCTGGTTGTGAACGTGCCCATCCCTTGGGAGACTGTTCCACCTCGCTGCCAGGAAGCCCAGCCTGCTATTCCAGCTGAATGCCCCGTTCCCCCAGCCAGACTCCCCGTTGTGGGATGCCCGGCCAGTCTCCTCGGCCTTTCTTCATGGCAATTGTTTGGAGCCTGTTAGCCCGTGTCACCTCCCCTCACCCGGCTCAGCGGCGCGCTGCAGAAACACGCTGAGTGCCACCAGGCGCCCCCGAAGCCCATGGCGACTCTCCCAGGAGCAGAGCCGGGGAGTGGGTGTAGGCGGCCTCCCATTGCTCTGGGAAGGAGGTGCCTGGGACCGAACCCAGGCTCCCAGCAGCGTCAGCCCAAACTGCACCGACTTTGCATCAGCTCCCGTCAGCATCACTTCTCAGCAGGTTCTTTGGCTCCTCTTTCCTGTCTGGCCTAGGCACGGAGATGACCCTCTTTGCCCCGCTGTCCCCGGTTCGTTGCCCAGGGTTGCCAACTTGGTAATATTTAAAAACCGGACACTCCAGCAGGAGGGCTGGAACCTCCCCTGCCCCGCCTCTTCCCCCTGAGGCCCCACCCCTGCCCTGCCTATTCCCCTGAGGCCCCGCCCCCGGCCACTCATCTTCCCCCCCACCCCCTGTAGTTCGCTGCTTTTCCCCTCCCACCCCCAACCCTCCTGCCCGGGTCAGGAGGGACTTGCCTGTGGAGCTGGGGCTGGGAGCTGCAGCCGCCCAATGAAGGTAGGAGGCGGCCCCGGCTCCTCCCCTGCTCACAGTAACTGGACTTTGGGTGTCCTGTCAGTAAATCAGTAAATCTGACCGGACACTGTCAGGTCCCTTTTCGACCAGACTTTCCGGTTGAAAATCAGGCACCTGGGCACCCTATCGTTGCCACTATGCACCTCCAGCTGCACACACGGAGCATCTCACAGTCTTTCATTCCTCCTCACAGCCCCGCGGGGCGGCAGGAAAATGCCATTGGCCCCATTTATCCGGTGGGCAGAGGAGCATGGAGAGAACAAGGGCTCTCCCCACAAGGGAACGCAGGCGTCCCAGCGCTCACCAGCTAGCTCCCAGGCGCCCCGTGGAATTCACAGCCCCGAGCTGGGCATCCCCAGGCATTGTCGGGGGACACAGAATGCGCGGCACAGATGCCAGCGAGCTGAGCGGGGTGCTGCTGAAGCAAGCCAGCGGGAAATGCCCAGGCACTGGGTGGAGCCTAAGCGCTGCTCCTCCAGGGTAGCTAAGGCTTTTAGCTCTGGGTTGGAGGGAGACACCTTCCTCCGCTTGGGCTTCTTAGCTGTAAACCCTCCTGAAGGTAGGAGCCTAAGCCAGATTGGTCCTGTCTCCCATAGGAGAGAGCCCTGCGCTAGCCCCTAGCCCGGTGGGTAGGCACTCGGTTGGGAAGCGGTGGCCCTGTTTTCCAATCCTGCTCTGCCTGATTTGGAGCCAGAATTTGAACCCAGATCTCCCACCTGACTGCCCTCGGGTATTCCGGGGGAAAAGCCTTTCTCCATCTCTCCTGCTGAAGCTTATAATAAACATAATAAATAATATATGGAGATATACCTATCTCATAGAGCTGGAAGGGACCCCAAAAGGTCATCGAGTCCAGCCCCCTGCCTTCACTAGCAGGACCAAGTACTGATTTTGCCCCAGATCCCTAAGTGGCCCCCTTAAGGATTGAACTCACAACCCTGGGTTTAGCAGGCCAATGCTCAGACCACTGAGCTCTCTCATTCACTATGCCTGGGGCGAGCGAGCGGGTGAGAAAGAGAAGGCAGTCCTATGGCACGCTGCTGGCATGCAGGAAAGTCAGGCTCATGTCTCTGCTCCAGACTGGGGCTTCAAACTTGAGTCGCCCAGCACCGCGGGAGCGTGCGAACCACTGGGGACAATGGGATGTACACACACAGCCTGCCCGCTCCCGAAATTCCTCAGCTGGCTGCCCCCGGCAGCCTTTTGTGCCCGGCCTGTTCCGTGCTCTGAGCACACCTATCCGATAGCGCCCTGCAGGCGAGAGACCCAGGGGAAGGCGTCGTTGGAGAAAGGCCATAGGCATGACCTCGGGTGCTGAGCGATGAGGCAGCGTCAGGACTGAGGTGGCTTTGTCCAGCAGACACTTAGGTTGCCCAGGGGACATTCCTGGCAGAGATTTGGGATTAGTTTAGTTTGCAGCTGAGCGGGAGTTTTGAGGAGCTCGGGGGCACCTAAATGTTGGACTGAGAGTGGCCATGGATCTAGCCCTGAAAGACTTGCCCAAGGCTACACAGGAAACCTGCAGCAGAGGAGGAACCTGACATCAGGTCTTGCACATTCTAGGCTAACCACTGGCCCATCCTTCCTTCCTCCGCATTTGGGCTGAATGGGAAGGAGGTTTAGGACCAGGTCCAAAGACTCCCATGGACTTCGGCTTGGGCCCCAGGTGAACCCCTTCAGTTGGAAAGCCGAGGCGCAGGTTGACCCACGCTTTTGGTGCAGTGACTGATCTGCCTTTATCGGACCAAAGAGAGGCTCCAGCTTTTAAAAATTCAGTCAAATTTTAAAAAAAATAACCCGCCAGAGGCAAAAGCTTTACAAGTCAGACATTAAACCAGGGGCCGCCTGAGTGGTATTTTTATTGCTGCTCGCACAGGCAGTCCCCTTCCTGATCCCCTTTAAAGTTCACTCTGCTAATGTTACTGAGTACACAGGATTAACTGCTCCTCTGCCGAGCTGTATTTTCTGCATCTCCCTGCAAGATAGCCCAGAGTGGCTTCCATCTAAGCACATCTCCCTGCCTGAGCCATGAACCTTTCGGCTCACCTGCCTATGGCTCATCAGGGTCTGGCTGCTGGGTCTGGCCCACATGCTCAGGGTCCAACTGATGGCCATATTTGGGGTTGGGAAGGAATTTTCCGCAGGTCAAACTGACAGAGACCCTGGGGGCTTTACTCCTTCCTCTGCAGCAGGGGGCACAGGTCACATGCTGGGTTGAACTAGAGTAAATGGTGGATTCTCTGTAACTTGAAGTCTCTAGATCATGGTTTGAGGACTTCAGTAACTCAGCCAGAGGTTCAGGGTCTGTTACAGGAGTGGGCGGGTGAGGTTCTGTGGCCTGCGATGCACAGGAGGTCAGACTAGATGATCATGATGGTCCCTTCTGGCCTTAAAGTCTATGCGCCTATGAGACTCGGCTGCTGTAATGGAGGCGGTTGAGTCACTGAATGAGTAACTGGGTAAGTCCCCTCCAGGGGAGAAATTCACCAGCTACGACTACTAATGGGCACGTCTACACAGCTCACGGCTCCCAGCCCGGGTTAACAGGCTTGGGCTAGCAGGGCTTGCACTGGCGCGCTAAGAAGAGACAGCACGTTGAAGTTGCAGCTCGGCCAGAACCAAGCTCAGAGTCCCATTGTCGTAGGCCCTGTGAGGAATTGACAATCCCTGCCCCACAGAGCTTACAATAGTGGGAGATCAGCCACACAAAGGGAGCGGAAGGAAGTACCCTGTGACAGAGGCACGCAGAGAGGAAGTGACTTGCCCAAGATCACCGAACGCCGTCCTGCCTCTTGGATAAGCTGTGACTGAACATGCAACGCTGCCCTTAGCCATTCCCTCAGCGGCGTCTGGACAAATGATGCATGGAAGGCGATCATGTTATCAGACAAGCAAATACACTCAGAGCAGTTACAAGCTGGTCACTAAATCTCTCCAAGCCATTGGAAACCACGTTGCAATCAGACCCGCCCCGCGAGATCCCACCCTAGCAGCCCTTAAAGCAAGTGCTGGGTAGATCAGCCATGGGGAGGGGGGGTGTTTAGATACAAATGTTCCAGTCTCTGATCCCAGAATAGGGAGTGGGGAATGGAACATACAGGAGTCCCACTTGGTCTTGAAGCTCTAAGTCTATCCCTGAAAAATGTGACCCTGTTTAACATGACAAGATACACATAAAAACTCTCATCTCCTTCCCTAGACTAAATTGCTTAACAATGCAGAGGACACTACCAGGGACCTGCTGCACACAACACATTGTCACTGGTAACCATATGTTACCTGTAGAGTGACAATGATACCAAGTACATTACCCATCACACACCGTTCATTGCCACTGTTCATTGCTGGCTACACACACTACCCTGCCAGCGATGCAATAGCTTCTTGTCCATGACTATGTACTGCCAGCTACATCCAGTATCTAGCATCCAACATGCTGTGCGGTTATCAGCTATGCGCTGTTATCAGCTCCACACAGGACGTGCGGAGTGTCTTGCCATGGGACTTACTAACACAGAACCAGTCAATGAAGTGGAAAGGGAGCAGCGGAGCATAGTAGCTCTCTGGCAATTTCCCGATACAGCTTAAACTACCCAGAGTTTTGTTACTTATTATTATTTGTATTATGGCATCTTCCAAAGGCCCCAATCAGGACCCCATCCTTCTAGGTGCTGCACAGACACAGAGAAACACAGGCTCCGGCCCAAGAGATTCAGACTGTTCAGAGGGGTTTTATCCACCAGACCCTGCCCCGGGTATTCCTGGGGAACCCCAGGCTAAGCGGAATGGCCAACGTTTCCACATTTGATCGCCAACGTTAGGCACCAAAAAACATGCCTTAGCCCCTACACAAGCGGCCTCTTTTTTTAGAATTGCTCAGCTCCCTGATGTCCGTGTTTAGCGCAAGAGTCCTGCCTAGGTAAGGACTCTCTTGCATGATCCCTCTATCGTGCGCCAGTCACCGTTTCCCATCTGTGCCTGTGTCACAGAGGATGGTGACTCTGTTACAGCTCTAGCAGAGAGCCTGGCTCTGGAGGTCCCAGTGCTGGCCAAGATTTCAGCTGTCACCCTTTCACGCTCCATGCCTGTCTGCCCCTGTGGGGATCGGAGGACTGCAGTCCGCTTCTGGTGCTGTCCCTGTGCCGGCGTGCTGTGGGAGGGGCATCGCCACAGGGCGGGGCCTGGGCACACACAGTCCTCCGTGCCTTCGAAAACAATGTCTGTGCCTAGACGATTTCCCAGCCGCGGGTTTGTGATCTTTAGCTTCATTGTGGCAACTCCTCTGCAAGGAAAAGCACCAACACAGGTGAGTAGGGGAGAGATGGTTTAAATGAAAGGAGGTGGCCAGAGGCAGGGGCGGCTCCAGGCACCAGCGCAGCAAGCGTGTGCCTGGGGCGGCAAGCCGCGGGGGCGGCCTGCCGGTCGCTGGGAGGGTGGCAGTCAGGCGGCCTTCGGCGGCGGCCCTGCGGGAGGTCTGCCGGTCCCATGGGTTTCGGCGGCAATTCGGCGGCGGGTACGCCGAAGCCGCGGGACCGGCAGATCACCCGCAGAAACACCGCCGAATCCGCGTGACCGCGGACCACCCGCAGGCGCGCCACTGAAGGCCGCCTGACTGCCGTACTTGGGGCAGCAAAAAACATAAGAGTCGCCCCTGGCCAGAGGCCAAGCAATGTAATCTCCTGAGGCAGGGATTCCCAACCTATGGTTCTTTGAGCTACATGTAATTCAAGGCTCCCACAATATCCATCCATTAGCTAGGTGTTCCATGCCCTCTGCCTGTATCCCAGAAGTACCCAATACTCATATAAGAAGGCAGCATGGTCCAGAGGATTATCCACTAGGCCGGGAGTCAGGTGAGCTGGGTTCTGTGCCAGGGGAACAATGATACCTGCCCTCTAGTACAAAGAGCCCTGAGATCTAGGGATGAAAAGTACCACCCAGGGGGCAGTAAATGAGGTAGAGGCTGGAGCTACTCCACAGGAGGGGGGAGACAAAACAGGGGCCCTCCTCCCTCCGAACAGCTGGGAAGGGGTGGCAGAGAGGCTGTTACTTTGCAATGGCATACGGTGGCTGTATGGGGACAGCCCCACACATGCATGGTGGGGTTCTGCTGTGGCTCACTGCCTGGCCATCCCCAGATGAGGAAACTGGCCTAAGCCGATTAGCCCCGTCTTGGGGAAAAGGGATAACAGCCAAGTGCTCTGCAACCCTAAGGCGCTGGATGCAATGTGCCACTGACCGCGCTAGCTCCCAGCAGAAAGCGACGGGGTGGGATTGGCAGTGATTGATGGCAAGGGGATTTTGCAGTGGTGGGGCGCATTAGAGTCGTGATATCATATCGGACAATGAGGTGAATCCCATCCCCTGGGATATTTAAAACCAGACTGGCCCGAGCGCTGTAAGGAGCAACGCTGCTCCGTCAGAAAGAGCAAACACATGACCGAATAGCCCCTCTGATTTCTATGGTCACGTGGTCTGCTGGAGACGGAGTGGAATAGATGGACCCTTCTTGTGTTGAGTCTAGCAGCTACTGTGTTCGAAAACTAAAGGCAGGCTGGAATCACAGGGCTGAGGAAATTCCCCTTCTTGTTCAGGAAGGGTAGTAGAAGGATATGCCAGCCCAGGGGTGGTAAAGGAGCCCGTCACCTGGTAGAACACTGCAGACGAAAGACGACAAAATGGATCCAATCCTCCAATTTCAAGTCATTCACGTGTAATGAGTTCCCACACCCCGCCTGGGTGTGAGTAGCTATGGACACCAAATTTTTTCTTTCCTTTTTTTCTCTGCCAGATCTGGAGACCCTTGGCTGTTGGGGTGGTAACCCACCAACATGGGTATTAAAGCAGTGTTACCGAGTTATGAGCTGGGGTTCTACGCTCTGATCTTGACGTGTGCTGTGGTGTACAGTGGAAATGGGATCTTCGACGCATCGAGAGGTAATTTTCCTAATCCAAGCTAGCCAGGGGTGGGTGTGTAAGTGGTAGGTGTATTCCAAACAGGTATTCTTACAATCCAGAATTCAGAAGGAGCCAATTTCCACCCATTTGCAATATTTTTTCTTATGATCATAGCTATAAAGCTTTTGGACTTGATTCTCTGCCGAGAATGACCTTGTAAGTCACTTACACCTGAGCAAAGTAGGTGTGAAATGCTGCCCAATCCGAGTGGAACTGTTCCACGCTCACTGGGCACAGATGTGAATGGCGACATCAGGCGCGAAGCCCCTATGTCAACGTCCTAGACAGGCCGATACATTATCTTCAAGGGCTCTGATCGTCAGTAACGCAGGACATCTTTTTATGCAACACCAGACAACGGCACTGCTGACGGCTGGGTCCCCCTCCCCCTATGAGAGCTCCCAATTCTTCCTATCTACAGCGTATCATCTCATGATGGTTCCTCAAACAGGGCAGGGGCAGTAATCCCTGGTTGGAGAAATCCCTGGTTGGAGGCTCTTTGGTCTTTGCTCCTTTCCTCTGGTTCCTTTAGCAGTGCAAACAACCCTCGTAGGGATGATCATTCTGGGTTGAGTCTGAAGCACATTGGTGGGGTGATGCAGGTGACTCTTGGACTGCTGCTGCCTATGATGTATCTGTTTAGAGCATAAACAGGGGGCTTCAGGCTGAGGGTGGTCATGCCAGCCCCCTCCAACTAAGCCCTAAATCCACACAGTTAACTGGGCATAGCTATGACTGAGACTAATACTGCCCCGATGGACCAAGGAGCAATCCAATCAGCTGACCGAGAACCTGCCCCAAAGCCCATTGAAATCAATTAAGCTCTTTCTAATGACTTCAGTGGGCTTTGGATCAGGCCCGTAGGTTTCAGAAGAGTGGCTCCACTCCCAAATCCCATGGGAGCCGCAGGTGCTCAGCACCTCCCATGATTGGACCCTTATGGGCTGGCTGTCGGGGGTAACAGAGAAGCTGTCTGGGAGCCCCCAGAAGTACCCCACCCTAAGTGCTCAGGGGGTGACTCGAAAGAGCTGGAGTGATGGAGGAGATGGCTCCTTGGATTGAGTGGGGTTCTTCAGAGGGGAAGAAGAGCTGTAGCTACGCAACTCCCGTTCATTCCAACAGAAGCCATGCGGTAAATCCCACCCCCGGTCACTTTTGAAAAATCTCAGCTGCTTTATCTCCCCTCTGTTGCTCTTTCTCCTCCCACCTACCAGAAGGAGGCAACTAAGCCGGGGAAAACCCCTCCCCTGCTTACCCCGATGCTCATCCCCTGTGCTGACCAATCACGGGGAAGGAGTGCAGCAGCATCACGGCACAGGCCCCGACTCAGCAACACCCTGGAGCGCATGCTTCACTGTAAGCGAGTGCAGTGGCTTCATTGAGAGCTGCACATGTGCTCAAAGTTAAGCACGTGCCTAAGTGCTTTGCGGCCTTGGGCTGTCTACAGAAGACAGTCTCAGCATCAGAGTGGTTTCTCCCCGGGTAACACCTGTTCTTTTGCAGATAACGTGAACAGAAAAGCCTTTCGGCAGGGCATAAAGCCGGGCTGGCATTACTTCGGCAGGAAAATGGTAAGTAACCCAACAGTGGGACACTGGTTGCTTAAAGTACCACCACAAAGGCTGCCAGCTACAAAAAAGAGCCCTGACTTTTCCACCACTCGGGTCTCTTTGCACAGTCCGCGTGAACCTTTCTGCTGCATGTCGGAATGACCGCGTCATCAATTAAAAGTCCACTCACTAGGGAATATATTATTTACGCAACACAGCAAGCGTGCACGGCGTTTACGTGCACCTATAGACACAAGTGATCCCAGCAGAGCCCGTACAGGGTTGATAGAGCTAAGCTAATATCCTTTGAAATCGACAGATGGTAGAAAGGGCATGAAAATAACAACTGTGGGCCTGATCCTGTGAGGTGCCCAGCACCCTCGACTCCTGTTGAAGTCAATGGAAGTGGAGGGTCTCCAGCACTGAGAAGGAGCAGGCGCTGTATCCGTGCTATCCGTTAGAGAAGGACATTTGGGGGAGCTGAAGGCTTGGGGGGGGGGGGAGGAGGGTTACTAAGCAGGAAGTCAGCGATTAGGGGGCCTTGGAGCGACTGCAGTAGCCTTTCCGTGGCTTGTCCGTGCTGACGTGGCTCTGTTCTGACAGGACGCAGCTGACTTTGAGTGGGCGATGTGGTTCACCTCGTTCAGGAACATCATCATCTTTGCCCTTTCAGGGCACATCCTGTTCGCCAAAATCTGCTCCATGGTGGCTCCTCAGGTGAGCAAGGGCCACTGCCCAGACATGGCTTTAAAAGCACCAGGGGCGCACATGGTATCACAGAGCAAACGCAGATCCCTTTCCTGGCTTAACTGGTGATGGCGTCATTTAAAATTCCAATAAACACTATTCACAGGGCATATTCCTTGGACCTAGGGGACTTTTTTAAAGGGCTGCAAATGCCTCATGATCTGACCCGCCCTTGTGGGGCTCGGGGCCTGTTTACCCTCGAAACGCCACAGCGGCACAGCTGCGACGCATTAGCACTTCAGTGTAGACACTACCTACGCTGACGGGAGGGGTTCTCCTGAGAGGAAGTAGCTAGGTCGACGGAAGAATTCTTCTGTCAACCTAGCACTGTCTACTTCACACTTCAGTATAGACACTACCTACGCTGACGGGAGGGGTTCTCCTGAGAGGAGGTAGCTAGTTCGACAGAAGAATTCTTCTGTCAACCTAGCACTGTCTACTTCACACTTCAGTGTAGACACTACCTACGCTGACGGGAGGGGTTCTCCTGAGAGGAGGTAGCTAGTTCGACAGAAGAATTCTTCTGTCAACCTAGCACCGTCCACACAGGGAATTAGGTCGGCTTAATGCCGCCGCTCAGGGGTGTGGATTTTTCACACCCCTCAGTGATGTAGTTACGCCAACCTCATTTTCTAGTTTAGACCAGGCCTAAGACAAAAGAACACAGCTGGGCCACAGAGAATCCACAGTCATGATGGCATGGTGGAAGCTAAATACTTGGAGCTTTGGACAATATACACAGATGGTTTTTATGATATTGAGAATTTGATGGGAGAGGGGGCTCCCCCAATGAATGGCCTTCCAAGTGTGTCCCATCAAAAGCCTTTCAGGGTACAGACTGTCTGTCACTTAGGCACTACCATAGTAAAACTAACTAACAATTGCTGTGGGTGATCAGGCCATGAGTGGCTGTGACTGAGAGAGATGCTGAAGGACTCTTCGGTTCTCGACTTTCCAGACAATGTTGCTTTTTTTCCAATCACCCTTTTTGGGGATGGTTTTCTACCTCTTTGTCCGTCGTTCATTTAATCAGGGCAGATGCATAAAAGCAGGATCATTGCTCATTATTTACTACAGCTGCTTGTGTGTCGGTGGGGGGAACATTTCATTAAAATTGTTTTCCTTTTCTAAAAAGTGTCATAAAAAATCTACAAATCTGAGACCTCCTGGCTCAGTTATTGCAACTCAGAGAGGAGGGACGTCCAATGGTTAGTGTACTAGCCTGCGACTCAGGACACCTTGGGCCAAATTTTTTAAGGTGTTTTGGTGCCTAACTCCCATTGATTGCAACAAAGGTTAGGTGTCTAAATACCTTTACAATCTGGGCTTTCGTCTCGTTGTGGCTCCGTTCCCCACCTGGGAAGTGGGGATAACAGCACTTCCCTACCTCACTGGGGTGCTGTGGGGATAAAGACATTCAAGATTGTGAGGTGCCGGGGTGATGGGAGGCAAATAAGGACCTGAAAGAGAAACTTATTGGTTGAAATCCTGGCCCAGGGGTGGGCAAACTACGGCCCGCAGGCCGGATCTGGCCCACGGGATTGCCCCTCATGGCGCCGCGGGCCCCGTGCCGTNGCCCGCGGGCCGTAGTTTGCCCAGCCCTGGGCCAGGTAAGCGGCGCCGGGCCAAAGCCCACACCCCAACCTCCTGCCCTGAGCCCCCAACCCCCTGCCCTAAGCCCCCTGCCTCACCCCTCCCGTACCCAACCACCTGCCCTGAGCCCCCAACCTCCTGCCCTGAGCCCCCTCCCGCACCCCGAACCCCTCCTGCACCCTGCACCCCAACCCCTGCCCTGAGCCCCCAACCCTCTGCCCTAAGCCCCCTGCCTCACCCCTCTCACACCCAACCCCCTGCCCTGAATCCCCTGCTGCACCCCTCCTTCACCCCAACCCCCTGCCCTGAGCCCCCAACCCCCTTTCCTGAGCCCCCTCCCACACTCTGTACCACCTCCTGCACCCCAACCCCTTGCCCTGAGCCCCTTCCTGCACACCCCACACCCTGCCCCAGCCCAACATTCATGGCCCTGCATGCAATTTCCCCACCCAGATGTGGCGCTTGGGCCAAAAAGTTTGCCCACCCTTATCCTGGCCCCACTGAAGTCGGTGTGAGTGTCACTGCTGATGTCAGTGGGGCTAAGATGGCACCCATCTAGGAATGGTGTCACATGCCTGGAAAAAGCCCCAAATGGTGCAAAACTGAAAAGAACATGGGAGTCCTGCTGGATAATCAGCTGAACACGAGCTCCCAGGGTGACGTGGTTCTAAGAGGACTAATGCGAACAAGGAGGGGGCAGAAAACTCCCCGGTCTTGGCTGAATGTAAAAAAAACAACAAAAAAATGACATACACTGATCTGCTCTAGTGTCAATGAAACTGTTCCTGCTCCTCCTGTACCTGTCTGNCAGAGGGGCAGAAAACTCCCCGGTCTTGGCTGAATGTAAAAAAAACAACAAAAAAACGACATACACTGATCTGCTCTAGTGTCAATGAAACTGTTCCTGCTCCTCCTGTACCTGTCTGGCACCCCCGCGGTGCAGCGGGCGGCAGGGTTCTGTTGCCCATGGGCGCTGGGTGTTAGACTCCCCTAGGGGCAGCCTGACGCACGTTCTCTTTTCTCACAGCACAGATCTGTGGTTTACATGCTCTACGGGATGTTGGCCGTGCTGGGCACCATNAGGCGGCAGGGTTCTGTTGCCCATGGGCACTGGGTGTTAGACTCCCCGAGGGGCAGCCTGACGCACGTTCTCTTATCTCACAGCACAGATCTGTGGTTTACATGCTCTACGGGATGTTGGCCGTGCTGGGCACCATGGGACGCGCCTACCTGATGATTGTCCTCTCTCACTGTGTGGTGCTCTACACCGTGGCGCTGGCTAAGCAGAGGTGGTTGTGCTTTGCAGCCGGGCTTTGCAGCCTGGCCTCTTTCAGGCTGGAACTTTTCAGCACGTGGCAGGTACGTGCGGAGCCGGTTTCTTTCCAGCGCGCAGCTCGGTTTTGGTCCCAGTGCCGGGGTCGTGCCCTGGCCACGCACCAGTGTATTTGGGCCTATGATTTGATAGCTCATGTCAAACTAAAACATTTGAGGAAGAGCCACATGTCTGGAGGCACTGACATCCTCTAGTGGTTAGAGCAGGAACCAGGACTCTTGGTTCTATTCCTGGCCCTGCCACTGATGTGCTAGGGGCCTCAGGCAGGTCACTTAACCTGTCTGTGCCTCAACATCCCCAGAGATTAGAATTGTTTCAGTTTAGCAATGTACTTAAGCACCTGAGCAGTCCCGCTGAAGTACTGATAGTCCCAGCGCAGGCTTGGTGCAGAGGGTTCTGGACTGGGACTCAGGCTCTGGGTGACTCTGAGTGCATCATTTCCCCTCCCCGTGCCTCAGTTTCTCTATCTTTTAAAATGGCATTGAACGCATTGGTAAAGTGCTTCAGGATCTCTGGCTGAAAAGCTCTATGGAAGAGCTGGATATTATTATTAAATTACTGGTAGGCATATTCCTTAACTACCTTGCTGACTCAGGACCAGTAATACTTCTCTGCCTTACAGGGGTATTATAAGGCTTAAAACCAAAGTCCTGCCTACTCACAGTCCATCAGGGCTTGATTTTCAGAGGCTCCGAGCACTTCCGCACATCAAGCCATTTTCTGTAGCATCTTTTGCAGACGTAAAGGTGATAGTCCGAGTTTCCTTGGCCCAGTCCCACCGCCGGTAATTACTTTCTGTCAATCTAAATGTCCCTTTGCAATTTCACAGCTGCAATTTTCCATCCAAGCCATTTGCATAGACCGGCTAGTGGTCCCATTCCACCCCAGAGGTGGCTGCAGGTCAGCGCTGGGTGAAGTCATCCCTGTGTGTGATATTCTATAAGGGTGACATTCACACCTGTTCCAAAGACCAGCACAAAACCTACACACCACTTCAGTGCTCTATTGAGCTCTTATGTGCACCATCGGCCTTGTGCTAGACTCCTGCACGATGGTGAATTTCAGCTTAAAGTTTTTGTGATTCTTCTGGTTGTAAGAGCCAGACCATTCAAGCTAGAAATAAGGGGCAGTTTTTTCAATAGTGAGGGTAATTGACCATTGGAACAACTTACCTAGGGAGGTGATGGGTTCTTCATCCCTTCAAGTCTTTCCATCAAGACTGGGTGTCTCTTCAAAAGATACGCTATAACTCCAATGGAAATTATGGGCTTGATGCAGAAATTAGTGTGAGGTTCAAGGGCTCATGTTATGCAGGAGGTTAGACTAGATAATCATAATGGTGCTTCTCTGGTCTTAAAATCTATGCAGCTACGCTCTCAGAAAGTAAGGCGCCATTCATAGAAAAGCACATCTGAAGCCAGACTCGGTCGTCGGAGATGCCCACTGTAGGCAGTTGCACAGAAGAAGACCTTTTCAGCCATATGACACAGTAACTATTCTTTTTTGTTTAGAATGGATTTGTAACGAGAACTTTTGATCTTCAAGATGTTCTGTTTTATGGAGGAAGCGGCTTTACCATCATGCGCTGCATGAGCTTTGCGCTGGAGAACTCCGAGAGGAAGGAAGGGATTTACTCCATCATTGACCTGCTGAAATATAATTTCTACCTCCCGTTTTTTTTCTTCGGACCCATCATGACCTTTGATCGATTCCACTCTCAGGTACTAGCTTTGTGGTTTTCCTCCTTACACCTTACGGGGCAGATTTTAAAAGGGACCCTCAGCCCAGTCTCCCACTTCGAACCTGTAGTTTTACTCCCACAAATAATTGCTGGCACAGTTGGTTTCATTTAGACATACGCTTACCTGATTTGAGGGCACAAGTCAGGTAGCTAGACACAGTGCTTAATTTAGCATAGAATCATAGAATCATAGAAGATTAGGGTTGGAAGAGACCTCAGGAGGTATCTAGTCCAACCCCCTGCTCAAAGCAAGACAAAAAGGGTGCCGGGGCTCAAGCCATTTTTTTACATTCTGATGCAGCAAGCCCAGAGGTGCCGGGGCTATGAACTGCCAGGCCCAGAGGTGCCGGGGCTATGAACTGCCAGGCCCAGAGGTGCCGGGGCTATGAACTGCCAGGCCCAGAGGTGCCGGGGCTATGAACTGCCAGGCCCAGAGGTGCCGGGGCTATGAACTGCCAAGCCCAGAGGTGCCAGGGCTCAGCCCTGGCAAGCCCTGGCACAAATTAAGCAGTGGCTAAACATCAAGGTGACGTCAGTTGCACCTGCAATTAGATGATGGAACAAAATTCCGATGCAAAACAAGAAGCTGTTTCTAAAAATCAGCGCCACTGGGTCAAGTTTTCAGCTGAGCTGTTTCTACCGACAATATGTGAAGAAGTGTGTTCTTGTGGTGAAGTCATTGGACTAGGATCTTGGTTCAATTCCTGGCTTTGCCACTGACTCACTGTGCAACTTTGGACTTAATTTCTCTGTGTCTGTTTCCCATCTTCAAAATGGGGATGATAATTCTTCTTTACTTCCTAGGGGTGTTGCAAGAATAAATTCATTGTTTGTGAGGAGCTGAGGTACTATGGGGGCCAGATGACAACCTAGATGACAGACAGAAGTTGCACCTGCAAAGTACTCAGCGGTGTGCAGATAGTTAGCTGCCCCTACAAATTCCCATTTGTACATGCAGTTATCCCCATGGGCACATGCTCACACATTCTGCAGCTGCCACGTGGGCCTAGGGTGACCAGATGTCCTGATTTTATAGGGACAGTCCCGATTTTTGGGTCTTTTTCTTATATAGGCTCCTATTACCCCCCACACCCTGTCCCGATTTTTCACACTTGCTGTCTGGTCACCCTACGTGGGCCCCAATGTGGACTAGACACATTATATGTTTGCGTCCCTCTGTGTGTCACATCTTTGTGTCTGTCCGTCCTCCCACAATGTATGTGTGCAACACTGCCCTCTACTGGATGGAACGTCAGACCTGCTTAGGCAGGCTAAGACGTGATCACGTCGCCCTCTAGCTGCTGTAGCCGACAGACAGTATGAGCCTTCATGCAAGAGAGAATTTCAGTCTAGAGAGACAAGGTGGGAGAGGGAATATCTTTTATTGGACCAACCTTTGTTGGTGAGAGAGACAAGCTTTCGAGCTACACAGAGCTAAATTTTATATAGGCCTGATTTTCAGAGGTGCTGAGTGCCCGTAGCCTCACTGAAGTTAATGGGAGATGTAGGTATTCTAAGGCTCAGAAAAATCAAGCCATTTATCTATATATAAATAAATAAAAACCGGACAAAAGAATTTTTATACTGGGAAGTGGCTTGGCAACCAAATATACGGGTTCCTCCTGCTCCTCCTATCATACTCCTGTGTCTGTATATATGTACACGTGTGTACCTATATATACACTAACGCACATACATACGTTACATGTTAGTACAACACAGAACTTATGTTTGCAAGGAGAACTTCCAAATGTATGCAGTCATCCAGTAATCCTAGTCATTGGCTGATACTCAACTGCCTGTTCAAAAAGGAGAAACAGAACCCACAACTCAGTAGGACACCAAATAAGGTGGAAATGTTAAACCTTGGAACAAGCATATGCTGTTTCTTTTTGCTGTTTTTTTGGTCTTGAAACCTGAAAGAGATGATGAACTCCCAGTGCGGACATTTGTGTAGTGTGTGATATTTAAATGCAAAGCAACATAGCAGCACTGTGCTCATTTTCACCCTCCCTATCACAGTTTTGCTTTTAAAATTCTTCAAAACCTAAATATTAGCAAGGCAACAAAATGACACGCCAGTTCTTTCCCCCCCATTTCTCCCCCAAAAAGGCTAGGAAAAAATCCACTCACAAACACAGCCAAGAATGCTAGCAGATCATGTAATATTAATCAGCCCCCTTTCATTTTCTTTTAAAGGAACACGGTCAACTGGAGGTCTAAAATTCAGGATCTGAACCCAGAAACATTCTATAAAACCTAACGCAAATAGAAATCTTTTAATTAATTCAAAAAAATGTCAATGAAAACATGGGGCCGGTAAATGCTTCCCTGCAGGGATGGAAACTCAAACGTGGTAGCATTGGTGCTGAGGCAGAAGAACTAGCAAGTGAAACTGACTAGTGTATCCTCATTGCCCAAGTGGAGTGAAGTACATACCATAAAACAGAATAAATAGCTAAACAAACTCTTCCCTTTTATCAACCTGTATTGGTATTAGCAATGCAGGCAAAACTGGCTTTTGCATCTTGACAGTGTCTCTTTAGTTTTGAAGACTAAACCAGAATGCTGATCTTGCAGATTCATCATGGCACTGCATAATGACGACATGGTCACTGGACTTGTGTGTGTAGGCCATGTTGTTTACAGACAGCCTTATGCTTCATCATGTAACTGTGGCCAAATCCCAGCCACCTAGCTGTTTTCTCAGTCTGAAGTGCGGAGTGCCCTGGTAACATAAATAGGTGTTGCAGCTCACTCTAGGGGGTGACCCAACATCGAGGAGAACAGCCTGATGTTGCTGCCAGCTAACAGAGCTATATTTTGTCGCCAATGGTAGAGATCTGTGTTTTGATGCATAAGGTTCTGGGTTCAAACCCTGTTGATGAGAGGTTTCGTTGCACCCTCATCTGCTAATGAAGTCAATAGGAATTGAGGATTCTCAGCTTGCATCTTGGGGCTGGGGTCTGTCTCCAATAAGTGACACACAGTGCAGTAAATAACCTCTCCAAGTTCATTCTAGTGTTCCTCCACCCTCCTGACATCTATGGTCCGTTCTTTCTCACCTGCACGCAAAGCAGACATGACGCCGACTGCCAGATACCAACAGGCCAACCGCACACATCCACTAATTCCTGTCCCTGGGGAACTCCCAGTCAAACGCCATTTGCAACCTGCACAGCGGCTGCCACATACGTTCTCCTGTGCAAGACTGAAAATGTGATGTGATGTGACATCAACACAGTGGACCACATCCTGCGCTCGTTTTCACAGGGGTAAATCCAGAATTGGCTGACTGATCCCAGTGGAATTACTCCATCTGTGCAGTGGTGTCCCAGAGAAGTTGGCCCGAGATTCCATGTCAGGCTGTAATTAAGCCTTTTAATTATTCAGTGCCACCAAACCTCGTGACCCATACGTTTTTAGATTCACCCCACACCCACGCTGGAGTATGTCAATGCCTTTTTGTTTCATCCCCGGCAGACTGGTTCCCAGGCTCAAAACCCCAAAGGAACCATTAAGATCATCTAGTCCGACCTCCTGCATAGCAAAAGGCATAGAATTTCACCCAGTGCTTCCTGCAGTGAGCCCAACAGCTCCCTTTTATTTACAGAGAAAGTGGCCTTTCACCCTGGATCGAGTGCTCAGATCTACCTCTCTCCGGGGCGGCCTCCTCTAGGTTCATCTTGCTTCTCCCCAAGGCCCCTCTCCAGTGGTATTGCCTTTAAAAAAAAAAAAAAAAAAGAGGAGAGATTATTAGAGGAAATTCACAAGCAAGCCAAACATAAAGCAGGAGATAAACACAGCTGCACTAGCACACGACTGCAGAAGGCATAGCTAGTTGGATCCTTTATATGTCTAACAAGCTAGGTCAGCGTATCTTCCACAGACTCTCTAGCTGCACCTGCAAGACCTCGATGCTAAATGGACATGCAACAGATTCTTCTGCCCTTATCCTTAGGAGACTGCTGAAAATCTGGCCCTGAGGGTCCTTATTATATTTTGAACTTGCCGTGGCAAGTTACACACTTAATTACAGCATTGATGAGCGCAGGTCGTTGAGGGCTATTTTGGGGAGGCAATGTGAGCTCATGGTTGGCGCCGGGAACAGTGACAGGACTCCGGGGCTCACTTCTGGCCAGGAGTGGCCCCAGCTGTTTTGCCGGCCAAGGTGAAAACTTTTTTGGCACCCCTACTCCCCACCCCCTCGCAGCGGCAGAGAAAACCAAAATGCAGCTGGCCAGTCAGAGGGGAGAGAAAAAAAAGACAAGTGGTACAGCTGTTCGGCACCCGTCCTGCTTGCCCATCCTTAGAACCAGCCCTGCTCCTGACTCTGCCCCTAACTGGCTCTGTGACTTCTGAGGAGTCACTTAGCCTCTCTGGTTCTCAGTTTATCCACCTGTAAATTGGGTATACTGGTCATACCAATTAACTCAGGCCTGGTCTACACTGGAAAATTAGGTCGGCATAACTGCGTCGCTCAGGGGTGTGAAAAATACACGCCCCTGAGGGGTGTAGTTAAGCCAACCTAAGTCCCTGTGTAGACAGAGCTAGGTCAATGGACGAATTCTTCCGTCGACCTAGCTACGGCTCTCGGGGCGGTGGATTACCTACTCCTGTGGGAGAATCCCTCCTGTTGGCAAACTCTGTCCCTGTCTACACTGAAGTACTACAGCGGCGCAGCATTGTAAGTGTAGACAAGCCCTCAGCCTAGAGAATCTAACGGTCCCTTCGAGCCTTTACATCTAGGAACTTTCAGGGATGCTCTGAGGCTGAATTGACTAATGCTTAGAAAGTGCATTGACGGCAATGGACGTTTCCCTGAACAAAAACTGAGTAAGGGCCTCAGGGCCTGATCCGTTAATACGTCAGAAACTTACCCCGCCTCATTATCCAAACTTGGGCCAGGCTTTGATGTGCATTGTTGCATTGAACTGTCCATTGCCATGCCTCCCCAGCTCCATTCAGATGAATGAGATTGCATTGGGCAATATTCAGGGCCTCGCTTGCCCCCAGAAACAAAGCCTGCTTTTCGACAGCCCCGGCAAACTCTGCTATAGGCCCCGATGCTGTAAAAGCTGCCAAGGCCTGACCTCATCGCAGCTTGGCAGAGCTGAACTTTCCTCTCCCTTATGACCTACTGCGCAACACTTCCCCTCCAGGCAATAGCAAGCCCACCAGAATCTCCCAGACGGCACATTTTGCTGATGCTTAAAACACAAGATGTCTCCTCCCACCTCAGCCGCCATTTCCCCTTTCAGAAATGGTGGGCTGCACAATGGCGCCATCTATGGGATGGAGGACCCTGAAATATTGTTGGTACAGTGCCTTGTTAATAACAAATAATAATATAATAATAATAGTAACGGTTGCATAATACCCAAAGATGGGATGGGTGCATCAGAAAAATCAAAGAAAGACTCGGTCCCTTCCCCCAAAGAGCTCACAGGGTAAAGATGTGTGTACACTAGGGGATTTTAATTTCCCATGGGTGTTATCACTGCTACACCCGCACCTGTGGTAGGATTGTGCGTTACTACATGTCTGTACAGCGCCTAGCACAATGGGACTCTCACCCCGTTTGGGGTCTCTAGGTGCTACTGTAGTACACATGAATAATAACAACAATAGCAGTAGCAACTGTGAGAGCCCAGTGTAGACAAGATTTTAGAAGATCTGGTATTTTTACCACCATTTTAACTAAACCTGCTGAATGCCGGCTTAATTAATACAGTGCTGAAAACAAGGTCAGCTGCAGGAAACCTGTCTAAATTAGGGCTGCAACCAGTCCTGATGCTGGCTCAGCTGGATGGTGGAACCAGTGACATTTCCCAATGGAAAACAGGCTTTAGGGCTGACTCAGTGGGACTATTCATGGGAGTAAATGCTAGTCAGCATAAGAGCATCAGCAGCAATTTCTAAGCTCTTTGAGGCAGGGATCATCTCTTGGGTCTGTATTTTGTACAGCACCTTGCACAGTGGGGTCCCAGTCCATGACCCAGGCTCCCAGGCAGCACGCTAATACAAATAACCAATAATAATATTAGAATTTAACACTCTGTAAACATTTCAGGAAAGCATTTATTTTAACCTTGGGCCAAACACATCCCTGGGGTAATTTCACCGGCACAAGGAGCTTAAATTTGAGATGACTGTCCTATTAGGGTTTGTGAAATTATATATTTACTAACACAAACCCTAATAGGACAGTCATCTCAAAGTCTATTTGAGGACTATTGAAACGACTATTGGGGAGTCTATTTGTCAGGACCTATTGACAGTAGCGGCGCCAGCTTTGCCGGCGCCCTAGGCGGCGGCAGGTCCCGCCCCCGAAATCCCGCCCCCAACAGCGGCGGCGGAAGGCCCCGCCCCCAAATTTCTACGGGCGGCGGGGGCGCAGGCGCCCCCAAAATAGCAGCGCCCTAGGCGACCGCCTAGGTCGCCTAATGGGAGCGCCGGCCCTGGGTATTGAAACGACTCTTAAAAGAAGGGTAACTTTAAAAAGTTGGGGTAATAAGGAGGCATCTAAATGCCCAAGGAGTCTCTGTAAGAGCCATTGGAACGTATGAAATGCCAGGTTGGATCGTACAAATGATCCATCTAGCCCTGTATCCTGTCTCTGACAGTGGCCAGCGCCAACTGCTTCGGAGCAAGAAACCCCAAAGGGGACAATTATGGACTAACCAGCCCACAGGAGAAGTTTATTCCTAACCTCCATCACTCAGGATATGATCTAAAGTCCATTGAAGTCAGGGGGCTTCTGGCTCAGGCCCCGAGAGGTTGGGTTACGCACAGAAGCATGAGCGTCAACAGGAAGCCGTTATATCTGTCACGCACCCAAAAATCACATGCGAAGAACATTGCAACCCGAACAAAGTCAAGCACGCAAAAGTTAGGAAATGCCAGAATTAAGGTTGCCTGAGCAACTTAAATCTGGTCTCCGTGTGCGTATGTGTTATGACATGACCAGATAGCATTACATATTACTAGACCTTGTACTCTTTCTCTGTGGGACCCTTCCTCATTCCATTCACAGGATGGACGGTGAGCCTGTGTGGGTAGCTATTCGATATTTCTGTTCATCCAGTGTGTGCCCTCCCCACCCCGCAGGCCTTATTTACTGCGTACCATCCAATGCTGGCAGTGAATACAGAACTGTTCATTTCCCCAGAGGTGTTGCTATGGCGCTCAGCACTATAATATCTGAACGCTTCACTTTTCAATTAATGAAATTCTCTCGTATGAGATGGGGGGCTGTTATTCCCATTGGACAGATGGGAAACTGAGGCACAGAGAGATTAGGGTAAAAGTTTCCACTAATTTCGGGTGCCCAACGTGGGACAGCGAGGGCTTGGGTTTTCAGAGTGCTTAGCATTGAATAGCGCTCTGTTTGTTCGAAGCACAACTCCCACTGACTCCAGCTGCTGTGAGCGCTCAGCACCTCTGCATAGCTAGTCTCAGCTGCGTCAGGCTCCGCCCCCCGAGAATTAGCAACCAGCTGACTTGCCCAGCGTCACATAAAAACTCTCTGGCAGAGAGTCCGGGTTCTCACCAAGCCCACACTGAGCACAGGCAGAAGGGAGGGATGAGTCTCTCCCCCTCACAGGCAGCCAGGCCCCAGTGACGCTGCCACAACTGCCCAGCATGGAGACAGGTACCCACAGCTGGACCCAACAAAGAAAACAAGCCCAGCTCTAAAGGACGGAGCCCGGAGAGATGAGGAGGCCGCCCCAATACAACAGAGGACAGGAAGCTTGCATCTCAATGCCAATTTTCTGTCAAGAGAAGTTCCTTTGCCAGCCAAGGCCAGGCCTCGGCCTTGTGGAGGAGGAGATGTAATGAGGTTTACAAACCCCATACTGAGCATAGGCAGAAGGGAGCGGAGAATCTTCTCCGCTTACAGATGTAAGGAACCCGGGTGTCGGTGGCGTAGCCTAGCGGTCACAGCTGGGCTGGGGTCCACCGGTCACGTCAGTGAGCAGGGGTCCGAGGAATTACTAGAGCCAGGTTCAATAAGCAAGAGTCAGAGTCAGGCCAGGTTCAGAGATCAGAGTCAGAACCAGCCTGCAGTCAGGAGGCAAGAGTCAGGGTCAGCGTCAGGCTGGGGTCGGAGACCGGAGATCAAAAGACGAGATGAGATCTGGAGTCGCAGCGGGGGCAGAAGTCTGTGTGGTTGCCCAGACAACTTCCTGGGGCCCCTGCCGGGTTACATAGTGCGCTTTGCCAATCAGAGGGCCGCAGGGTGCTGTCACTCTGGGTCCTTTGGCTGGGACGTTCTGCGGCGCCTGCTCTCCACAGTGCTCTCGCGTTGTGGCTCTGCAGACCCGCCGGGTGGCCCTGTGGGAACATCCGCTGTCCCAGGCTCTGCTAGTGCTAGTCCACAGATCCTTACAGCAGGCAACCAGGCTGACTACACCCCAGCGCAGCTGCCAGAACTGCCCATCATGGAGGCAGGCACCTACAGCTGGGGCCAACAAGGAAAACAAGCCCAGCTCTAACGGAAGGAGACCAGAGAGAGATGAGGAGGCAGAAAGGTCTGGGATAGCAGACGGGCCACAGCCTCATCCCAGGCTGCCTCTAAGAAACTGACAGGGAGACAAAGGAAGACTGCAAGCCCTGGAGATTAAGGGCTGATGGACTGAGCTAATTTGAGATGGATAGAAGGAGACAGTTAGCAGAAAGCTGGGACCTCTGGAGAGACTGCCACAAGAACAGCTGACACTGAGGCAGGGATAGAATCCAATTCTCCAGGGTGGTATTCAACTGGATGGAAATTTCCTGGGAAGGGTCCGGTGGGAAAACTAGTAAGTGATCATGTAATTAAAGATTGGCTCATTACGGATACATACAAAGGAGAGCTGAATTAAGGGCACCCTTAAATTGGTATTTTCTAGCTTTTCAGTACTTGACTTTCCAACCTTAACCTTAATTTGGGTGTTTTGTATGCAATTTTCTAAGCTGCTGAACAAGCAAACTGACCAAGTTCCATCCGGTGGAAGCGTATTGACCCCCTCCATGGGTTGAGATTTTGAGAGCCACAGCCGAGGTGTCTGTCACTTGAGCTAACGGAGTCACAAGCAGGCTGGTATTCTCGGTGTGGACCAGCCACTACAGGCGGATGTCGACTTTCCCAGTGGGCTTCACAACTATGTTGCTGACAGCAGAGAAATGATGATATTCAGGAGCTTTGGGTTAAGTTCCAGGTTCGAGGGAAGTGTTCTCTAGTGGTTATGGATCCTTCTGCTCTTGTGCCCCCAGCTTGTTCTCATTCCCCTCTGCTCTTATTGACCCTACCCCCCAGCTCCTCTCCTTGTACGCCGCTCCTCCTATCTTCCTCCCATCCAGGCTCCAATCCATCTCCCACTGTTCATATCCATCCCCCGTGCCTCCTGCCCCCTCCTCCTCCACTTTTGCTCCTAGCTGTTCCCTCTTCCTCTGTACCATTCTATCCCCCCACCCCCGCCCCGAGCTCCTGCCCCCTTTCCTCTCTGCACCTATCCAACCCCCCATCCCCTGTTCCTTCCCTCTCTCCATCGGTGTCCACCCACTGCCTCCCATCCAAGCAGCTGCTCCCCTCTTCTGCTCCTATCCAATCCCCCCAACCCTGGCTCCTGCCCCTTTTCCCTTCTATTCATCTCCCCACTGTGGTTCCTGCTAGGGTTGCCAGGCGTCCGGTTTTCCACCAGAACACCCGGTCGAAAAGGGACCCTGGCGGCTCCAGTCAGCACCGCTGACCGGGCCGTTAAAAGTCCAGTTGGCCGCCCACAGCAGGGCAGGCAGGGTGCCTGCCCAGCTCCGTGTGGCTCCCGGGAAGTGGCCAGCACCTCCCTCTGGCTCCTAAGCTCAGGGGAGGCCATGGGGGCTCTATGTGCTGCCCCCCGTCCCAAGCGCCAGCTCCGCAGCTCCCATTGGCTGGGAACCATGGCCAATAGGAGCTGCAGGGGCGGTGCCTGCAGGCAGGGGCAGCGCACAGAGCCACCTGGCCACACCTCCGCCTAGCCACTTCCCAGGAGCCTGAGGTCAGCGCTGCCCGGAGCCTACACCCTGAACCCTCTCCTGCCACCACAGCCCCTGCCCCAGCCCTGAGCCGCCTCCCACACCCATACTCGAGCCTGGAGTCCCCTCCTGCACTCCAAACCCCTCGACCCCAGCCCCACCCCAGAGCCCACACCCCCAGCCGGAGCCCTCACCCCCTCCCGCTCCCCAACCCCCTGCCCCAGCCCAGAGCCCCCTCCCGCACTCTAAACCCCATGGCCCCAGCCCGGTGCACCTTCCTGAGGCAAAGGCCATGCTCCTGCCAAATTTCTAGTGCCCGCTCCAAAGCTAGGAGGCACTAGAGCTTCTCAAATGAAAGATCGCCAGAATTTTTTAACCCCGGGCAAAACAATGTTTTTCCAATTCCCCCCCAGCCTCATTTTCAGAAACAGCGGAGCCATTTGAGCGGAAACTTTCCGAAAATCATTCCACCTGAGGCAGACGCCCGGTGTGGCACATTTCAGCCCAAAGCAAGTGAAAACAGGGTCTTTATCGCAGAAAACATTGGGCAACCTGAATCACAGGCATTGCTACCACCTCCACACCGATCATCTATTTAAAGGGCTTATATGGCCACAGTTACCATTACCTCTGCTGGCCTCACACNAGCACCCCAAACCTCTCATCCCCAACCCCACCCCAGAGCCCACACCCGCAGCCGGAGCCCTCACCCCCTCCCGCACTCTAAACCCCATGGCCCCAGCCCGGCGCACCTTCCTGAGGCAAAGGCCATGCTCCTGCCAAATTTCTAGTGCCCGTTTCAAAGCTGGGAGGCGCTAGAGCTTCTCAAATGAAAGATCGCCAGAATTTTTTAACCCCGGGCAAAACAACGTTTTTCCAATTCCCCCCCAGCCTTGTTTTCAGAAACAGCGGAGCCATTTGAGCGGAAACTTTCCGAAAATCATTCCACCTGAGGCAGACGCCCGGTGTGGCACATTTCAGCCCAAAGCAAGTGAAAACAGGGTCTTTATCACAGAAAGCATTGGGCAACCTGAATCACAGGCATTGCTACCACCTCCACATCGATCATCTATTTAAAGGGCTTATATGGCCACAGTTACCATTACCTCTGCTGGCCTCACACTCTTTAATGCACTGTCACAGCACCACTGAGAGGCAGGGCAGGGCTACGATTCCCATTGTATAGAGGGGAAACTGAGGCAGAGAGAGGCTAAGTGAGTTGTCCAAGGTCAGACTGGAAGTTTGTGGTGGCTCAGGGAATCCACCCCAGTCTGCTATCTCCCACACTAGAGTCCTAACCACTGCACCATCCTTCCTCTCAGCTAGGCTCTGCACTGCCCCTGAGTGCAAATAGAAGGCAGCTGACCTTCAGCCCGCGGTGGGATGAATCACCTGGAAGGATGTTGTGTGCTGTATCCATGGGAACGCTGAGTCAGGAGTTCCATCCATCCCCACGCCCAGCCCGGGACACTGCGGAGGGATGGCTTTGGAAATAGAGAGCTGAGCGGAGGCCCTTGTGATTCGCTGAAGCCCCTTGCACCGCGTCACAGATGTTTCCTCTTAGACCTCAATGTTCCAGAACCCGTTGTTAGCGGGGAGAAATGACAGCTGCCTGGGATAACCGGCCAGTAACAGCTGATCCCCACCGGATTAAACTCCGATGGCTTCTCTGCTCCTATGTTTGGAAGCCTCTTCGTTTCCTGACAGCAGGGCTGCTTGCAGGCCGATATCAAAGGCTGTGTGAGAGTAACACACACAAGCGATGCTGGCCAATGCTTTAATCCTTGGAAATCATCTGTTTCTATCGATAGGGCTATTACAGCCGCCGCCAAAGTGCTTTCCGAGAACTCCCACCCCGTGGGGAATGAAGAAATCGTAGTGAATATCAGCGGATTTCTTATTCAGCAGCAATTTTACGGAGCTGCTGCGAGCCAAGGCTCTCAGTCTCCCCAGCATAATCCTAAATGCTTGCTAGGAACATTATTATATTCTGATAGTCAAGGGAGGCTGCAGGTACTGGGAGGAATAGCAGGTGATTGTTACTGCAAAGCACACCAGTGAGCCCCCGAAATCAGAGAGGGCAAAGAGCAGCCCCAGCTGATGCAGGATTCTCCCCTGCTCTGGATTCCTGAGAGCCTTGGCCAGTGTGATGACGGGGCTTCCAGCCCTTCCCTTCCTTCATTACAACACTCGCTGCATGGCAGTGAAACTGCGGTCAGGGAATATGCACACGGTGCCATGGCCATTCTAAAAAGCCCACTGAAGTAGGGGTCAGAGTGAAGTCACCTGCCCCAACAGGAGGACCAGCCGGGACTGTGCTTGCCAGATCAACTTGATGCACACAAGTATCAGGGGGGTAGCCGTGTTAGTCTGTATCCACAAAAACAACAAGGAGTCTGGTGGCACCTTAAAGACTAACAGATTTATTTGGGCATAAGCTTTCGTGGGTAAAAACCCCTCACTTCTTCAGATGCCTGGAGTGAAAATTACAGATACAGGCATAAATATACTGACACATGAAGAGAAGGGAGTTACCTCACAAGTGGAGAACCAGTGGTGACAAGGCGAATTCGATCAGGGTGGATGTGGTCCACTCCCAATAATTGATGAGGAGGTGTCAATACCAAGAGAGGGGAAATTGCTTTTGTAGTGAGCCAGCCGCTCCCAGTCCCTATTCAAGCCCAAATTAATGGTGTTAAGTTTGCAAATGAATTGTAGCACTGCAGCTTTATCAAGCATTCTTAAAACTACAATACCCACCTGGGGAAGTGGGGAAACAGATTGACCGAGCGAGACAGGTACCCAGATGTCACCTACTCCAGGACAGGCCCAACAAGGAAAATAACAGAACACCACTGGCCATCACCTACAGCCCCCAACTAAAACCTCTCCAGCACATCATCAACGATCTACAACCTATCCTGGAAAATGATCCCTCACTCTCACAAATCTTGGGAGACAGGCCAGTCCTCGCATACAGACAGCCCCCCAACCTGAAGCAAATACTCACCAGCAACTACACACCACACCACAGAAACACCAACCCAGGAACCAATCCCTGTAACAAACCCTGTTGCCTACTCTGTCCCCATATCTACTCTCGCAACACCATCATAGGACCCAACCACATCAGCCACACCATCAGGGGCTCGTTCACCTGTACATCTACCAATGTGATATATGCCATCATGTGCCAGTAATGCCCCTCTGCCACGTACATTGGCCAAACCAGACAGTCTCTACGTAAAAGAATAAATGGACACAAATCAGACATCAGGAATGGTAACATACAAAAACCAGTAGGAGAACACTTCAATTTCCCTGGACATTAGATAACAGATTTAAAAGTAGCCCTCCTGCAACAAAAAACTTCAAAAACAGACTTAAAAGAGAAACTGCAGAGCTACAAAACCCCAGTGTAGCCAAGGCTTCAGGCAGGCTCGGGAAATTCTACTAGAGATGACCAAAGGTGGCTCTTTTACTCTCAGTTCATTCTCTGGGTGGCATAGCAAATGAGTCCCTTTCAATTCAGCCCTTCCCATGCTCGTCTTCCCAACAGGTGAGCACCAGCGAGCTGAGACGCAAAGACAATGAGATGTGGAACATTCGCGTCCACGCTTTTCTCCACCTGGGGGCGATCGTCACGGTGGATGTGTTTTTCCACTTCTTCTACATCTTGACCCTTCCTGCGGACGTGAAGTTCGTGACTCGGCTCTCAGACTGGGCTTTAGGTGAGTGACACAGAGAACCACCTTTCATTCCTGTCCCTTAGCCGTTTGGGCATTGGCAGTCTCTGATTTTAGCAGGTTTAGGAACTTCTCGAGTCTGAAATGTTAACTAATATTTTTATTCAGGTGCCTGGATAATGTAATGTAAGAAGGGAAGATAAATCAAGGCCAAAATGGTTAACCATGGGTGCTTGAAGTTGAGCAACTAAATCATTATTTAGGCAGCTGAAGTAAAAAGGCCTGGTATGCAGAAGTGCTGAGCACTCAGCAGCTCCCATTGATCTCAGTGGGAATCGTGGGAGCTCAGCACCTCTGAAAAGCAGCCCCAAGGTGTCTCAAGTGGGGCACCCAGTAACCCAGAATTAGTGGCCAGAGTTCTAAGACAACAAGAGACACTGTCAAAGTATCTACTTTCATGTTCAACAACGGCTTCCCCACTATTTATCATGACTCTCTATTCGCGGGACCAGAGTCTGAGATCCTGATCTCAGCCACACCAGCGTGAGCACATGAGGCCACCAGAGGGTAAAAATGATCTAAAAGCACAAACCTCTACTGCTTGAGTTAAAAAGACCAGGTCTGCTAGCCCAGAGGAAGCAGCAGAGTCCTAAGCCTATTATTATTATTATTATTAATGTATTATGGCAGTGCCTAGGAACCCCAGTCACAGACCAGGACCCCATAGGTGCCATATAAATTCCCATAAAAAAGACAGTCCCTGCCCAAAAGAGCTCACAATCCAAGTTATATGAGGTCCAGACCCCAGAGGAAAACAGAGCCCCCTAGTGTTAACCAGAGCACAGTTGCATCTAGATGAAAATGCTTTGTGAAGTCGGGTCAGTTTCACCGGAATTTTGGTTTGGAAGAAAACCGGGGGGGGGGGAGTTCTGACACTATGAAAACATCCCATTTTGACGTGTTCCAAACGAAACATTTCAACTGTTTTGGTTTGAAACCACTTTTCATTTCAATTTTTTTTATTTTGTAGGGTATCATAGTAGAAAATAAAAAGGGCAATCTTGAGACAATGTGTCAAATGACGCAAAACGATTTTTGTTCTGAATTTTCCTTCCCAGAGAATTCCAAAAACTCTGGGGCCTGTTCTTATTAAGAATGAAGCCAGATTTCGAAATCACAAAATCCTTCGCTAGACGGAACTTCTGTCTTCTGCACAGCTCTCGTGTTAATATTAGATCATGCTGCTGTTTGCCTGCCTCTCACTGGACTGTTCTCTTTACTCCCTTTGTTGATGCGCACCATACAGCCGGCCTGGCCTACTCTAACTTGGTGTATGACTGGGTGAAAGCTGCGGTGATGTTTGGAATTGTCAACACCATTGCTAGGTTGGATCACTTGAACCCACCGGAGCCCCCAAAATGCATCACCATGCTCTACGTCTTTGCAGAAACGTGAGTGCATCTAAAATGTTAATGGACTCAGGCAGCAGGAGACTGATCCAGTCAGTCCAAAGGAAATATACTGAGAAGGAACACAGCTTTGTCATTTCTCGCTCCTTGCAACCAGTTGGTCAAATAGTCCCAAGATCTTATCGGCTAAGGTTGCAAAGGAAGGGAGAATGATCATATGCTTACACACTAGTTAGATAGATGTGGCCATGGTCCCAGATCCTCAGCTGGTGTCAACAGTCATTACTCTGCTCAAGTCTATGGAGTTAGACTGATTTACACCAGCTGAGGATCTGGCCCATTATCCCTGCCTACTGATACCAGAACAGGGGTAGGCAACCTTTCGGAAGCGGGGTGCCGAGTCTTCATTTATTCACTCTAATTTAAGGTTTCGCGTGCCGGTAATACATTTTAACGTTTTTTAGACGGTCTCTCACTATAAGTCTATAATATATAACTAAACTATTGTTGTATGTAAAGTAAACAAGGTTTTCAAAATGTTTAAGAAGCTTCATTTAAAATTAAATTAAAATGCTGATCTTTTAAAAGGCATAGGGCTGGCAGCTGGGACCCCAGACCTGGGGGGGAGGAGGGGGGCAGGGATGAGGGCTGGGGGG